>CM035230.1:18654941-19198740 GCA_020226215.1 Sindora glabra | reverse complement strand
TTTGAATCTAAAAACCAACTGAATTCCTGTCATATACTAAATAAAAACCACAAAATTATGCAGTCATAGGTAATATTCTACGAATTACATGAATTGATTACATGGCAAAATATGTTAGATAAGATAATATATTCTAACTCCTGTCATCAGGATAAATATGAATTGATCATGTGGAAACTAGTGTAAAATTAAATTTTCCAACTCAATTTGAAATCATGCTAGTGCACTTGGCTGAAAACATTCAAGCAACATAAAATATTAGCTAGCAGAAGGAATAGGTTAAAAGAAAAGCTCGAACATGGAGGGACGACTTGAAGAAGAAACAACAGGTAAAAGTAATCATCAGGGTGCAAAGCCTATTATGTCCAGATGGCACATTAAAGCCTTGCTCTGGGAGAAGCGCATTAGTTCACAAACTGAATAAATGCAATGCACAAAGTCCGCAGCTTCTCGTTGTTTGTTCCACACTTCCATTCACCACACCTTATTTCAATTCATCAACTTTGCATACGAATCCAAGCCATTTCTCTAATCTGATTAATTCATTTATACTAACCATATTGTTTTAATGTAAGTCCTCTAAGAGGAAGTCCTAAGAATTCATACCCAAAACTGTGTCTTTTGTTCATAAAGTACTCCTCGCACATTGAAAATATATTACACCATGGACCTCTTGGAATGTATCTCAAATAATTACCTGCTTAAATGTGTTTCCAATTCATAATTTAAAAGCTTTATTTCATGCAAAAGATAGTTCAAAACCAGCAAACCCATAAATTGAATTTCAAAAACAACTCATTGTCTTCCACCACCTCATAACCAAAACTAGAGCACATTGAGAAAAGGTAAGCACCTCTTCAAAGCACAGAGACCATTCCTTCCTTAACAACCCGTAGACCACCGGCTCTCCATCATCAACCCCACCATTATAATCATCAATAACCCTCAACCCAATTTTCAAATCCCTCAATTGCTCGGCAGCAAATTTCAACTTTGCATCCCTCAATGCTTCCCTTACAATCTTCAACCTCTCATCAATTTGTTCAATGGCCTTCACCAATCCCAGTAACTCCCTTTTCACCCTCAACTCCTCCCTCTTCGCTTTCATATCCTCCACCACCTCCCGTACCTCAGCATCAATAGGGTGGTCCGAAATCAACCGCAGGATAGCGGATAAATCTTCGGAAACACCATACGACTGGGAAACGGCGTCATTGCAGATAGAAATGAGATTGGTGAAGTCCTCATGGTGAGAAACGAGATAAGATTGAACCTTTGATTTGATTTGAAGAGAATGAGATTCCAAACGCTGGATGAGGAGGCGAAGATCGGGTGCAGACAGAGGGGAAGTAGGGTCGCTGAGGTCCTCGGTGGACAGCAGATCACGGACGTTGATTGTGTCAAAGAGTAAGTCCATCGGCGGTTCAGACTGTGAAAGAGAGAGAGACGGACGATATTACTGTTAGAAGAGGATTATCTCCGCATGAGAATTGGAGAAGAAGATTTCGCGAAAAAACAGTGTTGCAGGGTGAGGCGGTGTCAGGCGGGGATGGCTAACGTGCACCGGCTGGGGTCCATGTTGCGATATTGCGTTTTCTTTTATTCTTTTTATTATTCTCATGAAAAATAAAAATATGAAAATCCATTTTACTACTTAAAATGTAATTAATTATATTTTATGATATTATATATATTTATATATTTTTTATATTCAAAATTTAAAATAAAAATATAATTAATCAAAATTAAATTAATAATATTTTATGATATATTTATTTATTTTTAATTGTCTAAATATTAGAGTAATAACATAATTAATTAAAATTTATTTAATTATAAATTATAATACCATATATTTATTTTAAAAGGTTTAATTTATTGAGGATTGATAAACTTTAAATTATTAAGTAATGTTATGAGAAATTTTATCTTCAAAGATATTAAATATTTAATTATATTTAATACATTAGATTTTATATTTTTAATTTTAATTTATTTATTTTAAAATTTAAAAAAATATAAGTTAACTATAAAATACTCGACGTGTTAAGAATTTTTTTATAGGCTCGTAAATAGCTTTAAAAACTAACCCATTTAATTTTTTTGGTTGCAGGAAAGAAAGCCTTAGATTGAAATTGGATATTAAATATGTGAGTGTTGATCTATAATTTTAGAGAAATTATTAGTTCCTTGATAAGTATGTAACTTATGTATTCATTAAGATAAACACAAAAAAGGATTAATGAAAAAATTAATTACTAAAAAAAATTTATTTATAAATTATGTATTCACTAATTAATTAAAAATTTATCATAATTTTATTTTCAAAAATTATATTATGAATTAGCACTTTTAAGATAAAGAGCATATAAAAACACAAGATATATATATATATATATATATATGATGAAAAAGGAATTGAAAAATTAGAGATTCTACTTTTCCATCTGCCAAACCCAAATATAAGTCATGTTTTATTTAAATATAAAGGGGTTAAGATGTGATTTTCAAACCATTGATATGGCAGTTTTATTTATATCTTCAATTTAATAACTACTCGGTACAATATGTTGGAATCGTAGATTTTGATTTTTCAACTTTTAATTTTTATATTATCTAGAAAGTAATAAAGTTTTAACTTTTATAATCCCTTAAAATTAATTAGTCACCGAAAAAATTTTCTTTCCAATGAAAAACTAACAATTAAAATCATGCAAAATTACTAAAAAACTTGAAAATTTTCGCTTACTTTTTTTTGTGGTTTTGACTTAATTAATTTGAGTTATTATAATATGAAAATTAATTCAACAAAAAAAATCCAATTTATAACAAAATTCTTATAAGTGGTTGTTTCAATTTGCGTACACATTTTGCATAATCTTAATATATTAAGATTTGTGTTTGCAAATTTTCAATTATTTTAATTGATACCAAACTTTTAAGTTTCCAAATGATATTTAATATCAAAATAAATACAAAAAAAGTCTCACTCATGGACAAATTAAATAGCCTAATAACTTGTG
The DNA here is from genome assembly GCA_020226215.1 of Sindora glabra. Classification (NCBI taxonomy): domain Eukaryota; kingdom Viridiplantae; phylum Streptophyta; class Magnoliopsida; order Fabales; family Fabaceae; genus Sindora; species Sindora glabra. The sequence goes on along the minus strand of CM035230.1, from coordinate 19,195,717 downwards.
TAGTACCTAAAAAATGTAGTTATTAAGTGTGATAATGTATAACGAAATAAAATAAAATAAAACAATTTTAAATTGAAAGGAAAAAAAGGGCCTTTAAACATACGCGAAAGCCCATGTAAAGAGGCTGGTGTGTGTGTGTATGAGAATAAAAATTAATATATTATATTATAATTTTAATAAAAATACGAATCCAATATTTAATTCTTTTAAAATATAACTAAATTAAAATATATAAACTAAGGATATCTCTATATATTGAAATTATATGTTATATATAAAATTAAATATTATATTTAATAACAATCTTTGCAAGATATATCTTTAAAATCTTTTGTGTGAAGGTTATCATTTTTTTTCTTTTGCATGAGGGTCATCATTTTTTTTGGGCCTATTTCATTGCTATTTATTATTTAGGAATAAATTCTATCTACCATTAGTGTATAAGAGTTTTACAATGTTAACCAATCATATTGTGCCACCTCATTAATTTTTTTTGCATCAAAAAATATTTATATATTTTATCTAAAGTAAAATTTAATTGACTAACAATAAATTATAGAACCAAGTAAAAAAGAAGGATTAGGGTTTTCAGTGTCCCACTACCTTCTGCGTCACAAAAGTTTCAAGGCCATTGATTCACGTCTAATGGTGTGAAAAGTTTTAAAACTTCGTGTGGGTACTTATTTTGCTTTCTAAATTTGAAAAAAAATTGAGAAAAGAAGAATTTTAATGAGAAAATGCCTAACCGGCTAACAATTCATTTTAACATTGCATTTAGCTTATTGTATGGCTAGGATTTTTCCGATGGATTATAATCTAGATGTACAAAAAATTTTCAACTAAATGATATTTTATTCCTTGATTGCTTTAAGATAAAAAAAAGCAGAAAACATAATGGCAAATTAAAGTGAAAAGTAGAATCTACAAATTGATATTTGAATTTTGCATGGAAATTAAATTATACTATTTGCTTTCGTTTTGATGTGACAATTAATTATATGCAATCTATAACAGATCTTTGTGGATGACATAGATGAATTTCAAGTTTCACAGCACTTGTTTAGTTAAGAACATAATTTTAAACAATAGGATAAAGAAAAATAAAGGAGATCAACAATGGAGGTAAAATATGAAGAAGGCATCCAAATGGAGGCAAAATTTTGAAGAAGGCTACAAGGCAGTTCATGTGGAGATCAAGAACCCTAATTTTGTTTACTTTAACTTATTTATAATTTACTTTTATAAAATTAATTTTTATTTTAAAAATACATGACTATTTTTATGTGAAAATTTTTAATGGGGTGGCATTATTTGATTAGATAGCACTATAAGACTTCTATACACCAAAAGTGGATAAAATTTATTCTTTTATTATTTTGATATACACAGAATAAAATAATCATTCTACTCCTACGTATCAAACATAATGATATCTTTATTTAAGGTAATCAATTCCATACTTATAAAATAAAAGGTTTACAATGTTGATGTAAGTGATGAATGTTGATGTCTGAAAACAATTTTGAAATTAGTTAGTAGATTATGTTGCATTCATCACAATACAAGTCCTATTTGATCATTTAATCAAATGGCCATAATAAATTTCAAGTCCATTTTCATCTCCTACCAATAGGAAAATTAGCATTTTCCAGAGCTTTAAATATATTTTTCATTTCCTTTATTTATATTTAGTCAATTTGACCCTATTTAATAAAATATTCTATTCTAATTCAACAAAATATTTAATTCACTTAATTTTAATTGTGTCATCATTGACCCATTTAAATACAAACCAAGAAGGCCAACCTATCACTAAGTACATACTTGTTGCCTTTGTGAAAATATATTTTAGTTGGAAATTGAGATAAAAGATGACCATTACCATCTATATTTGCCTATACAAGCTAATCCTAACTAAATTAGGGTTTATGAACTCCAATAAAGAAAGCATCAAAGCAATTGAACTACAAATAGCTAGTAAAATCAAAACAATTATTTCTTCCTTTAGTATAAAGGAAAGACAAGTTAAGAAGCTTTGCAAATGCAATAAGCTTGCTATAAAGACCATCTATTGGACTTTAGAGAATTCATTTTTACAATTGTTCAAAAAGGAAGTAAAGTTATTGTCACACCTTAAATTCTAGGCATATAACCCATATAGGAACTTGGCATGAAGTAATAACCTGTAAGCCTAACCCAAAAATGATGCAAGACTTAATACAACACAATATGCACAATAAAAAACAAAGTAGTCATATAAGTTCCCCAAAAATTTGGGCAAAACCTCCTTATTTCCAAACACTAGCCAAAGGAAACAATATACATGAAAAGAAAGGTCTACTTGCCTAAAACTTGCTTTAAAAATCTTTCATTAAACAATACACATTTAAAACTCATATATGTTTATGACGATGCAAAGTAAAATGCATTCCTCATCCAACTATCTATTAACTTACCAAGTATTATAAGCTCTTGTAAGGTCATTGAATCTCCTTGAAAATTGAGATGTGAAGTGTGACCTAATGTTTAGAAAAATAACTTTTTTTAAAGAAAATGGAGAAGACCAATGAGTTCAAAGAACATAATAAGTAAATAATATACTAAGGATCATAAGTATTAAAGAGTCAATGAAGTAAAACCTTATTTGTCATTTAAATCATTAAAATCTCCAAACTTCTTACTTCTTAAAATTCCCTATTTTGTTAAATGAAATACAACACAAATCTATTCTTTTGATGCATCACATTTATGTAGAATAGTAGATTTTGAAACTTAACCATTTTGGAAATAGAATCAAGAATGGAGTTTACACATAATATACCTAAGTTTTCCAAAAGATGAATTAAGTGCACAAAATACACAAGCTATAAGATTTGCACAAACTAACAAGAAACTATACAAATACCTTTAATTGCATATAAAAATGAAAAACATATGAATAAGTAATTTAATTTTTTTAGGATTTGGATCCAATGGTTATTTTTATAGAGAACTAACAATTACAATATTTGATATTTCATAATCAATTTCCCTATTCACTTTTCATCAATTCAATCTCCCCTTATCATTTTACTAATTCAATTTCACAATATAATTCAATCATTAAGCACACTTGAAGTTTTCTAAAGAAACTCTCGAGGATCCAAATCGGTAAGGCACAATCATTTTAAACTATTTTACAATTTTATAAATGAAACATTCATTCATTAAGTTGTATACTATGGATAACAACATGAGCTTTCCATTATCCATTAAGAACTTTAAAATATATTAAGTTTCCAAACATTTCTTCTATCACATAAAATCAATCAAAGAAGCACAATACTAAATTTTCACTAAATAACTTTTTAGCATCTAAAAATAGATAAAATGAATTTTTTTCCAATACTAATAACAAACAAAACTATTTGCTAAAATATAAACAACATTTTTAAGTAAAAATGACTAGTAAAAGTTTAAGTTAGTTAAAATTAGGAAATACATTTCATAAGAACATAGTAGATATATGAACATACAAATTCAAGTTTTTAAGCCGAGGCAATGAAAATCAATTACAGAACATGAAAGAAAATGGTTTGATCCTTGATGCACAAAAATTAAGTATGGAAGGTAAACTATTTACTCACCTTAATAAGTTCCCTCAAATACCAAAATTCCTAAATAAGTATGCTAAGTACATAATCTTATTTTCAATCTAGAATTTAGATACAATTACACTAAAATTAGTCCCTAAGCTTACTAAGAATCTTCTACTCTATTAGCCTTTAAAACAAAGTTAATACATATGATCTAAGGTAGAAACTAAGGGCAAATTATTTTCAATTAGGTCTTTGCCAAACATACCTAACATATTTCAAGTGCGCTAGAAAATGATCAAACCACTCTTAAGTTAATGCTAAAAGTTTGAATTATTATTGAGCATAAATAAGAAAGACAAAATTTACACAAAAGGGGTTTAGGGTTTGGAGATAGATATCATTAAAAATGGAAAGGAATTTTACTACAAGGCTAAAACCATGCTACATATAAACTAACCTAAATGAGGGGAAGAGTTTAACAACTTAACTTGAGCTGTCATACTTCATGATAGAGAAAACCAATGCTAACCGTGATTGATTACTTCTACGTAATGGTTGTTGTGCCACCAATTGATCAACCATCTAAAGTTAGTGTGAGTGATGAGGCAATGTTATAACCCATATTGATTGTAATTGACATAAAGCTTTTTAGCTAGTTCAATTAACAGGCCTAACTATTTGACTAGATGCATAATTTCTAGCTAATACAAATACTTTTACCTTTACACCACCTAATATGTTATAAAGAAATAGAGGAAATTCTATATTGGATCCTTGTCTACCAAATGATTAGCTACTTATATTAATACATGTTCTTTTATTCATGAAAACATCACAACTTCCATAAATTAAAGGTTAATAGTATAATTGTTATAGCCTAGCAAGTTAAGGTTTCTTCTCATATAAATTTGGAGCATTAAATAAAAAATTCCATAGAACATTAGCAATTCTTTATTTAATATCATGATTAAATGCACATTTCATCATTTACAATCTCATACAATATAAATAAAATAATTAAGAAAGCAATTTAAACCTTTTTGTAACTCTTGGATTATTCTTTTCCTCTCATAAACTTTATCCTTGTCTTAAGGTCTATTTTATCCTTTTATAAATTATTTCCTAAATCTGATACTAATATCACAATCTCTATTTATCATTGCCCCTAGTCACATTTCAAATCAAACATTTTTACTTGAATCATTCAACACATATTGCAAATCATACTCATTCCATGAACACATTTTGATTTAATACAAATAGTAATATGTAACAATAATAACATTCCTTTTATGCATGGCCACTAAATATCTAGTCAACATTAAATAATAAATTTATATCAATATAACTATATTATATTATAACTTAGCAACAATTATGTCATGCCTTAACTATATGGCCTAAAGATTATATTAATGGTATATGCAAAAGAAATATAATCCATTCCAACTATTACACTATAAAGTATTGCCATAAGATAAACCTTTGTAGAAAATCATAATTATAGCACCCTAAGTATAATCATATTAAAATCTATAGCTACATCCATAGGATTATATACATGTGTAATAACAAATAGTATATATATATATATATATATAGACACATATACATCTTAAAATGGAAAATGACAATTATAATAAAAGTCTCAGGGTAGGATATACATTCACCTTTTAGGGCTTTATCTATTTAGAATTTCCAAGCAATCACACTTATCTTTCTTTTCCCTCCAATTTATCAATTTACAGAATCAATTATAAGCATTCTATCACTAATTATCTTGTTCTAAAAATTACTAATCTAAGTTATAATCTTACCACCCTAGTGATCTAGATAATTATTTCATATTTTCAACTTTAGTTCAAGAAATCTAGGTAAGATAACAAGTGAAGGGTTTTTTATTTAGGCTTAATCTAGTAAAAAAATTAAGGCTTTTGTAACACACGACAAAAAACCTAGTACTTAAAACCTAAAAGTAGCAAGCTAGACATTATTTAGTTGTAGGTAGTTTACAAAAGTATCCCTTATAACTAGCAAAAATATTTATGAGGATTTATAGATAGAAGAGTTCATTAAGATTTTTTTTTTACAAAAATTCAAAGAAAAACAAAATTAAAAAAATGAAAGGATTTGGAATTTACTGTTGGCAAAGCTTCAAAGTAACTTAGTAACTATACTTAAAAACATCTTCTAATGTCCCTAGAATGGCAAAAAATGAAATTTAGGACATCATGGTAATGGTATATACAATTTTGGGTCAAAAAGGAAAAGACGATGATTTCCAAAGGGTAAAGATGGTAAGAGTAGGAAAAATCTATGATTAAGACCTTAATGATGGTGATTATTGACTAACTATTAGTTACTTATCATTAATGAATTGTTAGAAAGTTTCATGAGGCTGAATTCAAAGGATAACATTTAGAGTGATGCATGAAAGTGATGTATGGCATGACGTAGAAGTGGAAAATGTAATATGAAAATGACTAACAATAGTGTTATGCATGAATAAGTGTAATTTCTTCCCAATTTCCTTTTCAAACCATGAACTCCCTTAAGCTTACCCTTAACACTTTTATTCCTTATAAATAGCAAGGTTTAAGCACCATTCTCCTCATACTAACACAAGCCTATGGGTACAAAGAGAAAGAAAAGTGAATTTTTAGTGAGTTTTAGCTAGTGTCTTAGAGTTCTTGAAGGGTGGCGATAAGAAGAAGCTTAGGTAACTTTACTAGTGAAGGTATAAGCTTCTAAACTTACCTTAGATTCATTTCTTTTAAGGTTCAAGTTAAGAAATTTTTATTAATTTTATATTATTTTGATAACATGTTGATTAATACGTGAGGGAAATTAATAAAACTCTGAGTTGATTTTGAGTGAATAGAGACATATTCTTTTTCTTCTTGATTATGTTATTTGAAGGTGTTTAAGTATGGGATGTATATATGATCTTTATGGTATGATTGAAGCCATAAATTTCGTGGTGAAATTCTTTGAAAAAAGGATTTTGATAATAATGTTTTGATTTCATTAAGAAAGGCATTATCATTTTTCCTTATGATTTTAAGAAAGAAAATTTTGATTTTTGTGGCATTAAGTTTTATATTGATTTAGAAGGGTTCATTAACATTTTTGTGAGGATTGTATAGCAAAAACATATGTGAAATTGTGCTTTGAAGTTTTAAAGTTCATGTTAAAAAATTAGTTTTTAAACTAATATTTTTCAAAAAGGAAGCTAATTTTTCTTAAGCTAGTAATCTAGGTAAAATGTTTCAATTATGTAAGACAAATATTTTATGGTTGAATAAGGTTGTTTTATGATGGTTTAGGCCTTGGAAACATGGTTAAAAAATTCTAGAGAATTTCATAAAAAAGATTCTTGAAAGCCAAAAACAACCTTTTTTGAGCATTTTGATAATTTGAATTGTGGTCAGCTCTTGTCCCATGTTTCATGAAATTGGTTCAAAAGTGAGGTATTATGAATTACTATTCATTTTGGAAATTTTGCAAAATTTTATTAAAGTTCGGTATTAAAATAACTTTTTCAAGCTAAAAGAGTCAAATTTTAATGTATTTTGGTAACTAGATAAGAAATCCATTTATGACCTATTTTGAGCAAATAAAAAGCTTATTAAGTTTATTAAATGTTTGAATATCACTTCTAAAAAGTTTCATAAATTTTGAATGTGATTTGATATTTTTAGTAGAATTTATAAGTGCTAGAATAATTGTATAAACCTAATATAATTTAGTAATTGTTTCCGAACCTATATGTTATCGATGGATATGTTTTGGCATAGCTCTCATGCCACTAGAAAGCATCCCAATTAGCCCTAATAGTGAGGAAAAATAGTTCTTTTTACATATTAGAACCTTATACTAAGTGTTCATTTAAAATTGTTTACAAAATAGTAGTTGTGGAACTTAGAGAGATCAGGTTATATATACCACAGTTCTGATAGTGAAATTGTGAATGACATGCTAATCTCACACTAATAATTATATAGATGACATATGATAATGGATGCATGAATGCATATTCAAAATGCTTGACAAGTATTCTATGAAAAAAATGGATATTGTTTCAAAGATTTCGTAGTAGAATCATGAGCATGATAGAAAAATTAGTGCATGAAAAACTTCCTAAATGATTTCCTAATTTATACATTTACTAACATGCTTTTGTGAAAGTAATATTTTGATAAAAGCTTATATGAAAGTTGAATCTAGCATTGAAAATGGAAGTACTGCAAACTATTATGTCAATAGATTTGTGATGAGTTAATTGTGAACTTTTCTACTAGATTTTTTATTTAAATTTCTTTTTGGTTATGTCCTTAGATGACATTTTGTCCTTACTCTATTATTTTTATTTAGTGAGAGCTTATTATGAGTTTAGCCTTGTGCTGTATATGATGCTATGACTTTATGCTAATTTTTGGCTTTATGTCATATTTGACATTTGGCTTAAATGTCATATGTAATAATGACATGATATTTTTGAAAACTTTGTAGAGTGGTTTAGGTTTGAGTTTAGCTTAATACTTTAACTTTTTAGTCACACAAAAGGATGAATAAGATAAACTGGACCTAGAGATACAAGGTTGGGATATATATAGGATAAGGCTAATCAAAAGTAACAAAAAGGAACTTCCATGCCTTCATGCCATTTGTTAGATATTTATTATTTTATATAATTATTGTTTATATTTCTAAAAAAGAAAATGTTTATATATATCTTATATATGGATATTCTCTATAGTAGAACTAACTAGAAAATTTGTATGGCACTTATTTCACTAAGGAATTAAATTACTCACTCTACAAATGGATGTACTTTTGTAGATACTTGCTACAATGGCCCTATGTAAAATTATTAACATTTGGTGGCAAATATACAATATGTTAAATGGTGTATACTGACTAAAGTTCCATTTCTCACTACTTATAGATGAAAATGGTAATGAGATGTAGGAATCATGGATGAGGGTGGCACAAGTTAACTTACAAAACCTGAACCTTGTCCAAATCTATTTACACCAACATTCAAAAGAGGATGGATACCAAATAGCTTCACCAGTGTCATTGGTTAACATCCTATCCTAGTAAAAAGAGTCATAGATGTACCATATAATGACTTAATTCTCGACCTAGTTATATTGGTCCTAGACTTGTTAGCCACTTTACCCACTTTGCTTGATTCTTCAACTCCCCTAATATCAATGCTAATATAAGTAAATGTACAACTATTACCACATATGATCCCATGACCCTCCATACCAATTCCACGCCATGATAACCTTATTAAAGATTCTAATTTGAACTTTAAATTTTTATAAATAGCTAATTAGTATGATGATTGTTAACCAATTTTATTATTTAAAAGTTTATATATAATTCTAATTACTAATAGTATATAATAGTTTTAAAATCATAATGGGTATGGTAAAAACCCGTGTACTTGTGTAACTAAAACTATTATGTTTAATTATAGAGAAATGAATATAATATACTAATATATGTTTACTTACTTAACACATTGTAAAGTTGTTTGATAACAATATAAATAAACTTGTACATGGGTTGAATTAGGCCAAATTATATAAAATTTATGGCCCGAGTCTGATTACTTTTTTAAAAAAATTTAGCCCAACCCAACCTGATTTTTTAAATGTATAGCTTGTGAGGCTAGCCTGATTACCTGAATAAATTAATTTTTTATTTTTAAGTAAAAATTAAATTTTAAAATAAAAAATATATTTAAAGAAATAATATGATATTTAAATATATAAAATATTTAATTATATCGAATTAATTTTTTATATTAAAAGTTTATATTATAAAAAATAAATTAATATAATCAGCCAAACCTATCAAGCTTTTTTTATCTTGACCCCAATTCAATCCAATTATTAATCAAGTTATGAAAAAAGCCCAAAAAGTTATCGAGCGAAAAAAAAGATCTCAAATTCTTTATTTTTCTGAGTCAGGCCTATCGTGCCAGGCAACCATATACATCTTTAAATACAGATAAGGGTTTTTGTGATGAAAATAAAATGATTTTCAATGGTAGAGAAAATAATTTTCAAAAAATTCATAATTTGGTAAAAAAAAAGTATTTTTGCATGATTTTCAAAGAAAAGAAATCTAATTTTTGATTTTGATATTATTTAGAACAAAGGATAGGATCAACTAATTTTTCTGAGTTTTAATGCATTGTCCTATTCTAATGTACTATTTCTTGATTTAGGCATATTTTTCTAAAGAATTAGAAAATTTTTCGACAAATGTTTTCTTGAAAGTCTAAAATAAACTCTTTAACTTATTTGTTGATTTGAAAACTTTTTAGGAGAAAATAATTGTTTTTAATTTAAAATATTTTTCTAAAATTACTTCATCAAAACTATGTTTCAACTATTTTCTTAACAAAAAGACAATCTTTTGATGGTTTTTTTTATTAGTGAAGAAAAAACTTTTAGTGAATTTTCAATCCTTGTGTTTTTGCATCATGCAAGATTTTCATAAAAAATTATTTATTTAAGAAATCAAAATGGTTTAGAAAGGTTTGTAAAAATGTCCAATTGATATCTTTATGATGATCTAAAAAATTATGTTGTAAAAAAAATGGTATTGGAGCATGATTTGGGTAACTACATAATGGTTGGAACATGGTCCGAAGGAAATTATGAAAATGTCAAGCTTTAAGAAAGTTTAGTTCTCCAGTACTTGGAGCAACAAGTGAAACTCTAAGGTAGCCAAGTATATGCCATTAGTGATTTTAAAGGTTCCATCTAAGATGTTAGGTGTCTTTTACTTTTAGCAAGTGATTTATGTTTTCTAAAAATAAGTTATTTTATAGGCTATGGTCAGAACTAAAGCAAACCAATGAAACTAGACAATGAAAAGTCTATAAACTCTCTTATTAATGAAAGTAGGAATAAAGCACCAACTTGGGTAGTTATTTTATAACAAACCTTAGAACAAGTGCTTGATTAATGTAACTATACCAAGGTTAGATGGGGTAATAAGCAACCTTTTCTTCTAACACCTTATTAGGATAGGGTGTAATTAATCCATAAGCTCTTACAACTAAAACCTCCTAGCTATGATAGGACTAATCTATTTGTTAATCCTTACTAGTTTCTAAATCAAATCTAAAGGATCTATAAGCTATTAAAATGCAATGAGGTTACCATCGCAGAGTTAGCAGGACACTAGGTAAAAACCTAGCATAATAATGGTGTAGTTGGAGCATTATACTAAGATTAAGAGATGATAATCCCATCACCTGGAGGCAATTCTAAGAGGAATTAGATAATCATTTCCTACCCTAAAGTTTGAGAGATACTAAAGCCCACGAGTTTGAATAGCTAATTTAAAGATCAATGACAATAGTGTAATATAATGGATAATTCACTTGACTTTTGCAATACACTAGGTGCCTAGTATCAATGGAAAAGTCTAGGATAAATTAATCCTTTTTTAAGCTTCATAACTACTATTATGATTACATTAATATTACTAAAGATGCAACATACAAGTAAGTGCTGAATCTAACAACCAAAGTAAAGATATACTCTAAAGAAAGGTGTGATAGAGAAGCAAACTCTAGCAAGAAAAAGCTAAGATTTAACAACAAAAGTGAAAGTAGTAGAAAGCTAAATAAAAGCATGCAAGGAACACCAATAAGGTTGCAAAGATAATTTTAAAAGGAGAAGGCACATGTAAGTGTGAATACTACCTCTATATCAATGAATCCACTAAAAAGAACCTACTTAATGCCAAATCCCTTTAATAAACCTCCTTTCTACAATTAATGCAACATAAACCACATTAAACTTTGTGGATTTTGCTTTAGATGCAATAATATGGGCATAAAATGTGAAAGCATATGATGAATTAGAATTTGAAAAATGCCACCCTTAGCATACATGTTTCGCAAGTGTCAACATTGGTAAGATCATTAGTAGCACAAGGGAAAGGAGCAGGGAGAGGAAAGAAAGAAGCTATAAAGTGTGTTTGGATATATTTTTGTTTTTGTGTTTTTAAAAATTATTCTCAAAAACTATTTTTAAAAACTGTTTTCTTATTTTCAAAAATTATTTTAGATTGAAGAAAAACTAAGATTAGAGGGTAAATGATATTGTAAATAAGGAGATATTTCATTTAATTACAAAACTGAAATTTAAAATAAGAAAACAAGTTTAGAATACAACTAAAAGTTATTTTTGTTTTCTTATTTTTAAGTTACACATTTAGAGAATAGTTTTTAAAAATAAATTCTGAAAACAGCTTGCTAAACAGGTTCTCTTGTTTTTAAAAATAAAAAAATAGAAAACTATTTTTAAACATAGAAAACAAGCAGACCCATAATAACTTAAGCTTGAGTATTTGTCATGATGAGATAGGAGGCTCGAGCTTTAAATGTCATCATAATAGGTATCTTACCTATTAAGAATTTTACACATAAGTGTTGTTTGATTCTAGAGCTACCCATTCTTTTCTAATATTTTAGCTTAGTAAGTAGAATATAGAAATCTAAGAAGAAGTTAAATGACTTTATGATAGTAACAGCCTTGGTAGGATAGACTATAATAACTACCTTTGGCATTAAAACTTGTGAAATTACCTTAGATGGATATCTAATTAAGATATATGTACTAGTGTTAGATATAATAGATTATGATGTAATTTTAAGAATAGATTGGTTATCTAAATATCAAACCTACATGGATTATTATCATAAAACAATAAAGTATTAACTAGAAGGAGAAACAATACAATTATTTCAAGAAAAAAGGCATGTGAAGATGCTTTCATTCATCTAGTGTGCTAAAGCAAGAAAGCTAGTTAAGAAAGAATGTGTAGTATGGATTACCACAATAAGTGAAAATAAAGTAAAAGTTATCAAAGTGAGTGACGCTCTAGTGGTAAATGAGTTTTAAGAGGTCTTCCCAAATGAATTACTTAAATTGTCACTAAAATAGGAGATTGAGTTTATAATTGAAGTAATTCCTAAAATTGACTCAATATAGATCCCTCTGTACCTAATAATGCTAACTAAATTCAAAGAGTTAGAGGAATAACTATAAGATGTTAGTGTATATGCCCTAAATCAATTATATTGATGATTGTAAATTTAAATCGTGTTATTTTAAAGGCAATTTCAATTATTATATTTATACATATATTATTTGTGTAATATATTTAATTATGATAGTAACCTTAGAATAATTGTATTCTTAAATGTTCCTAGTCATATATTATTGTGGATTGGGTTGCTTTGATATATTAAGACTAGTATGTGTGGTGACTTATATGAGATATTAAGTCTCCATATAAGTACAAGTTAGAAAACTTATATACTGGACTGACCCACTTTAAAAACACTACATGGATCATTGTATAAGTGTCATAAATAATTCTTAGTGATCATTATTAATAGAGTCCTTTAACCTAAGATTGCCAAAGTTTCCTACATGTGAGTTTCATATTTTGATATTACTCTATGTCACTCATGGTTAAGTGGATGCAAGGATAGTTATCAGATATATCACATATTGTGTGGAGGGATTTGTATGATCAAGATGGAACTTATCCCTCTTATATAATAGGAATGACATTTGTGAGCCCCTTAATTAAGTAAAGCTGAGAAAATATATGGCCATGCTCAGATGAATTAATATGGGATGTTAATTACATTTGCTTCAGTCAACTTACTTAGGAATTAAGAGACTTTTGGATTAGTTTATACGGGAATGACACAATCTATGTCTCATACTTAATTTAGATGTCTAGTATAAAAGGACTAGATGATGATCACATGTAAAGGTTCAATCGAATCATCGACTTTCTTATTACTTAGGTAACAATGATGTATTGCTAGACACTACTCATTGTTTATAATTATTAATGTGATTTATGATTATTACCAATATAATGAAAGCTTGTAGGATCGCACACTTAGAACTTAGTAGATTTGGAATTAATGGATCAAATTATTTGAGCCTAATATTTGGGAATTCCATATTATAATTATAAAGCCCAATAATAGGCCTATAATTATACATGGAACAAAGCCTAATTAGTTAAGATTTTCTATGCACCTTTTTAAATAGGCTTATTGGATAATAATAAAGATTATTCACACATCTCAAAGCATAAAAATCCTAGCAGCCCTCCTTGACCATAACTTTTGAAGAGGCGTAGCTATCACTATGACGTAAAGGAGGAGAATTCTAATCAATGGTTATGGACGTTCATTGGTGATCTACTGTTCGTGTGGATACTTCAGAGTTTTCGGCCAAAAGGAAGTTGAAAAGGTAATTAATGAATGAGTCCCTAAATCATTGGAAAGGTATTGATCGAATCTTTATTTTAATCTAACGTTTTGCATGGATCCTTTAGCTGGGATCGGTTAAGTTTCACTGCATTTGTTTAACTGCTGATCCTAACATAAGATATGATAGACAATGGTTTCTTACAATCCAATATTTCCTTTTAGGGAGTACTAGTACTACTTGTTAAGAAGAAAGACAATTCATTAAGATTATATATCAATTATTAATAATTAACAATGTTACCATCAAGAATTAATATCCTTTATCTTAGATAGATAACTTGTTTGATCAAGTTCAAGGAGCTTAATGCTTTTTAAAGATTGATTTGTGAGATAAATATCATCAATTGAGGATTTAGGAGGAAGATATTCTAGAGATAACATTTTGTACTCATTATGAACACTATGAATTTTTAATGACGTCATTCAGGCTGACGAATGCACAGGTAACATTCATAGATTTGACAAACAAGATGTTCAAGCCATTTTTGGAGAAGTTTATTATCATATTCATTGATGATATATTGGTGTATTTAAGAAACAAAGTTAAACATGCATAACACTTATAAATAATTCTACAAACTTTAAAGGAGCATTAGTTATACATTAAATTCTTTAAATGCAAATTTTAGATGACAAATGTCCATATCTTGGAATATGTATCTCAAAAGAAGGAATCCAAGTAAACTTATAAAAGATAAAAGTCATAGGATAGTAGTCGAGACCTTCAACAATGATAAAAGCATGAAGTTTTCTTGGTTTAGTTAGATACTATAAGAAGTTTGTAAAAAGCTTTTTAAAGATTGCCTTGTCACTAACTAATTTAACATGAAAAGGATTTGAGTTCATATAGAGTGATGAATGTGAAAGAAACTTACAAAGATTAAGGGAATATCTAATATCTGTATTTATATTAACTCTTCCAAGTGGTATTGAAGGGTATATAGTACATTGTGACATGTCAAGAGTTAGATTAGGATGTGTGCTAATGCAACATAGGAAGGTTATTACTTACACATTAAGGTAACTAAAGAAACATGAAGAGAACTGCTTAACTCATGATTTGGAAATGGCTACAATATTGTTTGCTCTAAAAATTTTAAGACTCTATCTATAAAGAGCAACTTAGGAGATCTATATGGACCATAAGAGCTTAAAGTACATTTTTAAGCAAAAGACTTGAATTTATGACAATAAAGATGGATGGAATTGGTGAAGAAATATAATTGTTTTATCCATTACCATCTTAGAAAGGTAAAGATTGTAGCAGATGCTTTGAGTTAAGAGGCTCTAAGGAAGAAAGGAAGCTCATAGAAAGAAGAAGTACACAAAAAAGTGACAAGTGTGAGGATACAATTTATGTTAGTAAAACTATTAAGCAAAAATAGACAAAAGACCCTGGATATGATCAACTTATTGAAAAGGCAATAACAAAAGAAGGAACCTATCTAAGCATAGACACCAAAGAGTGATTAAATGTAAGGGCAAACTATGGGTCTTTGAAAGCATAAAGAAGGAAATCTTGAAGAAAGCATATGAATCATCATACATCATACAACTGGGAACAATGAAGATGCATCTAGACTTAAGGAACATCAATTGGTAAGAAGAAATGAAAAAGACATAGCCGAATATATGATCAAGTTCTTAACATGTGAGCAAGTTAAGGCAAAACATCAACATCTTACAAGATTTCATTAAAACATCTTTATTCCTAAATAAAAGTGAGAAAGCATTATTATGGATTTAGTTGTAGGATTATTAAAAACTTGCAAGGGATACAACTTGATATAGGTTATTATATATTATCTTACAAAAATAATGCATTTCCTACCAATGAAAAAAAATGTTTCCAATGTCCTAATATGCTCAATTCTTTTTAGATAAAAGTATATCTCTACACGGCATACTAGTTATGGTTATTTTTTATTATGGAATGCAATTCATATCATACTTCTAACAAGCATTTAAGGAAGCATTAGGGATGCAACTATAGTTTAGCATGACATTTAATTCATAAACAAATGGACAATCGAAAAGGATAACTCAAACACTAGAAGATATGCTCAAAGCTTATGGAATAGAGTTTGAAGGAGGTTAAGATGAATACCTACCTTTAATCAAATTCACTTACAATAATAGTTATCAAGCCAGTATCTAGATGGCTCTATTCAAAGCACTCTACGGCAAAAGATATAGATTACCTATAAAATGGTTCAAACTAGGAGATATGAAGATAATTAAACTTAATTTAGTGGAAGATGCAATGAATAAATTTAAAATCATTACGAAATGATTACATATAACTCAAGATAAGCAAAAATCATATGCTAATACATGTAAATAGGAATAAGAATTTTAGGAAGAAGTGTGTGTGTTCTTGAATGTCTCACCCATTAAAAGGGTAATGTGGTTTGATAAGAAAGGAAAATTAATACTAATATATGTTGGGCCTTATCTAATCACTAAAAAGATTGGTAAGTTGCATATTAGCTAAAATTACCTAAATATGTGAAAGCTATACATCCTATATTTTATAAGTCTCACATCCTAGAGGAAGAATCAATAGAGTTAGATCAGAAACTGACTTATACTGTGAAACTAACTAAAATAGTGGATAAACAAGTGAAAAAGTTGAAATTTAAGGAAGTACCTATAGTTAAGATGGTATAAGAAAGACGTGGTTAGCATAAAGCCATGTGGGAGCCAAAAAATGATATGAGAGAGAAATGCTCAAAGTTATTTGATAAGATTTCAAAAATTTTAAATGGTTAATGAAAATGTTATCTTGCCCAAGGAAAATTCAAGGATGATTTTTTTAAAAAAAAGGGAGAATTGTAACATTTGAGAAAAAAACCCAATACTTAAAACTTAACCATAGTAAACTAGTGGGTAGTCTGCAAAAACATCTCCTAAAATTAGCTGAAAAGTTTATTAGGATTTATAGATGGAAGAATTCACTAAGGCTTTTTTTTAGGAAAATTTAAAGAAAAATAAAAGTATTTAGAATCTATGGTTAGTAAGGCTTCAAAGTAACTTAGTAGTTATACTTAGAAGTATTCTATAACATTCTTAGAATGGCAAAAATGAAATTTAGGGCATCATGGCAAGGGTATACATGCTTTTAAGTCAAGAAGGAAAATATGGTGATTTTCAAAAGGTAAAAGTCAAAGGATAAGTCTTTAATTAGAACCTTAATAATAGTTATTATAGACTAAGTAGTGGTTAGTTATCATTATTAATTTGTTAAGAAGCTTTATGGGACTGAATTCAAAGCATGCGCAATTATTTTCACAAATCAATGTTTTAATGATAATCCAATAGTTATTATTTTATAAGTAATATACCTTTAAAATCATTTAAAGTAATTTTAAAGTAATAATTTAATTAGATTCTTTATTATTGTATCAAAGAAATATTCAATTATTGAAATGTATTTTAAAACATAATAAATAATATTTTAAACAATAATTATACCACTAGTTAATTTAATTGTTCAAAAATGGATTAAACAATAGTATTTTTAAAATTTTAGATAATACAATTCTTATAAATAAATACTTTAAGATCCAAATCATAAAAATTTTAAATTTAAACAAAATTTAATTATTATGAGTTCAAATATTATAAATTTTCCCTTTCAAAGTATTTGTTCCTAAATTCTAGAGCTACTGTAGTAGAAGATAAATAAAAGAGAACTTACATAAAATAGGAACATATTATTTATATTACATAAAGAATCATTACAAATAGTTTAATCCTTCTCCACCATTAATCTCTTTGTAAATTAATTAAAACACTTTCCCATTCCTAACAATTTGCTTTATCGATCCTCATTGTTTTAAACTTAGTGTCCATGTGATTTTACTCCTATTTCACTACAAAAATTAATTGCCTAACTCATCCCTAAGTATCCTTAGTGCTTTCTTAAGCTAGATTTTAAACATTAGCTGCTTCTAACTAGGGACCTATTCTATTATAAGTTTTTGTTTAATCATATAGGGTTATCATGTATTCCTAAAGACTACACATAGCTTTTGATAAAAATAGGGATCAATAATGGTAGACTACTTACAAGAAATAAAGATGTTCATGCACATACATAAATTATATAACCATGATAGTACTATTAAATATCTAGTAGTAGTTAATACTTTTAACTTTTACCTTTATGTACACAATTATCCTTAAGTTCTAATTCATCATTATTAATAGATAAAAGCACTCACCTTAGTAAAAAAATTATTAAAGTAATTGGTTAAATGTTATAGGAACAAGCAAATATAACCTAGCATAATAGAACCAAACTCAATGGGCTCTCATAAAAAACTCAAGTAATACAATAAACAAAAGCAAATAGATTTGTTTATGATTCTATTGATGAAACAAGATATAAAGCAACATGTCCTTGATAAAAAAAAATATACTTTGTTCCTTAATCCATATCCAATTCATCATTTTATTCATCTTTCATTATGATTTCTTCACTAACCACTAATTAGTAACTTTTATACATCTAATTTATAAGTATTAAGACCATACTTACTTACAATACCTTAGGGCATTATAAAATAAACAAAACCAAACTAAATAGGAGGTATTTGAGTACCTACTCAATTATAAGGGTATTCAAACACATAAACACACTTTAAATTGAGATTTCTATCATTTGTAGCATAAATCCACTTATTGATAGTGTAATTGTCTCATTATATATGTATATATATTGTATAACTTAGTAGAATTGTACCATACTACATTTGTTAACAAATATATTAATTCAAACTTATATTAACAACACTATTCATATTATTATTAATTTCCTCAATAACTAAATAAATTGAGCACAAGGAAAAGTAATTAAACCACCTTGTGTTTTCCTTAATCACATTTTCGTATCAAATTTCATCATTTACCATGTATATATATACATATATATATATATCCATATTTATAACCCTAATATAATATTTAACTATGGTAATCGAATATAGCCTCTTGAGAATAATACCTAAGGCCATATTTGATTATCATATCCAAATATAAGTTGGATTCTCCGATTTATAAATCTACATACACAATTTCTACCTCAATAATTCTCAATAATGCTAGCATTCACTAGTATTTTTAAATCTTAAAATAATAAAGAATTTATTCCAAGCATGAAATTACATGCTTAATTTATTTGAATTTTTCATAACCATTAACACATAAACTTAATTAAAAGTATGTCTTATTAACAACAATTTCGTCATCATTTTTAAATATATCTTTAAATCAAGTTTCAAGTCTTGTATACCATTCTATGACAAATAAATATCAATGATAGAGTTTTCCTTATGCAGGCAATTTCACATATAAGAGTAATGGCACTAAACAATTTAAATAACCAGTGTCAGTAATAACTTTCCACTATATTTTTACTACTTCTTAAGTTAAAGTACATTATTAATTCCCTAACTCTCAGTAACAAGCCTATTAATCAACTTTTGAATCAAAAGATCAATAAGTACTCCAAATTTATATTATTAGAATTAATCTAATTGCTATAACAATGAAATGGTAGTTAAATATTTATTTAATAATTTACATGTAGTAGTTTGAAATTTGAAGTAAAACTTGTTGAAATTGAGGTTTAAAAAAAAGATCTAAAACTAGTTTACTAAATATGATAAAACCATTGTAAGTATAGTTTACCAATGTGAGAGAAATAGAAACAAATAAAAAACACAATGTTTAGGGCTTTAAAACTCCTTTCTCAATAATTATTTCACATATCTAACATTTTTGTTATATTACTATTTATTATGCCTATACTAACATCAAATGTTCATTATGGCACATAATTGTTAACCTATTTATAGAATGTATACTCACATTCCTTAACATATCCATGCATTTACTCCTTAACATCTATTCATAACATAATACATTTATATAGCATTTTCGATTTAGAATTTCATAAACAATATTGCTTATATAGCTAACATACAGATATAGAAAGTACATGGGCTTGTATTGCTTCAAACTATCATGGAATAACCAAATCTAAATGAATAAGAGTCATACTTAAGCATGTACTCAAGTATAGAGGTATGTAAATAAGCTTTACCCTCATACTTAAAGTATATACTCATGTATGGATGTCCTTAAAACAACTCGTCTAGATGCCATACTTGAGTGTATATTTGCTTATGGCTATCCAAAGAACATCCCTTCTTAAATACTCAAGTATGTACTTGAGTTTAAGAATCTATAGTTGAATTATGATGTTATATTTGAGTATATACTTAAGTAGCATCTACAGATTTGTAGAAAATCTAGGAGAATGTTGTAATTTAATACATATACTTCTATTACTTAGAACTCAATACAAACTCATCATCTTTACTTATCTTATAACCATTAACCTTATTAAATCAAATAATAACATGTTATATCTATACAAATTTATTAACCTCTAAACATAATCATAAAAACATTCAAAATAAGTAATAGTAAATTAATTTCACCTAAACTAAATGGATTATCTACTAATTTCATCTTTCTTCTAACATTAAAATAACAAGTCAACTTCCAGCTAAGTAATTCCTTTTATCTTGCTTCTCATCATTACCTTTTATGTAATTATAAGGTTATTAATTAAGACTGTTAAGTCATCCTTATAATATCATACTACTTTTTAGCTTTTATATGGATTACTCACTTCATATGATCTATAACAAATACGAATATTATATTGATTTTAGTTTCTTAGTAATTTCAAACCATCATACTTCTGCATGAAATTGGAAATTAAAATTCTCTTACTTCTGACCTATTTTAGCAAAGCTTAGATAAAAAAGGATATTGTATTTTATCCACCTCTATTCATATCTATATTAGCAAACTTATAACTAATAACATACATATACCACCCCTTTCAAATCACTCTACAAAAGTCCATTATATAATAAATCCTATTCATAAAATAACAAGATTGAAATATTATAAATTCAAACTATAATATCCAATAGAATAAGAAAATCTAAAAGAAATTTTGGATAGAAATCTACTTTAATAGAAATCTAGTAATGAAATCAAGTAAAATTCAATTTAACCATACAAATAAATTTAGAATATATCTATCTAAAATTTTTGTGAAACTCATTAAGCATTAAGATGAGTTAGAATTTCATTAAAAGCCTTACATTAATTTTGGAAAATTTTATAGAAATTTGATAGAAAATTAGGATCCTAAGTACCGAAAATGGTTTAGTTGATTCGAAAACCTAAAGATTGAACCCAAATTCAAAATAAACCATTTTAATTCATTAGGGATAATTTAGTGTAACATTTTATGGCCTAAATATAAAATTAAAACTAGAAATTTTAAATCAAAATAATAAGGCCCAAGAAGGCCCAAATTTGATTTAGTAAATTGGTACATAATTGCAAAACCAAATGCATTTGTTAAAGAATATTTCAAGGTATTTTATTTAGCTCATTTTAATTGGATTTTAGAAAAATAATATTTTAATTTTGAGCAGCGAAAACATGTTTCCATATGCTACCCATCTTGAATGAGAATTCTATGAATTTTTAATGAGTAAGCTTTAGTATTTTAAAGTCTTTTATAAACAGGATTTTATAATAAAATTTTGGCATATTTTCCACCCTATCTACCTAACAAAACCCTACATTCTCTCTAACTTTTTCACAAGGTTTTCAATTTTCTAACACTACTTAAGGGGTTTTTTAACTAGCTATTCAATTCTAACAAAGGTAATTTAGAGTTTTCTTCATTGTTCTTTAAGTTTTCATGGCTATTTCTTTTCCTAAATTCTTAAAATTTAATTTATTTCAATAAAGCTATTGTTGTGCTGTTCCAAAGAATTTTTACAAGTTTAGAAATTCAAGAAATGGCAATGAGTGACAATGATCCCTATTCTATTAAGTTTTCTTAAACTAGATGAAGAAATTTGATAAAATTGTCAAATGTAATATGTGTGGTGATGCTGAATGGTTAGATTTTGGAGTTGTATATATGTTATTATGATCATATTATGTTTATATTAAAATGGTTCCATAACATGATTCTATTTCTCTTTATAAGTATGGATTATAAATTATTAAAATTTAAATTCTTAGCATTTTAAAGTAATATTTAGTGTTAGAATGATGGTAGAATAAATTGGAAATTTTTGAAAAATTTTAAATGCATGAAAAACTAAGTTAGAAATGAAACACCAAAAATTATTAATTTCAAAACCTTACTTTGTGCAATCTTAGGTTTGGAATTTTTTGAGGCATTAAATGATGAAGAAAAATTATGAAAATTTCCAAGTAAGCTATTTAGGATGTTAGTAAGCTTTTTTCAAAATTTGGTGGTAGTTAGAGTTGATTTGATTTTATAGCCCCAGTGCTGTTTGAATTTAGTAGCCTTAGATTCATGCTCTTAGTGCATGGGTGACTTTATGAAATTAATTGCACAACACCTAAGTTGATTTATTTGACATGTTAAGAATGTCCTGGAAAAGTTTGGAAGCAATTGGCTTCCATTTGGTTAATGAAAAATGGTTTGCAATTCAAGTATACACATACTACCCTATCTCTAAAACTTTCATTTGGGTTATGTGTGAATAGTACCCTTAGGAATTAATGTTGCAAAATAATTAATGTTTCATGCATAATATGATGTTAGAATTATTGGGATAAATCTTGGTAAAATTTTAAGTTAATTTGAAGGCCTCTAAGGACACTAAACTATGATATATCATAATTAAGTAGAGTTGTAATTGTAAATATATTATAATGAATTTGATTGTATAGGATGAATGATGATATTAGAATCATGTTGTTAGCTATTTATGTAATTTATATATTGTCATTGATATGAATGAAAAAGTTATATTTATTACTCTTGAATACTATAATGTAGGATTAAAGAAATTGAATACATAAGGATTGGAAATTTTGTTAGAAGGTTAGTAATAATATATTTTTTAATATATTATCAAGAATTGATAAAATTTGAATAGATATAAAAGTGGTTAGGTTTTATGGCAAAGTTAGTATTTTGACCATACCCAATAAATTTGGAATGAGTAATCAATGTTATGGCTGATATCTTATCATTACTCACTTTATATATGAATTATAAGAGGGAGATTTATATCCTTCTTAGAGAAGGAGAGGAATGATAAGAGTTAGAAAGATAAAGTTAGAAGCTTAATGCCTAGGATGGTGGGGGATAAGGTTAGGTCGAAGATATAAGGAGAAAAATATATACTAACTATTGCTATTTGTTAGGGAGATCTCTGTGATTATGATACAGAAAAATTATATTGGATATAGTAAAGTTTAATTAAATCAAAACTTATACCATATTTATATTTTACATTGCTTATTGTTATGCTTATGATTTAATATGGTGAGAATTCACTAGCAAAGGAAGGGTATAGTCACTCACTAAGTATATTAATACTCACATAAACTATTATTAATTATTTTATTTACAGATTTTAAGAATGGTACACCCCAGCATAATTGATATTTGCACCTAGACCCTTTTGACTCTATAGGGCACTTTTCTAGTTACATTCTAGTATAAATTCCACATGACTACTCATGAGCCAAGTATATACTATTTTATAGACCTTAAAAGAATAAATTTTGAGCCAAATGCATTTATAGTCAATCCTATCTTGCCAAACCATCTACTGGGGGATGTAATAAGTGATTCTAGTTCAATAAACATGCCTTTGCATTCCTCATTTGAAGAATCAAATCCTAAGGAGGATTCTAATTGGTAATAGGATGGTTCTAATTAGGACTCTGTCTACTTTTATATTAGTGTTTGTATGTTTACTATAGTATCTTTGTAACAATTTTGGAACTTTGTATAAATCTTTTGCACATGTAAATTATACTTTGCTTTTCAAGTGTACATGCCATAAATTTTATTTTCCACCAATGTCTATTATTATTTATAGTAAAGTTAAGTAATAAGCAATCAAAAAATTTTAAAAAGGCTTGTAATGACATTTAGCTAGTAAATTGATACTAGTTAGATATCTTTACATCGATTATGACATTTAGAAATTAGGTCATGATCCAAACACAATTTATATGCCAAAAATGATATTGCATACTACCTTAAGTTCAATTACTTGGAGCATCACTCTTTAATCTTGAAAGTAACTATATGATTCATATAAAGGGGTTATCGAATTCATTTTATATTCATATAAGTAAATAATGAATTTATAGCCATTTTCCAAGCTCAATTCAATAATTTATCCTAAAAGATAAATTATAAAAGATTTAGCATCAAATGACATATAAATTTAAATTATAAAGATTATGGAAATCCAAAGCATAACTCTAAATTGAATTTCATCATACTAATATTTATGATTATCTGTTGCACAATCATGAATTTTTAGTATGTTTATCCATATTTGACAGTTGGAAATTCCTAGCCTAAAGAGAACCTAAAACATGTTTTTTAATACCAAATTTGTCACGACCTACATTAATCGTGATCGACATGGAGCCTGTTAACCAATTCCACTAGCTTGCCTAACTATTTGATTAGATGCATAATCTTTATCTAATATAAATACTCGTACCTTTACATTACCTAATATGTTATGCAACCTTTAGAACAAATGGATAAAGTTCCTGTTGTTGATAAACACCTATAGGGGATACATTTCCTCAACATGGAATTTTTTAATCCTATAATTATATAATACATATCTTAGTATAGATAATGACTTACCATACACATACAATGACATTTGAACATAGGTTACTATTGATGTTGTTTCCTTAACTATTAAACTCCTTAATCAACTACTTTGGACTCCCTTGAAAGCTACTTAACTTGGAAAATTTAGTTAATCTTATAAGTATTAAAGAGATAGAAGAAAAGAATGAGTTTTTATAAACTCATTAAGCATATACCAACCTAAACAAATGATTAAATCAATTTGAAATAATTTAAGGCTAATTAAAAATTAGAAAAGAGGCAATATAAGAATTGCATACTGGAATCCTTGTTTACTAAGTGATTAGCTACTTATATTAATACATATTCTTCTGTTCACAAAACAAATCATGACTTCCATAAATTAAAGGATAATAGTGTAATTCTTATAGCCTAGCAAGTTAATGTTTTTTGTATATAAATATGGAACATTAAATAAAAAGTTCCACAAAATATGAGCAACGCTTTATTTAATATTATGATCATATGTACATTTCATCATTCCTAGTAGCATATACTGCAAATAAAATAATTGAAAAGGCAATTTAAACCTCCTTATGCCTCCTCGGTTATCTTTATCTCCAAACAAACTTAATCACTATTACTCTAGAGTTTATCTTATCTCCTCATAATTTGTTTCTCGAATTCAATACTAATATCACAATCTTTGTATATCATCACTCTTTGTCACATTTTAAATTAAACATTCTTATTTCAATCATTCAAGACATATCACAAATCTTACTTATTCCACTAACATGTTTCAATTCAATACTAACAATAATATTTAGCAACAACAACATGCCTTTTATGTGTGGCCACTAATTATCTAGTCAACGTTAAATAATAAATTTATATCAACCTAACTATATTATATTATACTATGTTATAATTTAGCAGGAGCTATGCCATGCCTTAACTATATGGCCTAAAGATTATATTAATAGTATATACAAAATAAATATAATTCACTCCATCCATTACACCATAAAGTATTATTGTAAGATAAATCATTACAAAAGATCATAATTATAGCACCCTATATATAGTCATATTAAAATCTATAGCAACATTGATAGGATTGTATACATATGTAATAACATATAAGTTAAATATATATATATATATGACGAAGGATTCATAGATACCAATATAAGTCTAAATGACTTACACCAAATTTTGGATGTTAATTTCATTAAAATTTAAAAGTTAAAATTGACTCATTTCAATCAATTTTTACATTACTTATAACTTATCATTTCTCTCTTAATTAATGCATTAAGCGTTAAATTTCAATTATTAATATATTATAACTCCAATTTATTAAAAATATTAAATTAAAATTAGAAGATATTTTTTTAAGATTACTACTATTGTTCTCCTTTAAAATAATTTTGTATGGTTTATTACATATATTTATCAACTACTTTTAATATAAAATAAAATATGAAATTTTAGTGTGCTTTAAAGGAAGTACTTAGAAATTTTCCTTAATATAAAACTAAATATTTATTATCTATCATCAAAGCAAAATAAAAAACTTGTACTAATATGTTCAAATTGAACTACATGAACTATAAATCAATTATTGTAAAAAATTGTGGCAAATATAAAATATGTATCCTTATAAGTTCCTAATTATACAAAATATTATATAATTACTCATGAGTACTATAAATAAATGTATAATGAATGCATATGTTCATGACAATATTTTTAAAATATTCGTGTAATGTAATATATATTTTATATCAAACTATTATTTATATGCTTAATATATTATTATTTGTAACATAAAATAACCAACTTTAATTCTTAAAAGAAATTTAATGCTTGTACATAATAATGATAAAAATTATAAATAAACAAAAAATCATCCTAATAATCGAGAGAATTTATCTTAAATAAATATATATATTGCATGACAATCATAAAAATAAATAAATAAATAAAAAGATTATATGTAATAATTGTAAAAGAAATATTCTAATATTTTTACTAAAATATGGTATATTTATGATTTAAAAATTGTTAATTAATGCATTAATTAAGAGAAAGAGCAAATTAAATCTTGTGCAAAAGTTGCATAAAAATGAATTGAACTCAACTTTTCAATTTTGGTGAGATTAATGGTTTAGATTTGGTGTAAGTCATTTAAACTTATGTTAATATTAATGGATCCTTCCTCTACACACACACAGACACACACACAGACACAGACACATACATCCTAAAAATGAAAAATGGCAAATAACAAATGTAATAAAATTCTTGTGATAGGATATACAGTTACCTTTTAGGGTTTTATCTCTTTAAACATTTCTACAAGCAACACACTCATTTTTCTTTTCACGTCCAATTCATTAATTTATAGAAATAAATTATAAGTATTCTATCACTAATTATTCTTTTCTAAAAATTACTAATCTAAGTTATATTTTACCACCCTAGTAAACTAATAATTATTTCCTTATATTTCCAATTCTAGTTCAAGAATTAAGGTAAGATACAAGTGGATAATTTTTTTCAAGCCTAATCTAGTAAAATGTTAGGGTTTTATGTATAAAGTTACTCACTTACTTCAGGGGGAGCTCTTATAAGCTTTACCTTGCCAAATTCCATGGAAGGCACTACTAGGGAGGATTGGTTGTTCCGTATCTTCTAACTGGCTGTCTAGCCATATCCTTCATAGTTTTTCATGTTGCCAGTGATAAGGACTAACTAGTGGAAGCTCTCTAAAGTCTAGTGACATGATCACAATAAGGAGTAGTGACATCAATAGCAAAAAAATGGGGAAAGAAATTAACAAGAGGGCAAATATAGATAAAGAAGTTTGAAAACAAGGAATATAAGGTTGAAGGAAAAATTTAAGTGCAAGGTGTTATGATTTGACACTTTTCCTACATTATAAGCTTACTCCTTTGAATTAATCTCAGCCACACTTTCTTTTATCGATCCATCCAACTAAATCTTAGCCCTTTTTTCTATTTAGTCAACCATCTAATTAAAGCCTAATTCTATTTATTCTAATATTATAATTGTAATTTAATAAATTTTAAGAATTTAAAGTTAATTTTTTTAAGTTCTAGAGTTTCTAAGAAAATTGTTTATCAAAGCATGCATAATTTCTTTTCCATAAATCAATGTTCCAATGGTGATCCAATAGTTATTATTTTATGAGTAATATACCTCTAAAATCATTTAAAGTAATTCCAGAACAATACTTTAATTGGGCAATACTCATAAAGAAAGAGCTTTAATAAGTGAAAAGAAGAGGTATCTTTCACCTAGTAATGAAGGGTTTGAACTAAAATTTCTAAATGGATAAAATAAGTATTTATATATCTACCGCATAATTTAAATATGGAAATTTCTCCTAAAAAAAGAAAATATTGAATGAATTGATTGTAAATTATAAAATTTTATGATTTTTGTCTCCCTTAAGAAAGAGATTAATCATAGGGAAAAATAGAATTTCTAAAATGATGGCAAACCCCTCTAATATTATTTAAGAATATAAATTCTTATTGTACCCATAAAATTTATTGCATAAAATTTTATTATTGTATCAAGGAAATATTTAATTACTCAAATTTATTTTAAAACATAATAAATAATGTTTTAAAAATAATTACACTAATGGTCAATTTAATTATTTGAAAATGGATTAAACAAGAAAATTTTTAAAGTTTTAAATAATAAAGTTCTTATAAATATTGTGTTTCAAAATCATAAAAATTTTAAATCAAAACAAAAATATAATGATTACTAGTTCAGATATTACAAGCAACCACAAATGGTTGTTGGCGAAAGCATGTAATATTATGAAAAAGAAATTATTTAGTTTAAAAGGAATGGAAGTGAAAGGAAAGGAGCTTTGGTGTTAGACGTATTTATGCATTTGGTTTAAAAAGAGAGGGGCATCTTAAAGCTAACGCAAAGCTATGTCATTTGAGGATGTATAATTAAGGAAAAAATAACTAGCTAAAAGAAAATTAAGTTAAAAAAATACTTTCTTGAAGAATAAATCTATGATATATATGATTGGAATCTAAATAATATATGTATATAATTTAATATTGTGCTAAGTGAATATAAATTTATATTGACATAATTTTTATTATAAAGTTTAAATTTAATTTACTATAAGCAATATTTCATAGTAATTCTAATTTTTTTCCTGCATATTAATTTAATTTATTTTATAAATCAACTTAACTCCTTGCCATTTAATAACATGAAGATGAAATATTAAACTATTAATAATAATAATAATAATAATAATAATAATAATAATAATAATAATAATAATAATGATAATTCCATCGTGGTTCTTATTAGCAATAGTAGTGGTTCTTATTAGCAATAGTAATTGCTTTGAATACATGGAGGAAGTTTATATGTTAAAAAAAATCTTTTTATATAGTGAATAAAATTTAATCAAAACTCAAATAAACAATGAAATAAGATAAACAAAAACTTACCATTATAACATTTTAAATTTTAATAGATGAATTTCTTAATAACAAATAATAATTTATAGAAATAGGTTTCAAAATTTTCAGCTATATGAAATAACATTTATGCTTAACAAGTTACAAAGGTAAGGTTTAGTATATTTCAAATCAATTTGTTGTTATCATTCAAACTAAATAATACTTTCAAAATTTAAAGATTGTCCTAATATTAAATAATTTATTTAATATAAATCTCCAAATTAGTTTTGAAAATTTATGAAAAGATTGTCAATAAAAGATATTTTTATAACAATCATTTATAAAAAAAAATTTAATTGAGAAGAATGAGTGTCACAGTCGTGAGTATTTTTGTTTGACATGACACTCAATTTCATAAGTGAGAGAAGAAAGTCATTAGGTTACAATCAACTTGTAGGAAAGTAAATGATGTATAATGATGTATATTGTTACTCTTGGATTCACTTTATTTAGTGTTATTGTTAGCTTTTGTGTTAGAGAGAATTGTTGTATAATTTATGTAGATTGATGGAATATCTGAGGTGATATTGTGTTGAATTGGAAGAATATATCAAATAGAATTTGATTGTAATATTCAAATAATGAGTTCTAATTTGTAACTACTGAAACTTTATTTTGACAACATCTATGTAACTTAAGCAGGAGCAATGAAAATACTAGTTTGCATTTTCAAATTTGTTTGACCCTTAGTTTGCTTTTTTTTTGTCTTTCATGCTCAAAATTTGGTAAATAAAGATAATAAAGTAAACAAATAAAAATAATAAACTGGACAAATAAATTAATCAAATTATCCTAACTTCTATCGTAATCACATTTCTAAACGAAATAAAAGTTTGAAAGTCTTTCATATTGACCTTCAATGGCTTGCCAAAAAGAAAAAAGAAAAAATTGACTCAAGTTTTCTTAATATAGAAAATGAACTGAATCACTATTATTCTCTGTAACTACAATTTTCGTATAAACACTTTTTATAAACTTATATATACCCCATAAATAATAGCTTCGATGATATTTACCCTATGCAAAATTTTGTAATAAATTATGTTAAAAAATTAGTAGTAAATAATAAAACAAATACAACAAATTAATTAAGGACAAATTGATTTTTTTTTCTTATTAATCTTCTATCAATGGCTATAAAAAATACAATTTTCATGAAAAATAACTAGTAAATATTAGAATAAATGCAATAGCTTAATTAAGGACAAATTGAATTTTTTCATATTAATCTTCCATCAATAGCTATAATAAAAAATACAAATTTCATAATATTTATTGGTTTGCATCCTAGCTTTGATCAAGGATCCTTGTCCAGTACATTAACTCCTCCTATTATTATGGAAAAAGGAACCTTTAGCACAATATGTATCAAACAAATAATTATCATGGTATTTGTAATATTATAAACTCAGTTTGCCTTACAGAATAATCTAAAAAATAGATCACTATTGACCTAATATCAACCATTCATCGTATCCCTAATTTCTAACTCTTGAATATTAATTACCCTTTCGAAACTCTTCTTATTACCTCTAAAGACAAATTGTAAGGTTTCTTTTATCACTAGCTTATGAAGTTTGACATTTTAGTTTTTTTTTTTTGGACTTTAGATGCCTTTTCTGAAATTGATTTAAAAGATATGGTTGTAACTTGTTTAGCTTTAGGAAGTTGCTTTGAGTTTGATCTAGAGCATGTTGTTGTAGCTTACTTAACATGTCTCTTTAATATAGGTCTATGAAATACTAAACTAGTAAATAACAATAATAATAATTCCAACTTAATTTTTATTAGCAAATGCAATTGCTTTTGAATACTACAAAAAAAATTTACAAAATGAAATACTAAACTAGTAAATAACAATAATAATAATTCCAACTTAATTTTTATTAGCAAATGCAATTGCTTTTGAATACTACAAAAAAAATTTACAAAATGAATAAAATTTAATTAAAACTCAACTAAAAAATTATTGAAATAAGATAAAACAAAAACTTGCCATTATAGCCTTTTAAAATTTAATATTTGAATTTCTTAATAAAAATAATAATTTAAAAAAATACATTTGAAAATTTTTGGCTATATGAAATAATATTTGCTCTTAATAAGTGAAAAAGGTAACATTTAGCATGTTTTAAATTAATTTGTTGCTATCATTCAAAGTAAATAATACTTTCAAATTTTAAAAATTATTCTATTATTAAATAACTTATTTAATGTAAAATTTTGAATTAGTTATGATAATTTGTGAAACGATTGACAATAACAAATATTTTGGTAACATTTATCTATTAAAAAAAATTAATTAAGAAGAATAAGTGTCACAATTATGACTACTTTGTTTGACATGACACTTAATTTCATAAGAGAAAGGAGAAAGCCATTAAGGTTATGATGTAAAGGTATAATCAACTTGTAGAAGGGCAAATTGTGTATATTATTGCTCTTTTATTCACTTTATTTAGTGTTATTGTTGGCTTTTATGTTAGAGAAAATTGTTGTATAATTTTTTTTTAGTAATAGAAAAGGGTCAAAAGGTCTAAAAAAGAAAAATGAACTAACAAATATTAATCTCACAAGTTTTAGAGACTCTCAATATGTTAATTGGAACTAGTATTGAAAGAGGAGAGGAAAGACTATGGAATAAGTGTGTTCCTGACTCTAGAGAAATGCCTAAATTGGCTATTTCTTTAGCACAAGCATTCCTTTCCTCGTATGTATGTTGAATAATGACTTTTGACTCTTTTTTAAGCAATCTATGAATTGCATGAATTAGCTGATCCCCTCTATGGTTAAGATTGATTAGATAACAATGGAAAGCCTTAGAGTAGCATTCAAAGATAATCTTTCTATATCCATTATTCCAAGTTATCTGGAGACCACATAGAGCTCCTTAACATTCTATTATATAGGCTAAACAATTTCCTAATGCTCGAGCAAAGCCAAGGATCTAAGTACCATTTATTTCTCATATAATACCACTACGCCTAGCTTGTCTATCCTCTCCTTTGGCTATATTGTCTATGTTAATCTTCACCGAGCATTTTAGAGATGGATTCTAGCAAATTAATATGATATCTAATACTCTATTGATAGAGTTATGGCCATTGTTAAAAGTTAAACTCACTTATTCTGCATACTATTATACAATTGTAGTTAGGTTAATTGGATAATGGAAATTGTCTTAGTGAAGTGACTTTTTTCTCTATTATTATAAAAGCTAACAACTAATTACCTAGGTTGTACTCCAATTTACCTACCAATCTATGTTTTGAAATAGACTATTTTCCAGGTTTATGCAAAACTAGTATTCATTTGGACATGCATAGAATTTTGTGATATAAGTAGGATTCATATTTTACCACCATAACATTCTTATGGTTGGATAGTCTCTCAATACATGGATGATTGTTTCCTCTTTTATTTCATGTTTTTGATAGTAGGGATGTCTATGGCCCTATTTACTGGTGTAGCAATTTATGATGAGGCCATCATGAGTTGATTGCCACAAAAAGCACTTTATCCTTTATGGAGCCTAAATTCTTTAGATTAGTTTCTAGACTTTTCTTGAAGGTGATTAAGTGTCTTGCATGAGGGATTTGTAAGCTTCTTTTATAGTAAACACACCTGATGGAGTAAACGACTAAGCCTTTGTATCTAGCCTTGCTTTTGAACTTAGATATAATCGTACATGAAACCATCTTAAAATAGCATTTGGAAGCAATGATTTCAACTGTTCCTAGTTCCAGTCAGAATCATCAAATGCAAACTCTTTGATATATATATATATATATATATATATATATATATGTATATATATATGTATGTATATATATATATGTATGTATGTATATATATGTATGTATGTATATATGTGTATGTATGTATGTATGTGTATGTATGTATGTATGTGTATGTATGTATGTATGTGTATGTATGTATGTATGTGTATGTATGTATGTATGTGTATGTATGTATGTATGTGTATGTATGTATGTATGTGTATGTATGTATGTATGTATATATATGTATGTATGTATATATATATATATTCTCCATCGATGCTAGTATAAAAAGGGTTTGTCAAGTCCTAACCAATTATCTAGCTAAAACTTTATTGCCTCCCCATTGTTAACCTACCACGTCAACCCACGAGTTAGTCCTAACCAATTATCTAGCTAAAACTTTATTGCCTCCCCATTGTTAACCTACCACGTCAACCCACGAGTTATTTCCTCCCATGCCATAAGAATAACTTTCCAAATGAGGGAGTCATTAGAAACTACTATAGGGTTTAAAAGCCATTCTCCTTTGAAACTATATTCATCTTTAAGAACCTTCACCCACAAAGCATCGTCATCTACATTAATTTTAAAATAAGTAAAAAGAGATAAGGTCCCTTTGTCTAATCCCTCTTGTTAGCTAGAAGTTAGATTTTTTATTACTATTCCATATAACTTTCAGCCTTAAGGTAGAGAAATAATTCACAATCAAGCAAAGAAGTTAGTTAAGAATACCCACCTTTTTTAACACATCTGACAAAAAACACCATCTAATTTTTTATATGCATTTTCGAGGTCAATCTTTATTAGCATAAAACCCTTTTTTCCTTTCTTGTTCCTTATAGAGTAAATCATCTCACTTGCTATAATTATATTATCCTAGATGCATCTCCCTAATATAAAGTTAGATTAGAATAGAGAGACTCTACTTGGCAATAAGGATTTTAATTGGTTCACAATGACTTTAATAATGCATTTGTAACTAACATTACATAGAGAAATTAGTCTAAATTGATTTATAAACTCTGGTTGACTCGCCTTTAAAATTAAAGTGATTAAGGATGGTTGACATGATTAACCTTATTTCTTCCTTTAAAAATTTCTCTAATAAACATTGATAGGTTGTAACCTACTTTGTCCTAATTTGCCTAGTAAAAGCTTGCTATTGCAAAGCCATTAGGATTGTTATAACCTATCTTTGATCGTGACCAACATGGATTTCATTATTAGTTTCTACAAGCTTTAACAATTTTCACTCTTTATAACCAGTAGGAGTTTCAAATTATTAGGGGAACTTAGAATTTAATTTTAAATTTTTATAGAAAAATAGACAAAGTCTCCCTTATTTTTAGACACTTCTTAAGGGCCATATGTCCTAAAATATAAAACTTGGATATTTTTTAGATACGACAGAATTAATAGACACACAAAGCATTACAGTTTCACACTTATACACATTCAATCAATTAACATCATAGGATTCAACAAATCTTTGTTTGAATGCTGATTGTATTCCCAACTATCAAATCTTTCAATAAAGGCAGCCTTTGAATCTCTATGCAAGTGTCATAGCTCAAATAAGCTACCTTAAACTTGAAAATAATGAAAATAAAAAAAAATAAGTTACGAGAACTCAATGAGAATATATCTTCCATTATTTTGCAGGTGATCAATTATATAATAATCATAAATTAATTATATACTAAATTAGAAAATGTTAGTGAACCTATTTTTCTTGGATCTCTATAATGCACACAATTAGCTTCATATTGGAATTTCACCTACATACAATTTAGGTCCCATGTTTTACATTATAAAATATCATAAACTTAACCGATCATTTAGCACTCATTCGAGTGATAATCACATTCAGAATTAGCCATTGAAGCTCAAACACAAATGAATTATCACAATCACATCAAGTCCTTACAAGTATATTAAATAGTGACATCCAATTACAAGCTAACTTTTAATTTATAATGAACATATATGTAGTTGTCATTTAATTTCAGAATTAAATCTATACATTTCTCAACTGTGTGCCAAAAATCTCCCATCTGTCTCTCGAATCAATATAATATCCATCTCATATAATTTGTTAGGAATTTTTCATTCAACTTTAATATTATTTCTTCATCATAAATCAAAATATTTGATAGCATTGCTCTAGCATAGTTTATAACTTTCTAATGCCTCATAAAGCTTAATTCATAATGTAGCAAATTTGCTAACGTTTCATTTTATCCATATTACTAAATTCAATGCAAGCCCATATAAACAGCTATTCGATAATTACAAATAATCAAAGTATATAATGCATTCACTATATGATTTATCATAACCTTATCACAATCAATTCATCAGTAACTAAAAATGACACTGCACTTTCATTGTGCAATATGATCCATTAGCATTTACTCAAATAGCTAATTGCACTTATACTATGGAATTGAGCTTACATATAAATATAGAATCTACACTATCAATCAAAAGAGTACAATTTACTGGTAAGATATATACTCACCCGAGGATATTTTACCACTTTTGGAAGTCCAAAATACCTATACCCATTTCTTCTCCATCCTATGTCACAAGTTATACAAATACTTGTAAATACATCGACTTCACCTATTTCCTTTTTTATTCACTATAATGGAATCTAGTTAAAATATTTCAATATCTTGTATTACAATTTTACTCTTTCCATTTCAAGTTAATCACTAAAAATTAAAAACTTGCTATTTCTTGGTAATTTGAAATCAAATTTACACAGGTGGAACTCTGAAGTTCAAAGCTTTTAAAAGAAAAGCTTATTTGATTCTATTAATTAAACTTTGGTCATCATGCCTTCTATTCTTTTCAAATTTGCCATTGTTAAATAAAAACTTTCATATATAACTATGTTTTTTTATTTTAAGGTAAAAGATAATCAAATTATTAAAATTTGATAGTATGAATGTATTATAAATATACTAACCCGGTATTCTTAAGCATATAATTCTAACTTTATCAATGCTATGGCAAATGCATAAAATATCAAATATATACAAGGTAAGGTGATAAAGCAAGTATTCTCTGTATCCAACTCAATAATATTAAAATATAATTTTTCAAAATGATTTCAAATCATATTATTTTATCGTTCTATAGCATGAAAATGTTATTTTTCAAGGTATTACTAAAATCTATGATATATATATACATTAAATGGATTTTGTTTGAATCAAATGAAAATCATATGAAATAGAAAAGTGTATCACATCGATAATATTTTAATCGTATCACTCTAGCTTCATATAACATATTAATCATATCCTTTCGCATATATTATCATAAATCACAAAGTACTCAAATGGGTTTTCTTGATTCATATATAAATCTATCCATATAATAGAATAAAGTCTTCTACTTATATTTTAGTACTTTATAGCATAAAAATCCCATTTTTCTCATGTTTCATTATATGTCACAAGTATGTATAAAAATGCATACCTTGGATTAATTATCAAATCAATAAAAATATTAGAATGTTATGATATAGAATTGTTTGTCACTTCCCATATAGGT
This sequence comes from Sindora glabra, assembly GCA_020226215.1. NCBI lineage: Eukaryota > Viridiplantae > Streptophyta > Magnoliopsida > Fabales > Fabaceae > Sindora > Sindora glabra. The sequence continues at coordinate 19,159,208 of CM035230.1, read as the reverse complement.
CACTGGTAGCTCGCCGATGCTAGAAAATAGCAGATTATTGATAGCTTAGAGAGAAAACATAACTCCTTTGTTACTATGTTGACACCACATCATGTGACTTCCATGTACTGCTGCTGGTGGTGACTCAATTGGAAACAAGCAAAGTAGCATGTAACATGATGATCCTTCATGTTAGTAGTGACTTCAACTTATCTAATGTTATAGCAGTAACAATTTTCATGGAGGAAGAAAAGAAAAAAGAAGGAGAAGAAAGAGAGGCATGCACATCAAAAGAGAAAAAAAACTACACACGGTGGCAATTAGAAAAGGACGGGAGGAGAAAAGGAAGAGTGTTAGCTGGTAAAGGTGTGAGGAGAAAGAGGGGGGAGGCAGTGGAAATGAAAGAGAAAAAGGAAAATCTGAAAATAAGAGAGAGAGATAGCAGCTTGCAACCAAAAAAATAATAAGTAGGGGGCACAAAAATTGAGAAAGGTTGTTCTAAATTTTTTTAAAAAAAGGAAAGAAAATGTGTGTAAATAGTTAGGCTATAAGTTTTGTTACCATATTTCTTATCTCATGACAAGGTCATTCCTCTTATAAAATCTCAGCCACTCTTTTGTTTTACTAAAGCCCATCTTTGTAGAAATTGATTTTATCTAAAATCCTAACTCAATTATTTTCCATTCCTCCTTATGTGCATACATATAAATATATATAACAACCTAATAAATTTAAAAGTTCTAAAATAATTATTTTATATCTCCACGATTCCAAAAATAACTCATAATTTCTATTTCTAACTTATGAGAAAATTCTCACAAAAACATTCAAACAAATCCTCAAATTAAAAATTGCTATTTGGAAATAAATCTACTCCAAACTTCTTTAATTTTAAAAATAACTTATTAAATGCAATCATTTATTTCATAATTTCTTGTACTCATAGTTACTAAAATATTTTGAACTTATAGGAAATTCCTTTTTTTTTTAAAAATTATTTTAAGTCGATCTTAAATTAATAATAACCATAAATAAAAATAAATAAATTTCAAATATTATCATAAACATCATTTTCAATATTCCTGAACCTTGAAAAAGAATTTAAGACCAAATATTAATCAAATAAATAAATATCTATAAGTATTGAAATTTATGAAACTTGGAATATTACAAGGACCTGGAGCTTTAGAAGCACCTATGTTAAACATTGCATGTTTAATTTCATAAGGTGATACTTTTATGTTTAATTTTCTAATTTTCTAATTTCTTTTACTACAAGAGCAGGAAAAGATTAACTTGTTCAAAGCAAAGTGTATTGATTAGTATCTTTAGTAAAGAGATGTCTATAATAGGCCACAATCATCTTATTTAATTTGTCATTGTTTTCAATCCAAGAACCATTTGAATTTTGTAGCATAAAAATTTTGTTATGTCACCTTCTTACTACAATCTTGGTGTGATAATATTTAATGTTGCAATCTCCATCTCGAATCTATAATGTTCTTAACTTCTGATACCATAAGACTTCGTCTTGTTTTAGAACATCTAGAAGTTTTTCTTGTAGTTATTTCTCAACGTTATCTAGATATGGATTCCATTTTCTTTCCAAAGCTAACTGTGCCCTTTTTATACAAGCTAAGAGAACAATCTTTTCCTATTTAATGTGTCCAAACACCTCTTTATTCCAATGAACTAGCTTATCTAGGATACTTGATGAAATTCTTCAAGCCTTTGTCTTCAATGAGCCTTCTTAGATTCTCATCAATACTTTACATATTATTGAGGAAGGATTTATTACTATTTTAATTCTCATTCAAGAATTGAGAGAATTATTTATATAATAACCATGTAGCTTTAAAACAAAATGGTCTATTTAGTCTCTCATTTTTTCCACCTGTAGTGTTAAGTAGTAAAGGTTAATGATCAAACTAAACTTTTAGGAGAATCTTGATAATTGCATAATTAAATTTATGCCTCCACCTTGCATTGCATAAGTCCCTATCTAGTCATTCAAAGATTCAATCATAACCATTTTCAACTGAACCTTGCCAAATAAAATGTAAACCTTGCCAACCTAGATCAATAAGTTTACATTTACTAATCTAATTTAAGAATTCGTCATATTTTCTTCCCATAATCGATGTGCCTCATTTTTTCTCCATAGGGTGAACAATATCATTAAAATCCCTGAGTAAGGCCTAAAGTTCAATAATGGATTTTGAGATTCCCAAAATTTACGTTTTGCATTTCTTATGAGTCTTAACTTGTAGGCTCATATAAACTGCTATTAAAAGCCAACATGAATCATTCTCATCAACAAATCTAAGATGGATAAATTAAAAAGAAGAATAAAGAAATTCTTTCTTGACTTTATCTTTCTTCCATCTGATCCATGTTCCTTTTGCCATTCCTCTTCCATCTTGAATAAAAAAGTTAGAAAAATGTAGTTTATGAAAAATCTTATTAGCTCTGCTAGAGTTAACTTTAGTTTTAAGCAACATAATCATAATTAGTCTGTGTTTCTCAATTATGCTGTTGCTATTTCTCAATTATGTTGTTAGCATGAATAGTAAAAATTGGGTTACCAACACCCTTACAGTTCCACATCATGAAAATGAACATTAGATATTAGGAATAAAGAAAGTTACCATTCTAATGCCCTTCCTTATACATGTATACATGTGTTTCTGCTATCTATGCTAAGTTTAGCTACATGGTTAAGTCACCATTTTGCTGTGTCTCTTCCACTAAGGTTCATATTATAGAGTTGGCATTGGAGATATCTTAAAACTTATACTTAGATGGGGAGGTTTTCCTAGTGTGTTAATGTTTATGACTTCTATGCAGTGTTGCCTTCTTTGGTCCATATTAAAAGTGGCCTCAGCAAACTATTGCTCTTCAAGTTTATTTTAAATGTTAGAGTTTAGGATTATTTTGTATGTTATCCTTCATTGGCATTTTCATTCCTCTTATTGTAGTTTATTGTGTCTGACATCTAGGCTTACTTTAATTTTATCACTAGTAGAGGTAAGTGTCATTACCATATGCTTGTTATCTAATGTGGTTAAGGCTTTACGATGCTATAGATCTTTGTTCTTTTATTGCTTAGTTGCCTAATAAGAGAAGCATTTGGATTGAAATTCTCCCTTTTAGCTAGCTTGCACTTGTCCCCTTAAAAACTCTTCTTCTCCACCAATCTCACTCTAAACATAGGATTAGCAAGTGTAGCGATTTGAGAATCTCTATCTTATGTTCAGATATGTTTTTTTGTCCAAGCCTTGTTTTCCTATTTTATCTTGGTCTTTAAACCACCATCCAATCCCTAAACTCCAAGGAAGGTTAGTTTTGCTTAATAAGTTGTTATTGGCCATTAAGTGAGGCAATATTTTGATCCACTCTTAGGTTTTTTACTAAACGTCCTTGTCTAGTTTCATAGGGAACCTCCTTCTTGTTGTAATTATCGATATGTTGACCATAGTTGCCATATTTAAAGCATATTTTATTTTAACATCTTTTGTTCCCACACTAAATTATGGAAGAAGTGGCTCATTAAGATTAATGAAAACACTAACTCTTGCATATTTTCCCTTTACCTTCTCCTTTATCATATAGTTAATTTTAATAGTTTTTCTAATTATATCACTAATAACATATAAACATTTATAATCATAATGTTCCATTGCCAATTTAAGAACCCAACAGCCACTTTATTAATATTAGCTATAGTAGGGTTAAATTTTAGCACCTACTTCCAAATTGCTAAGTAATGATTAAGTATTAACCATGGGCCTTCAGTATATACTAAGTCCTTACCATTCCTTATGGCAAATTTGATTAGATGATAGTCATATCCTAAATTAACAAGTTTAAAAGCTCTTACTTCCTTCTATAATTGATTAATTTTTTTCTCATGGAATCAAAATCTAACCTTTCTTCCTAATAATTTTACAATGAGGCATTTCCTCTATAGTCTTTTTATACATTCAATTTCTTTTTTAGATAGTTTTAGAATAAGGCAAATTTTATTACCTTTTACAACTTCATTTATAACCTCCACTATTTCCCTATCATTATTCTCTTTTGAATTAGAATTGAAATCAGATAAGTCATCATCATCTATGTATAGTCTCTCCTAATTGTCATTTTCTTAAACTATCGCATCAAGATTTTAATCCACCAAACTAACCAAGAGTGCGACCTTGTAATAAGCTAACTAACTTAGGGACTTGTTTTCATCATATGGTTATAGGACTAAATAATCATAAGAACAGAGTCCCATGGTGCCTCCTTTAAAATCTCTACTATCTCATTTGTGTCTTTTTGTACTTCATTATAGTTGGTCAGTTTCCTTTGATGAAGGTTGCATAAGATCAGAACCTACCTGAAACCCTATCTCACTCATCTCACATAGTAAACTTAATTTTATCAATTGATTTAAGTTAAAAGTTAAGTTATTATATAATTAATATAGGTTGATAGAAGTTTCTAAGGTAATATAATAATACATTGGAAGGATATTTTAAATGGAGTTTCATTGTGATACTCAAATAATGAGTTTTAAATTATGAATTTTGAAATTTATTATGACAATAGCTATGTAACCTCAATAGAAGAAATAAAATTGCTGGTTTACATTTCCAAATTTGTTAATCCTTAGTTTTCCTTTTTTTTATGCTCAAAATTAGATAAAGATAATAAAGTAAACAAATAAATTGATCATATTGTCTCAATTTCTATTACAATCACACTTTTAAATAAAAGAAAATTTTGAAAATCTTTCATATTGATCTACATTGGCTTCCAAAGAAAAGAAAAAAAAATTAACTTAAATTTTCATAATATAGAAAATAAAGTGAATCAATATTAGTCTCCATAATTACAATCTTTGTATAAACTATTTTTATAAAATTATATATACCCAATAAATCATTTGCTTGGATGATATTTGCACATGCAAAATTTTAAAGAAAATTACACTATAAGAAATTAGTAGTAAATATTAAAACACATGTAACAACTTAATTAAGGACAAATTGAATTTTTTTATATTAATATTCTATCAATGGCAATAACAAAAAATATTATTTCCATAATATTTACCAATTTTAATGCAAAAATTTAATATCAGAAGTAATTTTTGGTATAAATAGCATTTGATATCCTTTAATACTTTTACTATTACATCTAAGATTTGATCACAAGTCCTTGTGTAATTATGTGCCTATATCTAGTGAATTAGCCATTCCTATTATTACAAAAAAGGAACCTTTAGCATAATATGTATTAAATTAATAATTGCCACAATATTTGCAATTTTACAAACTCAAATTACCTTACAAAATAGTCATAAAAATAGCTCGCTATTGGTTAAACAGTAACCATTCCTCATGTTCCCAATTTCTAACTTCTATGTAGTATTTACCTCTTAAACTTCTTCTTATTGCCTTTAGAGATAAATTGTAAAGTTTCTTTTGTCAAAAGCTTATGAAGCCTGATGTTTCATTTTTTTTTCACTTTAGATGCCTTGTTTGATATTGATTTATAAAACATGGTTGTAGCCTTTTTAGTAGTAGAAAGTTACTTCAAGGTTAATTTGGAGCATATTTTTACAACTTACATAACATGCCTCCTTAATATAAGTTTAAAAGTTTATAGTTATGATGACTTGTTACCTCCATATGGGATTTCTCTATTAGTCTTTGTTTTGCTTCTATAACTTTTAACATTGTGCTCCAACTTATACCATCTAATGCACTTATATGTGAAAAGGTGCTCTGGTAGCCTATTTGGTTCATTTAAACTCTTATTTATATCTTTCTTCCTTATTTTCTTTTCCTTAGGTGTCTTCTAATATATGGTGGTAAATTGAATCTACCTTTTTTTTTGCCACAACTTTGGTTTATTTGTAAGATGTATTATATGGTTGTAGTGTTTTAGGCACATATCCTACAAGTGACATTTTATATGGATAATAAATGTAAACTTACTTTATTGATTTAGTGGAAATTTACTCATGACACGATTCAATACATCATTATCCTTGTATCTTCCATTATGATATAACAATCTACTATAATAGTTGATCTTGTAGTTCCTATAAATCAGTCTTTAACGCACCATTGGGAAACTTCTTCTTAAAAATTTCACATAAGTGCACCATAAGAAAGAAGATTTTTTTACATAAAAAATTTGCATAAAAATTAATTAAATTTGTTATAAATGATTATATTTTATGAAATAATATTTTTTTTGTTACAAAATATATATCTTTTGCAATAAGAAAATGTTATTATTGCAATTTATATATAGGAAAATATACTAATTAAGAAATCCTTTTATTTTTTTATATTCTTGTGAACCTTAAGGCCTAATATCCATTTGTCTCCATCTCTTTTATGGTTAGCCACTTTTGGCCATCTCTTTATTCTTAATCAACCCAGCCATTCACCATTATTAGGACTGTTGACTAAAGCCAAGATAACTTCCTAAATTGATTCATCTATTTCTTTCTTTTTACTTTTTTTTATTAATTGTTCATAAACCCTAGCCTCTTAGAAAATCTAAAAACCTAAACTAATTGAATTCTCTAAAGCAATATATCTTCTTATTTGTTGCTTCATTGAATTTTTAATTGCTGAATAAAATCTTCTTTTAATTTTTTAAGATTTTGATGTTAATTACTAAAATTTATGTATATGTTTTTTATTTTAATTGGATTTCAGCTTTGGTTTTTGTCACGATCCACCAATACTATGACTAATAAGCATGTAAGATGGGAAGAAAATTAATGAGCAATGTGAACAATCCATGGCCATGAGGTGGGTTAGGCATCATTATTTAGGGCCTATATTTTTTATAAGTGTATGTAGGAAAGCCCACACTCGCCTAAGACTACATGGATGTGGGCTTGCCTATGGGCATTTTTTTACCATTAAGATTTTTAATAATTCTTTAAGTATTTCAGAACTTCTTTAATCCATCCCAATTCCTAATTTAATATCCAATAACCTAATATAATTTTTTAAGCCTTATTTAACTAATTCATTACATAAAATAAAAAAAATAAAGAGTCTAATTTCCTAACTACAATTTATAAAAAAAAATAGATTTTTTTAAATCTAAACTAATTTTATGTTCTTTAAAAGTATGTTTCTTCTTCTACATTTAGGATTCAATCTATGATTCTTATATGTATGCATTTAATGATTTAATCATTCCTAGTAGTAAAATAAATTAATAATATAGGCTACTTATAAGCACCCAAAGACACTTACGGGCTTCCTATAGGCTTGATAATTTTTTTTTCATATTTTTATAGGGTTATAAGGATAAGCCTAAATGGGCCCAAGCCTACACAGACTTAGCCGCACTACCCTATTTTACATGTTGAGTGACTAGTACAAAATCATTAAATCTAATTCTAGCAACCTATATTAAGACTAACAAAAGTAAATATAATATACTAGAAGGTAAAGAATCTAAGCATCATAAAAAAGGAAAAAAATGAAGGTGGAAACTTTATATTCATTTCCTACTCAAGTTAGACTAACTTATATACCTAAGCCACACAAGAAATAAATTAGCCTATCTAAACCTTATATCAAATGCTTTCCATGAGGATTTATGCTAACACAATTCTATATTCTATTAATTATGATTATAGCACTTTGTTGGTAAGGTTATAAAAACCCATGATCATAAAATAATTAAAATTTCAAATGTTGCCTAGTCTATAAAGTAAATGAGAAGTTCTTAAGAAAGTAGCCCATCTATTGCGGCAGACATGATGATAGTGCATTTACTTGTGCACCTAAAAAGAAAACCTATAGAAGAAGTTTGAAAGCTTAGTGACTTAACATTATACTTAAACAATTAAGTTTATAAGGTTGTACTTAGTTAACAACATTAACTCAATTATAAGATAAGTGCACTCTTAGGTAGATTAATTAAAAGATAACTAATTAAAGCTATAAGTGTAAGTTTCACAAGAAATACAATCCAATTACCAACCATAATATCAAAACCTAACAAAAGGTGTTAGCATAATATTTTTCATAAAATATCATTCAATAGTGTAAACAAAACAAATAACCTTTTTTATTTCTCTCAGTCATCATTATCATTTTATAAACCTAACCTTTTCTCTCTATGATTAACCTTATATCTCTATAAATAGGTATACAAATCAAGTACACAAGGTTCAACATTAGCATAGTTCCCCCTATCATCATTGTTTCATAATCATAGCATATAAACATACGGAATTAACAAGCACCAATTCAATTAGTTTCATAAAGGGTATTAATAAAGCTTAATCTTTAAAATACTAACTATAATTTGAATTCACAAGTTTTATCACTATTGTGTCTCTTTGCATAACCTTATCATATTTACTTATTATATAACATATGTACACATAGTCATTTTATTCTCATTGATTCATATGAAGATCATCCATAATTATCTCATATGTGTAAGAAGGCATAATATAGCTTAAATCCTCTGAATGTATAAATTTTTAAAATAAAATTAGAGCATAATTGATTATATAATTAATTATATAGGTCTAGAAGGTGAATCTTTGTGTACAATTGATTATCTAAATTTGGAGAGTAAATCTTTAGGGCAAATTGGTTATGTAATTGACTATACAGATCATAAGAGTAGTTTGTTAGGTATAATTAACTATATAATGGATTATATGAGTCCAAAGTGTAATTCATTAGACATAATCAATTATGTGAGGATTTTTTTATAGATTTGTCTCAAAAATCTATATTTAGTTGATGTCTCTTAGTGCTAATCTTAATTGTTATAACTCATAAGAAATAGATTGCAATAGCTAAACTCATCATAATATTCATAATTTTTAAGCTAAAAACATAAGATTTAATCTAAATTCCTAAAAAAAATATTATATTAACTAAAAAACCAAGATTACTTTAAAATTGATAATGAGTTTAAACAAGATGTTACTTACAAGTTGGAAGAAGGCTTAACATGGATTTTGTGATGAATTAAGTTATTACACTTAAGGAAAAAAAAGAATCATTCTAGTTAAGGCATAATTTCACCTAAATCCAATTCTATCCTTAATTAACTAAATAAATAGAAATTTACTTGAAAAAACGAAAAGGAAATCAACAATAGAGTTTCTTAAGATGAAAAGGATCAAGAAATTCTTACCTTAATGGATTACCAATGAGGAACAAGATGAAATTAAAAAAGATGAGTAGAAAGATATGTTTTGGAGAATAAGTGGGTGATTTTAAGGTAAGGAAAATGGAGAAAAGGTATAAGAGTTATGTTGTAGGGGGAATTATCAAAGGTAAAATGAGAAATAATGTAATTAGAATCCAACAACCACTTTACCCAACTTATTCCATAACATAAGACGAATGCATAATTTTAATAAGTTATTATCACATATTCTTTATATTATTAAGTCTCCCTTAGGAAAATTATTTGATCATAATAGTTCACTTATAGATTTACCCATTTATAGTCCATTTGACAATTTAGTTAAGTTCTTAAAAATTTAAATATTTTTATAGTCATAATTTCATTTGATAGTTTAGTTAAGTTCTCAAAAATTTAAATATTCCTATAGTCATAATTTAATTTACTTTTACTCTAAAATTAATAAATATAAGAATCTACTTTGTAATTTACAAATTCCTAATTCTACCAAGTGTAATAGTACTCCTTTTTTAAAAGAATTTGTCTCTGAATTCTTGCTAATATATTTCGTACTTTCTTATTGACTAGCATTCTATAGGACTAGGTATAAGAAATTACTAAAAAGTTAGGGTAATTTTGTTATATATTGATTTTAAGTTCTTAAGTAGTGTCTTCCTTTCCATGGTGTTCCCAAGGAAACTTCACCATTGGCACTTCCTTGAACTATAATTTCTAGGCTTAGCAATTAATGACCACGACTGGTTACTTTTCATATGAGTCTAACTAGAAGGGCTTATCTTTAAGAATATGGATAACATATGGCATATATATTTGGAGTATAGACACATGGAACATGGAGTGAATGGCAAACTATTTAGCAATTCTAAATGATAGGCTACAATTTTAATGTGTTGAAGGATTAAAAAATGCCCAATACAATGAAATGCAAGTTTACCCTTTTTATCAAATCTCATAACTCTTTTCGTTAATAACACCTTCATGAACACATTGTCTCCCACTTGAAATTCCATATCTCTCTTCCTTTCATCAAAATATAACCTCTATCGATCCTGATTAGCCTTTAACAAGTCTCATGTAATTTGTGCTTTTTCTAAGGTATCTATCACTAAATTAAGTCTTAAAGGTTTTGCCTCACTTAGTTCAAATGAACTAATTAGAGACCTACATTTTTTTCCATATAATGCTTCAAAGAAGGCCATCTAAATACTCACTTAGTAACTATTATTGTAAGCAAATTCCACCTATGGTAAATATTTCTTTTAATTGCCTTAAAATTCAATGGTATAAGCTTTAAACATATCTTTCAACACTTGAATGGTGCACTCGAGCTGCTTGTCCACTTATAGATGAAAGGTTATACTAAAACGTAATTATGTTCCTAAGTACATTTGAGCATATTAAGTTGCTGACTAAATGGTTTTGATTGGTAAAAATTATGCCATCTTAGTTAAAAGATACACTACAAACTAAATGGAATCGTGCCTATTAAAGGACTTAAGTAACCTATTGGAAAACCCATTGTTATGCCCTTTCATTTCTACTCTAGAATTTGTAATGGTTGATGCAAACTCACAAGACACTAATGCTTTACTTTCACTTAGTGGCATGTAAGGCACTAAATAGTGAAATCTAGTACATCTCTTTTCATCCCACTTCACTAGAAGTTTTTTTTTGCAAGTCATGATACATTTGTATACCTCTCGATACATAATATAAGAAAATGGTAGACTTAATGCAATAGTTCATTTCTCTCATTAGATAACACTAAAAGTCATACTTATTATCGAATTACCCTTTCTAATTAATGATTAAATCATTTTGCTAATTTGTTGATGCTTTTTTCATCAAGGTAAGATATTGAGGTTTATACTTTTAGGATTCCATGATCTTTTACATTAAAATAAATTATATGGCTACTTATGACAATATCACCTTTTGGTCACTAGTTTAAAGATTAGCTAAAATACCTGATGATTTCCTACTTGACCTATCAGCCATTACATTCATTTTCCTAAGATAATAATGAATTAAGCTTTCATAGTTTTTAATGAGTTCAATTAACCTTAGTTATCTTAAATTCAAACCTTTATTTTGAAAGTTATCTTTCAAGCTTTTATCTTTGTAAATTTTGTATATTTCCTTATATAAATAATGCCTCTATATTTTTAAGGTAAACACCACTTTAGTTATTTTTAAGTCATACATTAGGTAATTATGTTCATGTTTCTTCATAAGCAATGACTCTTCCATTTTGCATTAGGACACAATTGAACTAACCTTATATGCATCACAACACATCACATATCCACCAACGCTTGATAGTAATGTCAAAATAAGGGTTGAAGTCATATATGCCATTAGCTTTTGGAAACCATTTTCACAATCATTAACCTATAAAAATTTAAGTAGCTTACTTAATGGTGACACCATGTTTTAAAAATATTTCACAAACTTTTGGTAATACCTATTCAACTTTAGAAACTCTAAACTTCTATAAGGGAAGTGGACCTTGGCCAAATTTTCCATAGCTTTGATCTTTTGAGTGTAACTCCCTTACTTATTAACACCTTATTCCTCAATTACTAGATGATTATTACGCACTCATTCGCCATCTACCTCAAGCTAATACGGAATATCTCAAATTTCTGTATTTCATACAACATGAACAAGAGTAATATAATTATACAAAAGTTCAATTTACAAAAGATACATCCATCATATACAATATCACCGACTATCTAGACATATTTTTTTTTTCATCACATTTACAATCTCAAAACATTATTGTCCTTTGTCATGAGAGCCTTTGGAAGCATCACCTGGAATGGTTAGTAACAATACAGAAAAACATAAGAAACAGAGTTTCCCAGTAGCTAGCTAATGCCATAAAAACATATCAAGCCATTCCAGATCCTTAAGCAAATAAAACGTACATTTCGAAATCAATCAATCGTATGTCACCTCATTCATTACCATTGTAAGAAATGTGCATCACACATAGCAATCAACAAGCCCATTCAAGGACTTATCTCAATCAATATCTAGATGGCCATCACAGATAATCGTACCTAGGCCTCATATACAGCATCACGCTGTCTTCCCGGGGATAACTCGGGCCATAGGCCTTACTCACACAGTATCACACTGTCTTCCCGAGGTACTCTAAAGGCCATAGGTACCGCACATAGCAATTTTCATTACCATCCCAGGGATAACTCGGGCCATAGGCCTTACTCACACAGTATTACTGTCTTCCCGGGATGCGCACACAGCTATCTCAGACACATTCCATACAATGGCATAATATACAGAAAATCATGTGAATAGAAACAGAGCTTAAGGATAAAGCTAGCTACCTTTCACAAGCTTCCAATATGATATTCCCTTTTGCTCTCACCAAAAACTCCTTTACACTTCCTCTTGCCTTTGCAAGTTGTCACTCCTTAGTCTATACAAATACACATCATAGTTTCTTATTAGAACATCATCACTTTCCCTAATCCTCATGTATTCTTTACTTTTCCCACTTAATTAAATGCATACTTAGATGCTCTATACTTTGCTTTCAAGCCTTGAAATGACACATATGAACATTAGAAAAGGATCTAGGGGTAAAGCCATGCAAAACATGAAGAAATCAAGCCAAAAAGTTCACTTAACAAAGAACACGGGGGTCCCATACCCCGTGTTCAGGGCCGTGTTCCTTACTGGTTCATTTCTGGGCTACTCGACAAAGAACACGGGGGTGAACACGGGCCGTGTTCTACCCCGTGTACCTTACTGCCCTTCAGTCCTGAGATAAACACGGGGAGTATTGCACCCCGTGTAGCACACTGATCAGCTTCGACGAGGAACACGGGGTACAACACGGGCCATGTTCTACCTCGTGTACCTTGTTGATCCTCCGAAAACACTTTAAACACTAAAACTCCTTCCTTCCTTCTTTTCCATATTATGGTTTTAGCTTCTCAAAAGGGAAAAATGCACACAAACACCTTCACAACTCAAAGTTTCATCTTCCATAAGCTTTATAAATTCATAGAAACTAATTTAACTTCATCAATTTAGCCAAGTTCTAAACATATCATGCCAACACTACACATGCACCATTATGCCTCTAAAACCCAAATGTGTACATCAGGTTTCTTGTTGTTTTTACACCAAACCCAAGCCATAAATCATCATAACAACATCTAAAATACCATTAAACATATTCAAATCATCCTAAACTCCATGTTCAATCACCCTTGACCACACCAACCTCAAGATTTCAAGAAACTAAGAAGAGCACAATAAAGAGCTTTTAGAGGAGAACAATTTTACCTCTTGCTACAACTTGAAAATCCTCACTTGGAGCTCCCCAAACTTAATCAAACTTGAGCTTTTCTTCACTCTAAGCACACCAATGGATAGAGTTTTATGAGAGGAGCAACTTTCCCTTCTACCACTAAGCTTAAAACTCACTATTTTTGGGTGAAAAACTCAAAAGAAACTTTCTCTCTCTCTCTCTTGCACGTCTCAAGCTTCTTTCATGGAGTTGCTACAGCTTTTTGGAGAAATGGAGAAGAAAGAAGACTTTTCATGAAGCTTCTAGGGGCATTTTGATCCTTTTTGAAATTCTCAAGGGTATTTTAGTCCTTTTTCACCAAAAGTAAGGCTATTCTTGCCATTATTTTTCTAACAATAACACTTGTCATGAATCTATTGGTCACACTAATAAAAATCACATATTGCACCCCAAACTCTTAGTTATTTATATTAAATCCCAAATCCTTAATTATTTATACTTTAACCACACCCGATTCTGCACTTTTGCAATTTAGTCCATAGGGTTTCTGTCTGTTTAAAATTCCTTACACTATCAGACTTAGACAACTTCCCTTTTTAGGGTTTTCTAACCTCCTCTGATCATTCATACTATTTAGGGAAATTAATTCTTTTCCTACTATCCGTTTTCCTTCAAAATTTCGTTTACCTTGCGCTTAACTCCTTTTAACTTGAGATTCACCCACCAGGCTAATTCAATCATGCTCTTCATTTCTACAGCCTCAGAAATTAAACATTCAAATAATAGAATTGAAAATTCGGGACATTACATTGAGGATCTACTTATACTCCATCTTAGGATATTATATGCTTAAAAAAATTTCACACTAATTATGCAAAATTTACATTTGCAAAACTTTACATACAATTGGTGTTTTCATAGGGTTAACAACATAATTTTAAGGTGTTAAGCATGCTTTTCTTCATTCTTTAGATACACCTATATGTTATCTATAAATACAATCACATGGCTTAAACACTTTGCTTATAAAACCCATAAATGCCACTAGTGTATTGGTTAAGCCAAAGGATATAACTAGAAATTCATAGCGATCATATCATGTTCAAAAAGCCATTTTTAATGTACCTACATCTCAATTCTTCAATTAATGATACCTAAAATGTATCTTTGAGGAGTGCTTAGCGCCTTGCAATTGGTCAAACAAGTCATCATTATGAGATAGAGGATACTTGTTCTTAATTATCATGTTGTTCAACTATTACAAGTCTGTGCATAATTGAAGAAATCTATCATTCTTTTTTACAAACAATGCTAAGGCTCCCTATAGTGAAGAGCTAGGTTATATGAATCCCTTATCCACTAATACTTGTAATTTCACCTTAAATTCCTTCAATTTAGATGGATCTATTAAATAATAGGGTATGGAAATTAGTTCAATACAAAGGACCAAATCAATGATGAACTCATTCTTTTTATCAACTGGTAGTCTTGGTAGCTTTTTAAGAAACACATTAGAGAATTTAAGCATAATCGAAACATTTTCCATATCTAAAGTGGGTTAGTTCAAACCTTTAAACATGACTAAGTACATAGTGTATCCCTTCCTTATTAGCCTTTAAGTCTTGATACTAGAGATCAATCTTAGAGCTTTAATAAATCTCTCCACCTAAAACATAACTAACAACGACCCTTCTACAAAAAGAGTTACAATTTTATCAAGGCAATCCATCTATGCATGATACATGGATAGCTAATTCATTCCCAATTTCACTTTCTAATTTACCATGTCAAGTAAAATCAAGCCATGAATCATTAAATAAGTATATATAATCATAGGGTAAGCATTAATTATTAAGGTAACTATAAAAGCTTTATTAATTAGAGTAATCACAATTAAGGGACACCATAAGGGTGGTTAGCCTAATGGTACTAGGTTATTACTTTAGCTTAGATGTCACAAGTTCAACCTAAGAAAGTGTTAATTTATGGCCAATGAAGTGGTGAAAGACTATTAGAACCATTAGCATTTTAATAAAGCTATGGTGCATACTTATCCTTTGGGCAATAGTTATAAATCAAACTAAATATTTTTCAATGAAAGAATACTCTTATGGTATCACGTAGGGAGGGTAATTAATGCTAGTTGCCTCGGTTCTCTCTTTTCATTAGAAAAAAAAAATAACTATTGAGGGAGAATGTAATTCATTACATGGTTTAGAATAGGTAACACCTATATCAAATAATACTTAAGCCTACAATTTATCAATTTTAAAAAGACCTAATACTAAAATGTTTAATGCTTTATCCTTTTAGTAAGTCAAAGTAAACACTTAAGCTTAGCTCCCACTTACATTTTTTCCTCAATTACTTTCATTGTTCCCTTCCTTGTTAAAAGTTGGAGTAATTAGCACTATAACTTGAGGGGTTCTTAGGGCAATCCTTACCTTGCACTCGATTAAACCACATTGAAAACATACAAGATTGTTTTGATTGTATAGTCCTTAATGCTTGTTATTACATTAGACATATTTCAGAGTTTTCCATGGAAGTTACTTTATCCTTAAGATGCACCCCTTTCAAAGCCTGTAAGAACATTTGGGTGGGTTTGTTCACTTCCTTAGCCTTTTCCCATTAGTAGGCCACTTAACAAAGACCTTGGGTAAGCTAATCTACGAAAAGTCTACTTATCCCATTCAGAAGGGAATTCTAAGAAGGCATTTCCTTTGTACATTATGTAAAATTAGGTCTTTCCATCCAACTCTAATTCTTACTTCTAATTTGTGCTTCCCACTCTTTCCTTTCTTTTATTTTGAAGTTTAATTAGAGTTCTTAGTGTATCACCTATTGATAAGTGGTGGCATCATTGACATTAAAATCACTCAAAATAACAATCTTTTTGTTAGGATTGGGAGCCAAACAATTGTAACGGAATATTAAATAATGCCAACTAAGGATCCATGCAAAATGATTAAATTAGGATAAGGGTTTTATCATTACCTTTTACAGACAATTCAAAAATCATTTGTTAATCATTTTTTTTACTTGCTCTCGATCAAAACTCTAAGATATCCATACAAACTAGCAAATCACTAGTGAATGTCTTATGACCACTAATTAAAATTCTCCTCCTTTGTCTCACAGTGCTAGCTACACCTTTTCAAGGGTTATGATCAAGGAGGGCTATTAGGATTTTCTGTGTGTTATTGGATGTATGAATTATTATTGAATTAACACCTAATAAGCTATTTAAATAGGTGCACAAAAAATCCTAACTAATTAGGCTTTATTCTATGTATAATTATGGGCTTATAATTTGGCTTTATAATTATAATATGGAATTCCCATATACTAGGCCTAAACAATTTGGTCTAAAAAAATCCAAATTCGTTAGGTTTTAAGTGTGTGATCTTATAAGCTCTCATTACATTGGTAATGATCATAAATTATATTAACAATCATAAATAATGAGCGGTGTCTAGCAACATATCATTATTACCTAAGTAATGAGAAAGTCGGTGATTTAATTAAACATATACATATGATTATCATCTATGACCTTTTATCCTAAACATCTAGGTTGAGCACGAGACACAGACCGTGTCATTCCTGTGTAGCCTAATTCAAAGATTTCTTGATTCCTAAGTAAGCTGACTAAAATAGATGTAATTGACATCCCATGTCAATCCATCTGAGTATGGCCATGCATTTTTCTCAACCTTAATCAAAAGGCCCACAGATGTCACTCTTACTATATAAGAGGAACAAATTCCATCTTAATCACATAATTCCTTCCATATGATATGTGACACATCTAATAACTACCTTTGCATTCACTCAACCATAAATGATATAGAGCAATATAAAAAATGTGGAACCACATATAGGGAACTTTGACGTTCTTAGGTCAAAGGACCATATTAATGATGATCACTAAGAATCACTTATGATACTCATATAACGATTCATGTAGTGTTTGTAGGATGGGTCAGTCCAGTACACAAGTTCTCTAACTTGTACTCATGTATAGATTTAATATCTCATATAAGTAACTACACATGCTAGTCTTAATATATCAATGCAACCTAATCCACAATGATATATGATTAAGGACATTTAAAAATATAATTATTCTAAGGTTATTATCATAATTAAATATACTATACAAAAAAATATATCTATAAACATGATAATTGAAATTGCCTTTAAAATAACATGATTCAAATTTACAATCATCCATATGATTAGTTTTAAGGCATATACATTAACATTTTTAACCTTTAGATGAACGTTTCCACCTTTATCCTTTTAATAGAAATCAAATATCCCATATATTGAGATAAATAAGTAAATTAAGCATCATATTCATTAATAGATATGCTTTCATGTCTTAAGTACTCAAACTCCCTTACAACTACTTGCTTTACATTTAAAGGTAGAAATCAATTAATAAAACTTTCTTGAAAAATAGGCTAAGTTAAGGGTGGTTATAACAACAAGTGCATGGTATTACAAGTAATAGTATAAAATGAATAAGATATCATTTTCACAAGGAAGGTATTCCAAATACAAATCTATGAAAATTTCTTATATTATTTAAATAATGAAAATTTTGAATTTAAAAGAAAAATGTTAAGTATGTAAAATAAAATACAAGATAACCAAACCAAAAATCCTTACTCAAAACCTTGTTTTCACCTCCTATATATTGATTCTTCACACCATTCCTATAGGTAGTGGCTTTTAACTAACTTTGAAGGCTAAAAATGATCACTTCTAACTTTTTAGTAAACAATGAATTTATAGGTATCTTTCTAAGTTTTTCAACTATATATAGTTTGCCCAATTTTGACATTTAGGTTTCCAAATATAGGCTAAATTTTGAGACAATGTTTAGGCCTCCTAATAAATTTGTGCAATTCATTTCAAGGTGGGTTTAAGCTTTAGAATAGCATTTTTAAGTTTTAACTTTTCCATAAAAGTTATAAATCTATGTCCTAACTTTCTGGAAAGATGAAAATTAGTTAAAAACTAACACTTATAGCTAAAGTTATGACCCAAAAACTAAATTATACGCATGGATTCTTAAAATAAAGTATTAAAATTAAACCTAATTTAAAGCTCAAATACTTATAATTTATAAGTACAACATAAAACTAACATAAACATGGATTAAACAAAAAAAACTCATTAACATATTAACTAAGAGACTTTTAGAATATTTAAAAAGAAATATGATTACAACCTATATAATTTATAATAAAATGGTTGTAACAAAAGTTATCAAATTTGGATTCTTCTTCTTAATAGAACTCAAGAACTAATAGTATGCCACATTATCTAATTAGTACCCTATAAGTTTCACTACAAGGGTTTAAAACATTCTAACATATTTCCATAGTGTTCGATTGGAGTAAAAAATTGATACAGGTCCATAGCTAGATTTGTACCTATGCAATAAAGTAATTTTAACTCGATAAACTTATGAATGATAAATAACTTAATCCTCAAATCTTCCTTAAAAGAGGTATAGTCTCTCTTTCTACTTTGTTTGAGTCATGATTATCCTAATTCCTATAATGGTTTTACCTTTGATTTTTATTGAGAGCTTTAACTATTTAGTTTACAACTTGTTGTAAGAACCTATAAGGGAAATTGTTAATTTACTTTCTTCTTCCCTACACTTACTACTTTGATATTAGGAAACTATAGGTGATTCTTCATTATTGTGTTCATTGGCTCATTGACTTCTAGTATTCACTATAGCCTATTTCATAAAATTTTCAAACACTTAGGGAAAAAAGCAATAATAGGAATAGAAACTATTAAGTGTAAATACTAACATTAGCACTTATGAACATTAAAAGGTCAATCAAAATGACACAAGTGATAGGTGATCCTAGGTACATACATACCATTTGTAAAGTTTCAATTAATCCTTAGGCAATAATAGGTATGACTTTATAAACTAACTAATCTTACAGCTAATATCCCTTAAGTAAACTTTAAGCCATGCACTAATACCAATTTTATCATGACCCACCTATGGTTGTGACTAAAGTAAAAATTTTAAACCTACTTTCTTCGACCTACAATAAGACTAAGGGTAGTAAATATAATATATTAAAAGGTAAAGAATCCAAGCATCATAATTAAGGCAAGAATGAAGGTGCTAACTTTAAATTCACTTCCATTAAATCCAAAACATCTTGAAATAAGCAAGGGTTGTTTTGTACAACGTTACATAAGGAATAAGTTGGCTTAATAAAGCCCCATATCAAATGTTTTTCATGAGGATCTATGCTAACACAATCCTATGTTCTACCACCTATATAACCTTTTATTGTTAAGTTAATAAAATACCTATAAACTACAAAATAATTATAGTTTCAATTGCTACTTAGCCCACAAAATAAAGGAGAAGTCCTTAAGAAGGTAACCTATCTACTATAGTGAAGTTGGTGATGACACACCAACCTAGGTATTTGACAAATAAAACCACAAAAGGTGTAAGTCTAAAAGTTTAGTGAGTTAACATTTTACTCCATTAATCAAGTTTATAAAGATGTAATTTGACAATAACATTAGCTCAAATATAAGATATATGAACTCCCATATGGATTTACTAAAAGATAACAAATTAAAACTGCAAGCACAAGTGTTATAAGAAATATAATCTAATTATTAGCCATAATATCAAAACTTTCCAAAAAATGTTAGCATAATATTTTCATAAAATATTATTGTATAAGGTATACAAAACAAATAACTTCCTTATAACTTTCAATTATCTTTATCCTTTCATAAGTCTAACCTTATACCTTTAGAATTAACCGTATCTTTTTACAAAAAAGCATATAAATCTAGTGCATAAGCCTTAACATAAGTATAGTTCTCCCCAATATCATCATTTCATAATCATGGCTCATAAACATACAAAATTAACAAGCCCCAATCTTATTTTTCTTTTCTTTTTTTATCTTAGACTTCTTTTTTTGTTACGTTAGTTTAATAAACCTATATGTAATTTAAAAATATTAAAAGAATAAATTTAACACCTAATTAACTAAAATTTCACTAATCTATTTTTAAAATTTTTTTTATATAAATTATGACTTCATATATTGTATAAATTAGTTATTACTTAAAATCTTAAATAAATTTATATAAATTTTTATCTATGACGTTACCTAGCTTAACCATTAGTCTAACTAATTGAATTAATCAAATAATGAGCCCATGTCTTTTTCAATTCACTATTCAGTCTAATTTTTAAAACATTGCATGGGAAAGGCAAATATTTTATATTACTATTAGATGGAAATATTAGCGCCAAAATGAAAAGACAAATTTATACTTTATTTTAACTATGCCTTAGTTTATTTTTTTCTTTCTTTTCTTCTCTATTGTAATTTTACCTTTATTATTATTCTATCTTTATTTTCCAATTGAAGTTTGCTTGTGATAATCCACAGTTGGTAATCAACTAGGTAAGATGATGTATAATGTACTTTGTTTAATTTGTTTACTTTTACTACACAAGTCCTTTGACTTGACCCATTGTAGAAGTTTTATTGCTAAAAACATGGCAATATACATGTGTAAAATGTAGCATATTCTATTTATATTGTCTATTTTTTTTGGCATTTTGCAATTTTATCTTTTAATTACTTTTAGTGTGTATTAGGTTTAATTTTGTCCTTTTAATAATGGATTAAGGTTTAACTTTTACCTTTTTTTTAAATCAACTTAAAATAGAAAAAAACTCAAATCTAGGGATTTTTTCTCTTTCTTTTTGTGCTTATGTGATTATTTTTAGTTGTTTTAGTTTGTTTGTTTCTTTAAATAGCCTTTAATAAGATGGGTTGAGAATAGGGAACAAATAAGGAAATCTTAGGATTTGACCAAGAATTTTGTATACATTTTGCTATCAAATGTAGCTTATCAATGGATGTGTATTATAAAAATTCTAAGAAATGAAGGATTTTGTAGACATTAATATTTCTTGGTTATGTTATATGATACAATAATGTATTTGCTATGAACCACCCTGGTTTCAATGAATTATTTTATGTCAAATGTTAAAATATAATTTGTTAGGTATTAGGAGGTTTACATATAATATTAAAAATATGATTTATTTCCACTCATAATGGAAAACTTAATAAGGTTAGTTTTGGAAAGTTTTAAGGATTCTCAAGTATATGAAATATGAAAGAAACATAAGAATATAAGATCTCTAAAAATCTAGCAAAAAAATATTCTTAAAAATATTTGCAATGAACTAAGCATAAGAATATCAAATCTTTTGAAATAAGATTAAAAATCAAACTATAAAAAAATGTGCACTTTTTTGAGAAAAATTGAATGACTAAAGTCTTAAAAATTTTAAAGAAAAAGAAGTTAAATACATGCTAAAAATACTATATATGTATCTTGTATGTTTAGAAAGGTTTAAGGCAAATTCAAGAGAATTTATGAATAAAGAATTTGCAAACTCTCACAGTAATGAAAGTAGAAATGATTAAGAAGCACCAATTTAGGATAATATTTTGTAACAAACTTTAGAAAAGGGTATTTGATTAAGGAAATAGAAATAGAAATAGAAATAGGCAAAACAATAGGTAACCTTCTCCTTTAGTACCTTACTAGGATAGGTTACGGTTAATTCATGAATTCTTAAGTAGAAACCCTTAAGCTATGATGGTATTGATTCATCAATTGACCCCTAATAACTTTTTAAACAAATCAAAAGAATTTGTAAGATGCTAGGATGTAGTGAGATTACTGTGGCAAAGCTAGTTTTTCATTAATTAGAAGACATAACTTATTAGTAGTATAACTAGAATATAAAACCAAGGCTAGGAGGTGATAACCCCATCAACTAGGTATAATTTTAGGAAGAACTTACAAATCATTTCTTACCCCCTAAGTCTTCAAGATGTAAAGGCAATAGATTTTGAACAATTGATTCAAGGATTAATGACAATAGCCTAGTACGATGCTCTATTTACAAGGCTTTCATACTTTATCAAATCAATGTTACAAAGGATGTGACTTACAAGAAAGTGTTAAATTTATCCATCAAGGTAGATAGATGCTTAAAGGAAAGGTGTTAGAAGGAAGCAAGCTTTGGTAAGAAAAGGATAATATTTAAAAGTGGAGGCAGTAATAGCAAAAGGTTGAGTAGAAGTGTGTAAAGTGCACTGATGAATGGGCAATTAGGTAAGAAGAAGTAATTTTAAAGGTAAAAGACTCATTGGGGTACAAGTGCTACATCAAAATTAATAAACCCATTAAAGAACTACTTAATGTTGAATATGCTAACTAGGCCCCCTTCTTATAACTAGTGTAACACGAATCTATTAAACTATGCAGATTTTATTTCATGGATAGGAGAATAGGATATTTAGTATGAGAATGTGCAATAACTTAGTACCAAAATAATAGCACATTTAGAACTCATAACACCCAAGCATTTACTTCTGTAAAGTCATTAACAATACTAAAAAAAAGAATAGAGAAAGGAGGAAAGAAATAGATAACTAAAACTAAAGCTACAGTATTTGCCATGACAAGATAGGAGACCTAAACCTTAAATGCTATTGTGATAAGTACCTTACTAAGCTAGAATCTTTATGAAAGAGTTTTGTTTGATTTTAGAGCTAATTGTTCTTTTTTATCCTATAATTTAGTAAGTAGAACCTTGAAACTTATAAAAGGATAAAAAAATGTTATGGTAGTTATTATTGTAATATGAAAGGCTATGATAGCAACTCATGATGTTAAAGAATGATTTTAGCTTAGATAATTATCTAATTAATATATTTGATAGTGCTAGAAGTCATAAACTATGATACAATACTTGGAATGGATTAGTTATTGAAGTATTGCATTTATATGGATTGTTACCACAAATGGTAACATATTAACTAGAAAGAGAAGTAGTGTAAGTATTTTAAGGAAAGAGGCAAGCAGAAATGCCTACCTTTGTCTCTTGTACAAAGGTAAAAAGATGGTTAAAAAGGGATGTATAATTTGCATAGCCATTGTAAGCAAAGCTGAAGTAAAAGAACCTATAGTATGTGAAGTTTCAATGGTAAATGAATTTCAAGATGTTTTTCTTAATGAATTACTAAGAGTTTTGCTTAGTCAAGAAATCAAATTCATGATTGATGTAATCCTTAGAACAAACTCGATATTAATCCTTTTATTTCCCTTCATATCAAATGATGCTAGTTAAATTGAAAGAGCTAAAGGAGCAACTATAGGATCTGATGGACAAGATTTCATAAAACTGAGTATTTCTCCATAAAGTGCTCTAATACTATTTGTTAAAAAAAAGATAAATTATTAAAATTATGTATCGACTATCGGTAATTGAACAAGATCACTATCAAAAATTAATATCTTGTACCTTGGATAGATGATTTATTTGATCAATTTCAAGGTACTCATTGCTTCTAGAAGATTGATTTTTAATCTGAGTATCACTAACTAAAGACTTAAAAAGAAGATATTCCAAAGACAACATTCCACACTTGCTATAGACACTGTAAATTCTTAGTCATGTTTTTTTTATTGATGAATATGCTAGCAATATTTATAAACTTAATGAATAAAGTGTTTAAACTATTCTTGGATAAGTCTATCATTGTACTTATCAATGATATGATAATGTATTCAAAAAGTGAGGCTGAACATGCACAACATCTATGAATAACTTTGTAAACATTAAGAGAACTATCACGATCCAAACCCAATCGTGACCGGCATGGATCCCATTATCTAGTTTTCACTAGCCTTAACGTTATTTAGTATAATTCTATTCAATAGAAATTATCTTATTTCTATAGAACTCATATTTATTTCAAATTTTTACAAGAAAATAAGCAGGGTTTCCTTTATTTTTAGATACTTTCTGAAGGTCATGTGCCCTAATTCACAAAACCTATATTCTTTATGGATACAGCTGTATGATCAATACACAAAATGTTACATAACTTTGATATGCATATGTAGATAAACAATTCAGCACATTAAGTATTGAATTAACTTAATCTCTACATGCATACCCTAATTCTATTCTAACTATCAAAATCCTTCAACTAGGCCATCTTTAATTATCCATGAATATAGTAAGACTTAAATATTCTTATCTTAACCTGAAAAAATTGAAATTAGAATGGAATGAGTTATAAGAACTCAGTGAGCATATATCTATCCCTTCTAAATTAATTTCAATCATATTAAATGGTTGAATGCTGATTAGATATTTGATTACAAAAGTAATTACAATCTAAACTCCTTGAATTTCTAAGATATACAAGATTAAGCTTTGGGTTGAGTATTCACCTGCACACAACTTTGCTTTCATATTTTATATTACAGATAATAATAATCTCAACTATTCGCTGACACATAATATCATCATCATACCACACACACCCATTTTAGATGGTTATCACATTTACAAATAGCCATTTAGGCTTAATTACAATTGAAGCATCACAATTATGTCAAGTCTCTACAATCATATCAAGCTATAATATCCAATCACGAATAAATTTTCAATACCACATCATATTACATAATCATTTATAATCAACATGTATGTATCCATTTTTTGTCTCTCAGTTTAGCCTTATACCCTACCCGCCTTTCCATCCTTGTTCCTCCTAAGCCAACCTTATACCTTACCTACTTTTTTATTAGGAATTTTCTATTTAGTTTTCATATCATCACCCCAATCACATTTCTCATTTCAAATGCCATTCCTGGCATAATTCACATCATAATATGTACAATAGAGATCAACTCTATTTATCATAATGTGAACATAATCTTAATATAATTTAGCTATTCCTCATCACGGGGCAATTAAAACATATAACATAATATACCAACACCAACATGCTCTTTCGTATGGCCATACGAATCAATCCATATTCAATCAATACCATACACTCTCATAACCTATCATTCCAGTAAGCATCAATAAGTAACCATATAAGTTTCATCATAATACGAATCTCACTTATCATTACATTTCAAATTTGCTATCAATCAGTAGTCAATAATATCATCACTATGCCATGTAAGCCTGTCATTCTCTACAATAGGTAATTACTAACTCGTCACAAGCATCATTTCTGAATTTCTTATTCATTAACACATGGTTAATTTCATTATATATTTTATAATCCTCTCTTATCTTATTTAAGATTCATTAGTGAATAGATAAGTAGTATTTAACGTTCACAAGAAAGATGATAATTTATGATATTTAAATACTTTAATATTTAAAACATTAATTTAGAGTGAGATATTTACTCACCTAGGAATGTCTAGTTACTTTTAGATGTTCTAGGATATTTATGATTATTTTCACTCCTTTATTTGTTCCACCACTTTATAATGATAAACTATAAATGTAAGAGCATTACTTATCTTGTCTCCAAATATTTAAATTCTAAGTTCAAATCATAACATAATAAATTATTTTAGGTCATTAGCTTCTTATATTTCTCCAATGTTAACTTTAAAACCAAATTTTATCTTTACATAATAATCTATTTGGAATCAAGTTCATACATATAATATATTAAAATGTGAGGCTTTTAATCAAATTTTATTCATTTCGCTCTACCATCTTGTAATATCTTGTAATATCATTCTCTTATATCTTCAAAGAAATTATTGTAAAGAAATTGAAGATTTTCATAAATGAGGAATCTTTAAATCAAATGCAAAATAATCAAAATTTGAAAGCTTTATAGTCTTAAAAGACCTAAATCATATCATATTATAAAACTGGACACTTAGTTCTAAGAAATCCAAACACCAATTTAAAGAAATCAAATAACATAATTTAAATTTTTCTTGGATCAAACTTTGAGCACTGAAACACATATTTTTAGATACTAATTTACTCTAATGACATGGGTATAACATTCTAGATCATCCATTTCTTATTTTATCAATTCTACATCAGGTAAAAGACTATAATGGTAAAATAGAATTCTTTCTTTTTAAATCCAACATAAGATAATTGAATTATTAGAACTTTATGCTAATGAAACATTCTATTCACATTATTTTATAAAGTTACACATTCAATTATATCACTCTTATCTATACTTTAATAAGTTACTTGGTCACAATTTTTACATTTGGCTCTAAACCATTTATATCATATTAGTATTATTTGTATATTAGCAGCATGAACTGTATCACATTACTATTTATATATATATAAATCACCTAAATTTCATATCTCATAGTGTTTCAATTTCAATTTAATCACAATATGAGATAATCAATTCATCATCTCAGTCATCCTCATTCACAATACCATAACTCCGAATACATTCATATTTAGATAGTAAAATACTCAATCGTTAAATAGTAGTCTTATACTTCACATGTGTGGTCACAACCTAAGCATATTCACAATCACACTCTCAGTCAATGCATACATTCATCATGATTCAGGAATAACCTATATGATGCCCTTCATCGCATCGTTTTCAAAAAATTAATCAATAGTAATTAACAAAAAATAAATGGTAGTTTGGAAGTACCATTACACACCACAATCCTTATCATAATGGGAAGTAACCATATTATAGTATTTCATACTCATCCATTTGAGGTATACATCACATTCAATTTCTTAGTTTTACAACATATTATCCTAGTAAATAGAATAAATAGAGCATAGAAAAATTAAGAAGAGAGGTTCCTAAGATAGATATACACTCACCTTGGAGTGTCCATTTTCTTTAAGGATCCCTAAGTATTCCACTTTCATCTTTTTTCTCTTTTTTTTACTGCAAAATTCACAAAGATAGTTTACAACATTAATATTACTCATTTCGTGATCATTTCATTATGTACATATCATATAAATATCATAAACTACTTATATTTGATATTTAGAAATCACATTTTCCATGTTGGATCCTTATAAATCATGAAAACATAAAATAGGATGGGTATGATTGACTATAGGGTCACTATAGTTGTGACCTTTGAATAATATCCTATGGATGATTCAAAAATCATTAATAGATTATTTGAAAAACTTATTTCATGTAAAATTAAATTCAAGTAGCTATCCATAGACTACTTAATCACCTAAATCGGTTAAAATTTGAAGAGGTTACATTTTTTAGAAGATAAGCATAAAAAATCTATTTTTTGAAATTCTGAGTTTCTGATACTTGTCTACTATTTTGATAATATCTCAAAATATATATAATATTTTGATTTAAAACTAATCTTATTTGAAAGTAGACCCAATTATTTTTAAAATGATAGGTAATTTGTTTAAAACAGACATGATATGAAAGAGTTATGCCCCTTTAAAGTCAGCATAAACTTTTATAGTCGATGAATTGATTGGTGAATCGATTCATCAACCCAATTTTCACCTCTAGACCCTTGGAATCTATTGGTGAATTGATTCATCAATCCCCAGATGCCCATAATTGATTAGTTTCTCGATTATGAAATCCAGTTTCGCCTTTGGACCCCTAAATCGATTGGTGAATCGATTTACACATGAAAAATTCAGTTCTTTATGAAATTTTCACTGTACAACCGATCCAAAACATATTATAAACACATATAATGCACATTAAAGCTAAGTATAATCATTAACACACTTATCTAACATCTCATGTCACCTATTTCCATCATTTATTACTTCCATAATATCAAAATAAATTAGAATCAAGCAAAGTCACAAATTAACTCATATCTCACATATATCCTCATATAATCTTAAAATTCATGAATTTAGCTTGATTATCTATTCACTTTGTATAGAAGAGGATGGTAAAAGATTACTTTGAAGATTTTTCAACCCTAACCACATCAAAATTCATGGTTTCTAGAGTTATGATTTAAAATGCTCAATAAAATTAAATAAACTTCAAATCCTTTATCAATGAAGAAGAAATAGGAGGGATTCTTGATGAAAACATTATTCTTACTTTGATTAAATAAAGAAATCAAGAAGATTTGAAGTCTCCTTACTTGATTAGAGTGATTATGCAGAAGGAAACTTAAGAGAGATGAGAGAACTAGAGAGATGAAGAGAAATGAGGGAAATAAGGTTTGGGATTGAAATAAGGGATAATAAAGTCTCAGGGGCATTTTTAAAAAAATGCTTCTAAACTTTTTCCATACTCACACACTCACTCATATCGGTATATAACTTTATACTTTATGATTCTAATAAATTTTCCTCATTAAAACTTCATCCAAATTATGTTCTCACATCTTTACTTTTATTAACTCTATTTTATTCTATACTTCACACATAAAATTTCTAATCTACCTAAATTTACTTATCATTTCAAGTATTCGTTCTCATAAAATAAATTTCAAATTTATTATAATTTAAAAAGGGTGTAACAAGAACATTAATTGTATGCTAAACTTTCGAAGTATGAATTCTAGATGAAAAGTTTCCATTTCTTAGGACATGTAATTTTAAAAGAAGAAATTCAAGTAAATCCATAAAAAGTGGAAGTTGTAACTAAATAGCTAAGGCCTTCGAAAGTAATAGAGATACGTTGTTTCTTTGGATTAACTAGATACTACAAGAAGTTTATGAAGGATTTCTTAAAGATTACCTCATTGTTAACTTAGTTAAAATGGAAAGGAATTAAGTTATGTGGAATGATGAATGTGAAAAAAGTTTTCAAAAGTTAAAGATATGTATGACATATGCACCTATATTGACTTTCCCAAGTGGAATAGAAGGGTATACAATGTATTATAAAGCATTAAGGATTGGATTAGGATAGGCATTGATGTAGCATGGAAAGGTCATTGCTTACATATTAAGATAATTGAAAAAACATTAGGAGAACTATTCAATTCATGATTTGGAAATAATAGTAGTAGTATTTGCCTTAAAGATTTAGAGGCACTATCTATATGGAGCAGCATTTGAGATTTATATAGATCATAAGAGCTTAAAGTACATCTTTGAGAAGAAGGATTTGAATTTGCACCAAAGGAGGTGGATAAAATTAGTAAAGAACAATGATTATTCAATCCATTATCATTTCGGACAAGAAAATATTATAGCAAACACTTCGAAAAGGAAAGATTTGAGGAAAAAGATAAAAAGCATATAAAGATGAAGCTTTCACAAAAATAGGAGTATAAGAATATAATCCCTAATAGTGGAGTAGCTTAAGGAAGAATAATTGAAATACTTTAAGTAAGATTAGTTAAAGGAAAAAGTAATGGCAAAAGATGACAACCACCTAAAAATTAATGGTGAGAGTGTAATAAGGAATAAAAAGAGATTGTAGGTTCTTAAATTGATGAGAAATGAAATTTTGAAAAAAAACATATGAATTGTTATACACAATGTATCTCAATACAATAAAGATGTAATAAGATTTAAAAAATGTCTATTAGTGGGAAGGGAAGGAATGAAGAAGGATGTAATTGATTATGTGATCAAGTGTCCAACTTACTAGCAAGTTAAAGTAGAACACCAACACCCTATGGGACTTTATCAGAACATTAATATTCCTAAATGGAAATGGGAAAGAGTTATAATGGATTTCATCATAGAATTACCAAGGACCAGCAAAGGGTATGATTCCATATAGGTTATTATTGATTATCTTACAAAAACAATGCATTTCTTTCCAACTAAGATGACATTTTTACTATCCTAATATGCTATGATTTAAAAAAAAAACCATGCTTTTACATGGTGTAGCAACTATGATAATTTCTAATTGTAGAATGAAGTTTAACTTACATTTCTAGCAAGTATCTCAGGAAGTGTTGGGAACATAACTACGATTTAATATAGCATTTCATCCATAAATAGATGAATAATTGGAAATAATGATTTAGACACTAGAAGACATGCTTAAAGCTTATGTGATTAATTTCTTAGAAAGTTAGGATAAGTATTTATATCTAATTGAGTTTGTTTATAATAATAGTTATTAAGCAAGTATCTGGATGGCCTTGTTTGAGACATTATATGGCAAAAAGGTGTAAAACACCAAATGGATGATTTGAATATATAAAGGTAAAGATAATTGGACTAAATTTGGTGAAAGATGCGATGAATAGGTTTAAGGTCATTGGAGAAAGGTTACATGTAGCTTAAGAACAATAGAAGTCTTTGCTTACACATGTAGAAGTAAGTTGGAGTTTTAGGACTATAAGCATATATTTCTAAAAGTGTCACCAATGAAAGGAGAATGTGATTTAGTAGGAATTGGAAACTAGCACCAAGGTATGTCAAACCCTATCTAATAACAAAAAGAATTGATAAGGTGGCTTATCAACTAAATTTATTGAAAAACATGAAGGTAATACATCTTGTATTCTATGTGTTAAAGTTACAAAAGTACATTGCTAATGAATATCAAGTACTAAAGGAGGAAATAGTAGAATTATATTAGAAGCTAACTTATATAGAGAAACCAATTAAGATAATAGATAGAGAACTTAGGAAGCTAAGATTTAAAGAAATACCTACAATTAAAATGGTATGGGAGAAATATAGTGAGTAAGAAGCAACTTAGGTAGTGGAAACATATTTGAAGGAGAAATAGCTGGAACTATTTAGTAAAACTTTTTAAAGATTTTACATAGACCGTTAATAATTATATATTTTCTTTTTCTAGTTAGTAAAATTTAAAGATGAATTTTCTTTGGGGGGAAGAATTATAATACTCAATAAAAACCATACTAGATAAAATTTACAAAATTAAACTAGATAATGTCTATTAGTGGATAAGAAATAGAGATACTTAATATAGTTAGTAGAAGTATTTATTAATTTTAATAGATAGAAAATTGATTGGTAGATATGTAGAAAAACTAAAAGTATTCAAGATATAAGGTTGATAAGATTAAGGAGTTAAAAAGTGTTTTCACTTAAAAGTATCCTAAAATAACCCAAAGTGGTAAGAATGTAATTTTGGATACATCCAGTTTAATATATATGGTCACTCAGGGAAATAAGGGAATTTTTGAATAGTTTAAAGGCTTTAGGATAATTAGGAAAGATAATATAGAGGAAATAATAATATATCACAAAGCATAGGAGGCTTCTATGAAGCTTAGTCATCAAAGTTTATAAACTTAGCAAAGAATATTCTAAGTATCATGCTAAGTAAGATAAACTTACATGAGAATATTCTATACATTATACTAAGGTGATAAGGTTAAGCTAATTAAGCTAGTTGAAATGAAATCATCTAATCTTAGACTAACTAGATGATGTCATCTTCTATTACTTGAAGCCTATTCAAGATTTCTCCTCTCAATAGTTAACATTAGATCATTTCCTCTTATACTAAGAGAAGCCTCATGATTAGAGAGAGAGAAGAGAGAAAAGTTCTATCTTGAGTGGTCTTGCTAGTTTTTTGTAAGATTTCATTAGTTTCTTGAGTGTTCTCGAAATTTAGTGGAAGATAAAAGCTCCTTTAATCTTTAAGTAAAGGTAGAAGCCTGCAAATCTCCATGAATTCTTCTTTTTTTATAGTTTCTTCACTAATTCTATCTTATTTTAGATACTTTAAATTTTAGATAAAGGAAAACTAGCATTACAAGCATTCTTGAGTGAGTAGAGATATACTTTTTTACTTATTAGTTTTCTTTCTTGATGATATTTATGTATAAGATGTATATGTGATTCTTGTTATTATGCTGAAGTCATAAAACTTATGATGGATTAATTTCAAACATGTTTTCTTAAAAATGGTTTTAAAAAAATGTGGTTTAAGGAAGATGATTTCAAATGATTCTTTAAAATAATGAAGCTTTGGAGAAATATTTTTACATGGAAATGAAAGAAAAAATTTGGTAGGGAAACATAAGGAGCTCATAGGTTCCTTGGCTTTAAGTAGGTAAATATCCATTTTTATATCACAAAAATGGTTACACTATATTTTAAAGATGATAAAATGTACGAATATCAAGTTTTGAAAACAATAATGGTTTTGAAAAGCATACACGAAGTTTTTATTTTTTATTTTTTTCTTTTTTTAAGAAAAATTCTATTTTTATAAGAAAAAATTATTACACTAGGTTCCAAACTATATGATTAATGCTTATAAACATTTATATCAAAAGTGTGTAGTAAGAATATGTTTAAAATCCTATTTGAAAACTTATGATTTTATACTAAAAAATCATTTTCTAAAATAATGTTTTCAAGTAATAAAAGTTTTCCTATGAAGTGGATTTTTATGAATAAAGTGTTTTGATGGCTTGAGTAATTTGTTTTATGGTTAAAAATAGTTTTTAAATGATGTTTAGAGTTTTGAAAACTTAGCTAGAAATTTTTAGAAAATTTCACAAACATTTGCATATGAAATAGATTTTTAAAAACCAAGGAAGCCCACTTTAAGGTGTTTTGATAGTAGGATGTATAGGTAACTTGTTTTAAGCTTGAAAAAGGCTAAAATATGAAGTTTAAACCTTGTATTTTAATTTTGAAAATTTTGGAAAAAATTTATTAAGTTTTTCTATTTTAAATAGAATTTCCAAATAGAAGAATGTTTATTAAAATCTAGTACGAGTTTATGACTATTTAACTTTTGGATGCTAATATATGGTGAAATTGTGCAATTTTATACTATTAGGTAGCAATCAATTATGCTCGATTAAGTAAGAAAAAATGGTTTTCCTACTTGTTAGAATGATACATAAAGTAAAGGATTAGTTTTGCTTAAAAATAGAAGTTGTGAAACTTAAAAAATCTAAGTTGATAACTCTGTAGTTTTGCATTGTAGAAACCATGAGTTAGTAGCTATATTAGAATGGTATTTTGCTTGTCTAATAACATACAAATATGTTAAGAGTATGTTTAAATGGTGATAGAAATTTTATGAAAAAAAAATATAAACACTACTTTATAGGTTTCTAGGTTAAACTATAAGTCTATTGCATGATTAGTGCATGAATTATGACATGGATTATCCTATGACTTGCATATGCAATAATATATTCATATGTGAGAATATTTGCGATTAAAGCTTAATGTTGATGAGCTCTTGAAGTGATACAATATTCTAGCATGTA
Source organism: Sindora glabra (assembly GCA_020226215.1). NCBI lineage: Eukaryota > Viridiplantae > Streptophyta > Magnoliopsida > Fabales > Fabaceae > Sindora > Sindora glabra. Next base: position 19,125,661 of record CM035230.1, on the reverse strand, counting down.
AAATTGATGTACCAAAATTTCATGTGGTCATTAGAATTGTGATGAAATAATTATAATTCTCCTTAATTGGATTATCTTTATATTTTGGTTTTGACTAATGAATGACATTTTGACCTTAACCTTATTTCACATGAAATGGACTAGTAAGAGCCTTATGTGAAAAAGACTTTAATTCCATATGTGAAAATAAGGGTAAATATTGAATATTGGCTTAAATGTAATACATGACATTATTGGCTTAACCACCATATATGGTGTTATGACATTAATATATGATTATGTCATCCTTGTGGAGAGGTTAGGAGATTGGTCTAGCACTCTATATTCCAAATCATACGGAATAATATGAAGTATAAGGAAGGTATAAGGTTGCTATACAAGTGATTGAGGTTAACCCACAGTAACAAGAAGGAACTTTTTATACCTTCATGTCATTATCTAGTTAGTTAAATATTTAATTCATATTCATGATTGAATTATATTATGTATATATGTTTGATAGTTCATGGTAAGGAAAAAGGGATTTTTTGTTATATAGCTTGTATATAAATGTTATTTGAATTAATACTGATTTGAAAATTTATGTGATAATTAACTCATTGAATAATTTTATTATTCATTTTACTTATGGATATCTTTTTGTAGATACTTCTCCCAATGCTTCCAATTGAGATTACTGATGTTTGGTGGAATGTATACTACATATGGTTTGGTACATAATGACTAGAGTTTCATTTCATGTTATTGATCCATGAGGACGATAACATATTGTAGCAAGCACGAATGGGGGTAGTACTACTCCAGCCTTTACACTAGTATTATTTATGGTACATTTTACACCAAATGTCTTACAGTTAAAGTTCCCTTTTAAGCATATTTCATAAGACTAAGGTTTGAAATATTTAAGTTTTTATTTTGATGATTAAGTGAATAACTAGGATGGTAGCTATCACTTAGGTTGTTATGTTGGACTTGTAGTTATCTTTATGTATTTTCACTAACTTGTAGCAACATCAATATAGTTATTTTGATAAGGGTGTGGTAAGACCTTAATACTATGTTTGTATAAAGGATGCATGTACTATAGTATATATGATGTATATTACTGCATGTCCCATTTGTTTTCTTTTAAATCTGCTTGAACTAAAGGTGGTTGTGAAATGAAAACAAAGTATCATGTGCTATTTTCCAAGAAAAATGGTTTTCATGAAAATCAAAGATAAACATATATTTTTCAAATGTTTCCTTAATGTATGATTGTGTTATATCTAAAATATTTTATGAATGAGATAATCTAATTTCTGATTCTTCTAATATGGTCTTATTTTATTTTATTTACTTTGAAATAAATATATTACTTAATTTTCATAAAGTTATCTTGAGAATTATCTTTTTGAATTTCTTATGAAGTTATCCAAAAAATGGTATTTTAGACAAGTTTTATAAATCTATTTTTAGAAATGTTATTATAAAAAGGTCCTTTAAAACTTTATTTGACAAATCATCTCTCTCTAAAAATAATTTTCTAAAAAATTGTCTATTTAAGGTCCTGTTTAAAAGATTTCAATTTGTTTTTATGAAAAGATATTTTTCTAAAATCATTTCACTAGTATTTTTGTTTTTTTCTTATAAGTCATTATATTTTAATTATTTTCTTATTAGAAAAGTAAACTTTTTCTATTTTATTATGCATTTTGGACTCTAAAATAAAAAGGAAAAAGGTTTTCAATATTTTTATTTCTCAAAAGAAAATTTAATAGATGTTGTTTACCTATAGATAAGGTTCTATTTGTTGAAATTACTATCTATTTTAGAAATATATTTAAAAGATTGAACCTTGTTAATTATGAAAAACTACTTTCTGATTTAATAATGCATATACATAATTAAAAAAAACTTTTAGTGAAATTTTTAACTTTGTGTTTCTACATCATGTATATATTTAAAAAAATAATTAGTTTTAAAAATTAAATTAAAATGTTTTAAAAAGACTTGTAAAGATATCTAGTTGATATCTTTATGCTTGTCATAATGGTCCAAAATTGAGTTATGACACTTTTACATTTTCTTTTTATTTTATATACACAAATCACATGTTTACACTTATATATAAACTATTAGGTATAGTTATCAAATCAAGATGTGATTGTACATAAAGAACTATAAATTTAATTATTTGTAGTTATTTGATTCATGGAATGTTTAATAGTATAACTTATAGATTGAGCTATATATTTTTCTACTAATATACTATTAATTATATCTTTGGGGCTATGAATCAAGGCATAACATTGTTGTTGGGTTATGATATATCATAGTTGTTGGGTTATGATATATCATAGTGGTGCTTATGTAAATCTATTATTGATGTTGAATGAATAATTTATGGGCATGCATAAGAGGTGTGGAATGGTTGTTTGATAATATTTTTGTTATTATACTGTAAATGTGCTAATAGAATAATAGTAAATTGTGATATGATGTGAAAGATTCCATTAGACATGCTTAATATGATAGGATAGGGCATATACAATATATGATTACAACTAGATCCAAGAAACCATCTGTGAGGGGATAAGACAGATCTTGAAGGGACAAGAATGGAGCTTGTGAGGAAGATATGGTTAACCTAGGAGGCATAAGGAGATTCTTCCATCATTTATATTTCTAAGTTGCACGTATAATAGTGGAATTATGAATATTCTTTTAGTAGAAATTTGAGTAATAGAAACAAATGTGAGGATTTTATTTAATATTCCTTATGTAGGTTATTTTCAAGAATGTTATAACACTTTGAACATTACACTATTTCCTTTATATTTGAGAATGAAAGTTTGGTTGATAGGATATTAAATTTCCCCTTAGGTTCCATTATTCATTTATTTGTCAAGAAACTAAAGCTTAAGTAAAGGAATATGTCAGTTAAACTATTTAAGCCAGAGAGTTTAGGTATGAAACTTAGGCTCTGTTTATTTCATTAAAAAGTATTTTTTTTGTAAAGTATAGTTATAAAATATTAAAATAAAGGAAAAATATTTTACTTGTTTAATGTTAAATATGAATAATTTGGAGAAGCTATTTTCCTTATTTCAAAAGGAACTTGCTTTCCTCTATTTCTAAGCTTTTAAGTATTATTTTTTTTGTTATTAATGTAAATGGTGTATCACTCCTTCATTAATATATATATACAAATGATATTTGTTTATGAAAAATGTTTTCCCATGAAACAAATAGAGCCTTAGTAGGAATGCCTATTTTGTTAACTTAATTAATTATTTGAATTGCACTTACTTAATTTTAAGAATTGTATTAGGCTCGTATATGCTTGCTGAGTTTATAAAACTCATTTGTTTATTTATCTTTAATATTTACAGGACCAACTTAGGTTAACAAGTTGAGATGACTTCATGGAGGTCCAAGGCATTTGGTTAAAGGATTTGATAGTTAGGGAGAGTGTTCAATACAAACTGTATTTTGATAAGCTTTATATATAGTCTTGATCATTTTCAAATACAATTCTTTATACATGTCGGTTGAGTCACATGTATATAGTCTTAGGAAAAATGCCCTTTTAAGTGTCTAAAAATAAAAAAAAACTATTCAATTATTTTAAAATTTATATGGCATTATAGTTTAGATAAGAATTAAGGTATTTTTATCTTGTTAGAGTCTACATTATTAGTCAATAAGGCTAGTTCAAACAAGGTAACAAACTTCATGCTAGTCATTATTAGGTTAGGTAGTGACATAGATTTAGTGTTTCTTGGTCCTAATCACATCCAAATAAAAAATTTCTTAAGTTAGTATTCTAATTTCTCATTAAAGCTAAAATATCCCAAACCTTATTAAAACTAAGAGAAATTGAGAGGGTAATCTAATAATGAATGAGTCTTTACCTTGATTAAGTGAGAAATTTGATGTCAATTGACCTTTTCCTTGCTAGATTTGAAGAGAGGAGAATAAGATATTGAAGAGGTTGAGAGAATGGAGGGAGTTGTGAGTGGAAGTTTGGGAAATTTAGGGAAAATGGGAGAGGATAACTAGTTTCAGCCTTAAAAATGCGGAATAGTAGTAGGAGTATTTTTGAAAATGTCTTTTAAATCTTTTTGATATTCACATACCTACTTCTAATGACTTAAATCTTATGCCTTTTTATTTGATTAAAATTTCCCTACCTATTTTCCTCAAAGTTCTTAACTACTCACAAAAGTATTAAATTTTGATTTTTTTCCAATATCTTATTTATATTTATTCATTAAAAATTTTACTTTTTCCATACAAGTTTCATTTTAAATAAAAATGTACAAGTCATTCTAATTATTCTCGTCATATAATAAAATTTAAAATTACTATATTTTAAAGAAGGCATAACAATTAATCAAAAAATTATTAATGATTACATATTTCCTCGACTGAAAAATGGACTTAGATACAAAACTAGAATCATTCCTTATAATGTTGAATGACCAATGAATAATATCATGTAAAACCATTTAAAAATAGGTGATATACATGTTTTTAATAATATAAAGAATAAATAACATGTAAAAAAATTCAGGAAAGTGATGGATTATTATTTAAGAAAAAAAGAAAAAATATATTTGATCCCTTGTGGTGTGATTTTATTTATAATTTACTTGTAATTTAAAATATTAAAAAGAAAAAAATACGTGGATTACATCTTTTAACACTTTGCTATCTTTGTTATATTTTTGTATAAATCTAATATAAGTTATTATATATAAATTATGTATTCCCTTATTAACTCTAATTTATCCTTAATTTCATCCCCAATTTATTCATCTGGGATTGATTAAATAGTTAAGGTTTAACATTGGGAAGAAATTAGGAAATTAATATCATAAATTAAAATTTTGAAGTTTTATTTCAATTTAATAGATGATGAAAAAGAATATACTGAGAGATATGTGTGAAATTTTATTCTATTTAAAGGAGAAACAAATAAGGTGAAGAAGGTGTCAATAGTGCAAGTGATCTCTTCTGACACTTAACGATAATTACAGATGTTACAAGTAGAATAGAATCATAGCCCCGAGTAGGTAAATTATATATTTCTTTTAAAATGAAAATTGTGGTAAATTGCCACTTTTTTGTGTTGTTGGCGGCTATACATGGGCTACCCCACCTGATGAGTCCAGTCGTATTAATAATTTTTAATAATATAATTATACAATAGAAAAAATAATTATATTCAATTATTTTTAATAAAAATTTTGATTTAATATTATTAGATATTTTATATATTTAAATATTTTATTATTTTTTAAATATATTTTTATATAAAAATTTATTTTTATTTAAAATAATAATAAATATAAAAAAATCAAACTTTCAATCTCAAATTATGTATTAAATTATTTAGCCTGAGTTAGAGTAAACTTTTTTTAAAATTAAATGGGGCGGGCTGAGCCAGACTCAAAGGTATTTTATGTAATTATGTATGACATAATTTGGCCCAAAGCCTGAGAACCCGATCCGTGTACATCTTTGGATTCGAAGCTCCTCAACACTGGCATACCTTGGAAAAACGAGGGGGTTGCTAAGAGTAGCCCACTGCTACCGAAATCCATGAGGGAAGTTCCCCCTTGGTAGTTTTCTTCCATGCTTGTACCTATTTTCCGACGAAGGGCTTCGTTCAACTGCTCTAAAATGATTGCCCACTGCCATAACCCTCTTTTGTCTCCTGCTGTCCCACGAAAACCCACTTCTTCACAAGGTCCATTTCTTCTCTTCTCTCCGGATTTCCCACAGAAACCTTGTTCTGAACGAATCCCATTTATGGTTTTTCTCAGAAACCGACTGTTTCAGAACTGTGAGCCTTTCCATGTTGCTAAAGTTTCTACGGTAGATTCAACTCAATCGCCCAATTTTGCCAGCAAGGTTTCTCGGCTTGCTAGGATTGAAGCCCAGGGTGTGCTTTTAGATTACCTCCATGCTACAAGGGGGTACGGCTTCACTGATGCTGAATACATTAGCAAGCATTCCCCAAATTTTCTTCGAAGTTTGCTGTCCGAGATTGATGACCATAAAGATGTTGCTCGTTCTTTGAGGAAGCTCTTCAGGTATAACCCCATTAATGAGTTTGAGCCATTTTTCGAGAGTTTGGGTTTGAAACCATCTCAGATCCGTTTGTTTCTGCCCCGTGGGATGATTTACTTGAGTGATGATCCCGTGATGCTTGAAAATTTTCATGATTTGTGCTGCTATGGAATTCCTCGCAATAGAATTGGTAAAATATATGAGGAAGCTAAAGAGGTTTTTGGATATGATAGTGGATTATTGCTTTCCAAATTTCAAGCTTATGAAAATTTGGGTTTGAGTAAATCAACAGTAATCAAGCTTGTTAGTTGTTGCCCTTCGCTTTTGATAGGAGATGTCAACAATCATTTTAAAATGGTTCTTGAATGGTTCAATAAAATAGGGATTGAAAATGATTGGATTGGGAATTACTTGACAGTTAATCGAATATACAATTGGAAAAGTATGCTTGATACTATGGAATTTTTTAATATAGTGGGTTATTCTGAAACACAGATGCATAATCTTTTTAAGACAAATCCTGGATTGTTATTTGCGGGTTCTGTGAAGAAGGTTTATGTATTATTTGCTCGATTACTTAAGTTGGGTCTCAAGATGGATGTGATTTATTCTTCTTTTGTACAAAATCCCCATTTGTTGTCAAATAACTGTATTAAAAACCTTTTGAGGGTGGTTGATTTTTTGTATTATATTGGAATGGGATCTGAAGGCATTGCAGGTATTACGTCAGAGCATATGTTGCTCTTGAGCTCACATCCATTAAAAGGAGCTAAAACTGTTTGTAGTGAGTTAAAAATTCAGAAAGCTGATTTATGTCAAATCATAGAGGATGATCCATATAGTCTGATCAAATTGGCTTCAAAGTTGGAACAGAAAAGTGCTGAACAGACACTTGAACATGACCCAAATAAACATCTAGAGAAAACAACATTTTTGTTGAAATTGGGATATGCTGAGAACTCAGAGGAAATGGCAGAAGCATTGAAAAGGTTCCGAGGGAGAGGTGATCAACTACAAGAGAGGTTTGATTGCCTGGTAGAAGCTGGTTTGGACTATTACAGTGTGACTGAAATGATCAAACGAGCTCCTATGATTCTAAACCAGAGCAAAGATATAATTGAAAGGAAGATTGATTGCTTAAGAAACATTTTAGGTTACCCGGTGGAAAGTTTGGTGGCATTTCCAGCATACTTATGCTATGATTTGGAGAGAATATTTCGAAGATTTTCAATGTATATGTGGCTGAGGGAGAAAAATGCAGCAAAACCCATGTTGTCTTTGAGTACCATCCTTGCTGAGCTCAGATGTGCGGTTCATAAAATACTTTGTAAATGTGCACCCTGATGGCCCAATTATCTGGAAAGGCCTAAAAAGTTTATCACCTTCAAAATAAGAGCTTATATTTTCCTTTCATACATCTCTTTTCTTTTTTGGTCAAGATGTCAATGATTTTATCTTAACATTTGCTTTACTAATTAGGATCCTCTTAGTTTCTGGTAGATTGCAAATTTTATTTATTCTTGATTTATCATTTTTTTTTCTCTGTGTTTTTGTTTTCCTGATTACTTATTTCTTCACTGATTCTATTACATTGCAAAAATATTGGAAGCAGAAACACAAATTTCCCTTTTTGTTGGGCGAGGCAGTTATGAGCACATGCACTGTATATGTTTCTTCTAAGATTACCCCCCCCTTTTTTTTTTGGTTTACTAGGACAAGTAGATATGATATTATAAGGTACAAATACAGATGAAAATCCATTTACTAGGAGATATTCAAATAGTTTTGTTGTCAAATTAAAAGCTCACATTATTTATTTATTTTTTTGGCATTGTTTCTCATTGTAGTTTAGGCGACTGCCTTCTAAGATGGTTCCTTCCCCTGACTTGGTTTGTGTCTATGCTCATGTCCCGAATGTTAGAAATAGATACTCACTTTAAGAAATAGTATTTTAATGTTCACCACTTGTGTTTAGAAAGATAAGCGGCATAAATAATTATATGCCATCATAAAGGGGATAAACCATAGTATTCAATGGAGCAGAGTGCTGTATTTGGGGGTTTTTCCTTTCCGGTTAGAATGAGATACTGTAATTTTACTTAATTTATATTTAGATTTTTATAGTATAAGAGTTCTGAATTGAATCTTCATATTTATTTTTTGCTTCTAATTGGATAATATCTGTCATTTCTATGTTATTATCCTGCAGATGTGGACAGTGCTTTTTGTTGATGTGGCATAATTGATAAAGTGAGAGGCATGTAGTCTATCATTCAAACCCCTATTCCGCCCCCCCCCACCCAAAAAGAGAGAGAGAGAGAGAGAGAGAGAGAGAGACTGAAAATTTGTTAAAGGTCTTAACTATTTACAAGTTATTGCTCTTTGAATATCGATAGAGGGGCATCTAGGCTCCATGTGATCCCATATCAAGGAAGTGCTGTCTACTTGTGCAGGATAAAAAAGGAACACAACTGGAAATTATCAGAAAGTGTCTAATTAGAAAGGAACATTTTGTATAAGAAGTCAATTGTAAACTTTTAAACAGTAAGGACTTGTTTAGAAATTGAGTGAAATTAGGAGAAGGTGAGTATTTTAACCTTTTCCTCTCTTGCATTATATAATCATGATGGAAAATAAAGAAATTCTGTTACAATTTTGAAGTTATATATATGTTATTCCTCGTTGTGAAAGGAGTACTTGGGCCACTTTGCTAGTCAGCTAGGGTGAGTTTTCTTTATATTTCTATAAGTAATTGCAAAGGACACAAATGCAGTGACATTGACCATCTGAGGCTAAGCCAAAGCTATCCCAGGTGAAGGTGGGAGGGGGCAAAACCAGTAGCTAGTGGTAACTCCAAATCTGCAGGGTTGAGTTCTTTCTTTACATTTTTGCATTTTCCCTTCTTTCTTGTTATCTAATTCTCCTTGCTGTTTTCCTATTCATTCCTATCCTTAATCAAACTATATTACCATGATTGATATTTGTCTTTTATAGTTGATGCTGTATGCATTCTGATCAAAATAATTTATTTAAATGAGTTGACCATCCTGTTTCCACTAAAATTTTGTGATTATACACTGCAAATTATGAACAAATTTATTTAAACTATAATGCTGTGTTCTGTTTTGACTAAGAAGTTATTCTAATTTTTTTGGATTTGAACTGTGTTTTACTTGCAGGTTTTGTACTAATCTTATATGGGGTTCTCAATGATCTGTAGATTTCTGTACAATATGATTGTTTCTTTCAGCCTCTAGATTCGCACCTTGCATCGAATAGTTTCTTCAGACAAAAGATTATCTCTAGACTCGCACCTGGCGTTGAATAGTTTCTTCAGGCAAAAGATTATGTGGATGGTTGCTTGGAATCTCACTCTTCAAATTACATTGTGGAAGCCATTTCTTTTTCCTGAAGAATTTGGTATGCTATGACTTGTAACTGTAAATCTCTTGTTGCTGCTGCAGCCTCCTTACCTTCGGCGACTGGAACCAGGAATCTTGGCCAGTATCAACCATGAGGACCAAGAAATGGCTTTCTGCATGTTGTACTAGGTAGGTGCGATGTTTATGCTTCGTAAAAGGATTTGATGGAGTGGAGATGTATGTCTCACACAGCCACCAAATTAGTTTTCAAACCGACAATTTTCAATCACATGCTGTCTGAACTAACTAGGTTCCTGCTGTTCCTGGGCAAGAGTGTTGAGATTTGACTCATTGTACGCTATGGTCTAAGAATTTGTGGTAGTATGTTTGTCAGATGAAGAAGTTCATACTTGTGCACATCATTTCAGTGTTGGATAGTAGCTATTTAACCGCAGGAATTTTATGTATTCTCATTTTAGCAGTAAGTCTAGAATCCTACTTTGTGTTGATGGTCAAAGTACTGGAGCCATAACAGCGAACCAAGCATTATCCCAATAGATGGTGCTATCGAGTCCGATTATTGGGAAAAAAGAGTGAACGATGCTAATTGTACAAAAATTGTGGATATATCTCACAAGATGTTTTTTAACTATTAAATCATTTATTAAAATCTTTTTCAATTAAGTATTAATAATATTAATTTTTATTTGAATCAATGGTATCATTTAACTTCTGAAGTGGAGAAAAATCATTTTTTTTATCTTAACGAAAAAAACCTTGCATAGCCGAATGAAATGCTAACCGGACTATTGAATCATTGATTTGATTAAAATAAAACTCTTTCCTGAATGGATAAACGACTCTAAAGTTTTTCGTCGCTATTTACGAAGGGTGGATATAAAACATAATCATGGATATGAGACGACCCTTGTTATTCAATGTACTCTATCTCGTCTGTCTCGACAGTTCAAGTTTGTTTTGCAAGGAGAATCGAGTAGCATCATCAATCTATCCCGCTTTTCATATCTTAGGACGCTGTGTATTTGGAGATGCAATGATCTAAATACGCTGACGACCCCTGGAATGTCAGCACAACAATGTATGCACGAGGACCACAATATAAAAAAATCGTGAAACTAAAATTAATTTAAAACCCTTAATCACAAACTAATGAGATAATTGTAGGCAGTGTTTATAAGATCAGACTAGACCGGTTGGCTCGATTGGCTCAACCGAGAATTAAACCTTGATCATTTAAATGAAACATCACACAATTAACCACTAGGCCATTTTGAATATTTAGTTATATAAGTATTAATTATATATATAGATTAAGATATAATAACTTTTTTAATAATAAATAATTATTTAATTTTTTTAATTATTAAATTTACATAATATAATTAATATTTTAATAAAAAATTATAATATGTTCAAATATTTAGCTCTGTTATATTATTATTCAACAAATTTTAATTCTTTCATGTTAAAATTAAGAATATTAAGATTTTTTTTTAACACTCATACGTATAATACATGCAATATATATGGATGGGATGTATTAAGTGAGAGGGGTGAATTATGGCTATCAAATTTAATATTAGAAGATTAGGGTTAAAACATAAAGTCATATGACTTTTTTTTAAAGTGATCATGTAATTTTTATGAATATTTTAATCTTAATTATTAATGCAAAATTTGATGGTCATTATTTATTTTTCTTATTTTTCATATAAAAATATTCTTTTTACTTGATATATCTTACATATATAAATTAATAAATTTTAGTTGTCATTAGTTAAATTTAATAAGGGTAATTTTATCATTATATCTATAAATAGTATAAGAAGTAGAAATTACACAGAAGAGAGGTGGGTATGGAACTTCTCATATTCTATTGAAAGTAGAACTTTTCAAAAAGTCTTTTTTCTCTAATTTATTAGATAATGACTAATTAAACAACCTGTCACTTTTCTATTTCCGAAATAAAACATATTATATTTTTGAGGTGAATCAAATGACCTCTTAATTGATCAAATCAATTGAACCATAACCCAACAACTTTTCTAATTTATTATTCAATCTGATTTTTATAACATTAATCATAGGAGTACACAATAACTTGGCCACACAAACTATACCTCACTAACAGACCAATTGTTCCCATAAAATAATCAAATCAATACATCTGGAAAATGCAATGCAGTATCAAGAAACTCAAAATAGAAGAAATTACATAATCGGAAGGTGCCTTCAACGCAATAATATTGGGAACTCAGATAGAAGAGATGCCACGCCCTTTCTTCTTTGATGGTAGCAACAGAACAAAATAACAGGGAACTGAAAAGAGGAATTTAGCACAAGCAGGATGGTAGGGTTTTTGATCCCATTTAGCAAAGAGTTTTGCTTTAATCCTGTGAGTAATCTTGTAGTCCAGTCAACATTTCGATCGTATAGGACTTTTTCGATATGACAATGAATAATTTTCCAAAATATTTGACATTATATTTATGTTAAAAGTTAAATAATATAATTGATTCAAATAAAAAATTATTTAGTATTATTGAAAATTGAGTAAAAGTAAAAGCGTGAAAAAAAATACACCTTAGCAGCTATTTTTGACATTGATCCAATGATCACACATGATCATGTATGGGATGTATCGAAAACCCTTGTGCAAGTACCCTTTTTTCTCATATTTCTTAGTACCTATTATAAAAGAAAAAGATGTCTTTTGATAATATTGTTCAAAATCATGTTACATAATTCATCTGCTTCTCATATTCTGTAAATAGCTGAGATATTGAAAAATATTCAAAGAGGCAAAGAGGCATTTACGGAATTGCTCTAATTCTATTTCTGTTCACCCCTCTTAATTATTATAAACACTCTTAATTAATTAATGTAATGAAATGTATCTCTTGACTCAAAAAGGAAGCAAGTTTGAAAAATGATCTTAAAGTGTCATTCTTGATAGATATAAATCCAATAAAAAATATATTAATTTATATCTCTATTTTTTGTGAAAAGAAATAGAACAAAATTTTATTCCTAATTAGGATCTCAAAATGGCACCATTGTAACTTGATATCTATAGTTCTGACTTCAATTTCTAAAATACAAATTTTCCTTTCTTATTTGTGTTTTTAATAATTATTTTTCTCATTTTTATACCAAAGAATTTCACGCTCGATACTATCGATAGTAATATTATCACTCGACATCTTTGAAATATTAAAAGTTGTTGGGATGATCGTAGTATAAATACTTCAACTTTGTTTAATTAATATATTTCCGGTTCACAAAAAATACATTAAAACAAAAAAAAAATTTTTGTTCGTCATAAAAACATCTTTGGATCAACTTTATAGACAACTTCAACATCAGTTTGATCTCTCATGATATGAAATACCTAGTGTATTTTTTTTTGAGATAATTACAATTTTTTTTCTTGTAGTTTTGTATATTTTTATTTAACTCATATATGTTTTCAAGCATTATAATTTATCCATTTATATTTTTTTAATATTAACACTTTACTCATTTAAACTTTTTTTTCCATCAAATTTTCAATGGAATATTTCATAATAAGTGAATTCAAAGAAAATCATAGTAGAATAAATTATAATTTTTTTATGTTTATATGAATGATGTTTAGAATCTTCAATTAGGATTAAAAAAATATATTAGTTCTATTTCCTTAATTTAGATCTACAAACTATGTTATTATCATATGTTTTACAAAATTATTAGTAAAAAAATGTACTATTTTTTTTATTTACAAACATCAAGAGTTTCATTAAACTTTTTTACACTAATCACGTATTATGATGGATTTTTTTTTTTGTTTAAGTGTATTATTAAAATAAAAAAGACTAATATGTTTTAATCTTTATTGAGAAATTTTGACATTAATTTACATAAATATAATAAAATTACACTTTACTTATGTTTGATTTCACTTAACTCATGCTATAAAAATTTCGGTTAAAAATTGGATGGAAAAAGGTTTATATGAACAAAGTATTGACTACAAAAAATATAGGTAGGAAAATTTGTAAAGTCTAAAAACACATTTAAATTAAGTAAAAATCAATAAAATTGTAGGTAGATAAAGTGTAATGAAAATTAAAATAGTACATATCTGATGATGAGAATCAGGAAAATAATACATATGTTAAAAATTATATAAAAGTAGTATTGAGTTTTTACTATTAACATAGTAATTAGGAGTACAAATGGGTCAAGCGGCCTATCAAGGGCTTATGACCTAACCTAATTAAGGCCTAACTCGGCTCGACCTATTTAATTAAATGAGTCAGGTTAAGGCCAGTATAATTTTTTTTTTAATTAAATAGGCCAGACTTTTTTATTTTAAGCCTAGCCTACAGGCCTATCAAGCTGGCCTATTTAATATTTTTTATTTAAATTCATTTACTATAAAGGCAATGACATATAGATTTTTTTTTTCAAGTCCATTATATAGATTAAATATTTTGAATTTTTGTTGTATAATTTATGGTGAACTAATTTGCCTTTATTGTTAACCTTTGATGTTATGACAACTTAATATTATTTTACTTTTAATTAAATATTGAATATTTAAATTAGTAATTTTATGTTATGAATATATGAATTTATTTCTTTATTAATTAGTTCTTATATAAAATTTTGTATTAATTTTAGTATTATTAGGAACATTTTAAGAATATATTGATATTAGTTTATATAAGTTATTAGCTTATTTAAGGAATTTTTATAATAAGTCTTTTAAATCTTAAGTTGTTAGTCTATTTAAAAACTTGTCTTTAAAACATACTTTAAAATAGACTAATAGGTCAGGCCAGGCTTTTAAAACAGGCCAGGCTTGGGCTTAAAATAAAGCTTTATATAGGCTAATAGGTTAGACTCGGCTCAGGTCAATATTTTACAATACAGGCCTGACCTATTTAAGGCAAAGTTTAGCTCGACCCAGCCCATTTGCATCCCTACTAGTAATAGAAAATTTTCCTCTAAATTAGTCATTTAATGGATATATTTGGTATGCCTTCAACTTCAATTGTCAAAAATAAAAAGAGAGAATTGGTATGAATTTTAGGTGGACAAGAAGACATTTGACAATATTTTAATATTAACAAGAGACTAAATGGATATAAATTTTTGAAAAAAAATAGAAATTGCTTTCTTCAATTTACATTTAACACACACAACTAATAATTTCTATAATCACCTACTAAATTCATTTATAAGTAATAAATTATAGCCAATATTTATATTCTTATAAATAATTAGGTGAATTTTATGATGATTCTTGAGTTTTAAGATTTGAAGTCATGTGATAGTTTTCGAAACTGTTTGATTACATCTTTAAAAAAAAAGATAATTATAATTGAATAATTTCAACCTAATTCTTTGTAAACTTGTCATATCATCTCAAATTTCAAAATCTCTAAAATATCATAGCAAGTATTAATTAATTAATTAATGAGTTGTCTTCTACTTCATTTTCTTAACAAGTCCTCTTCCCTAATTTTCTAACCAAAATCTACAGAACTCTTTTTTCTCACTTTCACTCTCAATTTCTTCACCTCCAATGGGATTCAAACCTTAGACTTGGGTTTAAAAAAATGGTCCGTATCATGAAATGTGGCCGCAAAATTGCGGATGTGGAAGGAACCGTTACTGCATTTCGCTGCTATTGCGGTGTGATTAAAATTCACCCCTTTTGCAGACGAAAAAACGGTGATGCAATGTGATGCGGCGATACACAACTGCAATAGCCGCATAGGCACATTTGTTTCCAATAGATTCCATTCAAATCGTACAAAAAAAGTAAAAAAAAAGAAAATCTTTATAGAAGAATATGAAATTGCAAAATAGATTCTTTCATATTTTTCATCTTAAACAATTCAACAACCATAAAAAAAAATTAAATTGAGAAGAAGATTTCTATTTACTTGGATAAAACAGAGAGACAGAGACAGTGAGAAAGGTTCCAAACTCAAATCCATATGCAAAACTTTTGAAAGTTGATGCAAACCTATGCTCTCAGTCAGATCTAAACTCACAAATTCATGATCTAGCACTCTAAAATGTTTTCGCCTTCACCAGATCAATTGCCTCTTTTATCTTCTTTTGTTTCTGCAGAAATAGACGAGAACTACAATGGTAAGAATATAAGAGATAAAGAGCAAAGAGACTAGAGGAATAAAGGCTCGAGGAGACGAAAAATACAGAAGATTTGTGGAGTTTTGTGATGAGGCTTCGTAACAGAGGAGTGAGGATGAGAGACAAGAGGGAACAGGTGAGGATGAGAGACGAGAGGGAACTTTCTGGAAGAGGCAGAGGAAGGGCAGAGGTAGCAAAAAGTCAAACTAACATATTTATTTAATAAATTTGATTGATTATTTAATTTTTTCTATTTTTTTAAATGATATTTGCAGTTTTAATATAGGATTGTAGACATCCTAAATATTAATTGACAATTAATTACAAATCTTCATACTTAAAAATTGATATTAATATTTGATAATAAATTATCATATCTTATATAATAAAATTATTCCATTTGAGAAGGATTTTTAAATATATGATATGTTTCAATGATTTTATTTCTCATCTAAAAATATTAATCACAATTATTTATAACAATTTATATTATATTTATAATTTATGATTTATAATAAATCATCATATCATCATTTTCACGTTTAATACAAAGATTTAATTTTCAATTGGAATCTTACAATTATTATCACGTTCAAGGATTTTTTTTTCTATTTTGAAGCCAATCCACTTTCTAAACTCCATTTTTTCTTTCATAATTTGATTTTTTTAAAATTATTTTAAAAGAATATTAAAATATGCACACAAACCAAATATAGTTATAACCATTAATTCTATTGTATTTTATTTTATATATTTAATATTAATAAAAATTAAAACTACTTAAATTTTTGGGGTGAAAATAATAATATAACAATTTAAGCATTTAAAAAAAAATGTACGAATTATATAAAAATTTATATCCGCAATGACTGCAATCTGTATTTTAAAGAACGTATTAACCGTAATCGCAAAAAATGCAATGCAACTGTGTTCGCGAACGCAATCGTAATTTGAATCCTTGCCTCAGACACACCCCCCGTACGGTACAAAGTTTGAAAGCATGGTACGATAATAGCAACCACGCCTTTATGCACCAAAAATTTGGCAGAGAAAAAGTTCAAAACGATACACAGAGACTGGAACGCAGAGAACCGTGCATATTTTCAAAGTTGGTTCTTTTTAAGACGCTCTCCTTTACATTTTAACCAGAATGTATAAATAGGCATAACAATGACATTTATGTTCTTTTTTTTTTTTTTAAATAGAAGTTTAGGAGTGAGATAAATTACTACATGACAAAGTTGGAGCATTTCACTGGCCAACTTGAAGAATCACAGTGATACTTATTAGATTATCTAATTTTATGAGATATTCAGTGGCGTGAATCAAACCAAAGTGATCGAAGATAATAAAATGACATCTATTTATTTATAGCCAGCTCAATGAATCAACCTAATGATTATAGAGTTGCTCAATTCTGCAACTCCTTCTCTCTCCAAATGGAGAAAGTATAGCCGCACGTGAAGAGAAGGAAAAACTCAATTGAGTCAATTCGCTTGTGTTTGGAATTCGAATTTGATTGTTTGGATAGTGATAGCCAGAGATCAAGACCTCTCTAATAAGAAAGAAATGGAATTAAAAAAAATTCTTCTATCCAGAAAGCTATTTTTAACGGTTGAGATTGTACTTTTCATAAACCAAATTATCAGTGTGTAATATGAGGGAGAGTGGAAAAGGTTAGGTTGGACGGGGAGTGGGAGGATGTGTCTGAGGCTTGAATGTCGTTGATAGAACTGAAAGAAAGATAATGCTCTGCTTTTTTGGTTGAAAATGGGAGAAGAAGAGTTGATGGAGAAATGGAGAAGACAGCAATGCCGTTAGCTATTCAAGGGAATATGGATATTGGGCGTCATTTATCATTTGTAAATAAGTTTGGTGGGTGATCGAAGAAATTATAAGTTGAGGGTGTTAACAATTGACCAAAAATTAAAAGGGACTAATTTGTATTAAAAAAATTTTTTTATGAAAAAAATTAATATTAACATAAACTCTATAAAAGGTGCTCACTAAATAAAATCCTTAGATGCAAACTACCAAAATATAACAGTACTACTCAAACGAAAACTCTTACAATTATACTTCTATTTGATAACACAAACCTTGACGTAAACATTTATAATAAGCCCAAATGGCAAATTTCCCTTGAAAATTCCAGCACTACAAACCAGGGGGGAAAACAATAAAATAAAAATAAAAAACCTAGAGGAAAAGACATATACTAGATGGCATATTATGGTGATAATATATTACACAATGTTTATATTTATATTTTATAAAACTCAGAAACTATTCAAGAAATTGGTCGAAAACATGCTTGACCAGATAATTGGCAACGATATGATCGGTTTTCTCAGTTGGATGGAAAGAGTCCCAAAACACATACTTGGAAGCATCTTTGCAACTGAACATGCTACCTCTATTGCATGCATAGCCCATCTCATACATTCCTGTGGCACAACATGCTGTTGCTGCCGCATCAAATCCTGCAAAGATAAGGCATATATATCTATTTTTTTTTTTTTGAAAAACGTAAAATAAATAATCAATTTTAGCAATTCGCAAACAATAAGAGGCCTAAATGGCCTATATATGATTCCTATATTAATTAATAAGAGGGAGAAATATAGTTTTCCCTATCCATTGCAGTGTGACCTGTTCAGTTGTGATAATAAAGTATTAAAATGAAGCAATTTATAGTTGGCATTGTTAATTTTTTTCCTTAACAAAAATTATTATGTGCAAATTACACATACCTTTTAATTAGCTCTAATTTGACTTGATATCATACTATTTTATTTTTATATTCACTTGATCATTCCTAATATCCTCTTTTGTCCAAAACATAAACCTTAAACAAAAATTCACTTTTGATTTTTGCAAAATTTCTATTAGCAAATGGGGACAAATTCAAGTGAAATCAAATTAAATTAATACTAATATGGGAGCATGTGACTTGTATGTGATAAATTTTGTTAGAATTAGACTAGAATTGGACAGAAATTTAACACATATAAACAAATGTTAATAATATACAAATCATAAATTGCCTCATTTTAAGACTTTAAGTTAACTAGAACACTGCAAACAGGAGAAATTATTATATGCTTTAATTATATCATATATTCTTAATCATCAACATTAATGGATGATATTTATTAATTTTAATAATTTTTAATATCTTAAAAATTGAAAAAAAATCATATTTTTAATATGCCTAAATCCTATAAAATTGAGAAATGAATAAATAAATTGATAAATATTTCTTATGTATTGGTCATGACTAATGACACGTGGTATAGTTAGATCATATGATAATTTCTTTGTAAGTAGAGGCACAGCAATGGTGGGAAAAGCGTTATTTTTCAATATATAGCTATAACTTACCATATAGGGATGGACGTTTTATAATACGCAAGAGGATGTAATATGGATTTGAAAACACCAATTTGATCCCAGGAAGCTCTTTGTTCAGCTTTGTTGTCAAACTCCCAAGCTTTTCATTGAATTCTTCTGCTACTGTATTGTAGCTAGAGACACATTCATTATCACCAATAAAATTTGTTGTCCTTTCCAAGGGCAGGCACCCCATGGGAGGTAACCCCCCTAGAGATATCTTCCTGGCTCCCAGCCCGTACAGCTGTCTGATGAAATTCTCGGCAATGCCAGCCAGGAAATCCTGATACTGGCCTGGTGTGAACTCCGATGACCGGCGGCCCGGAATCGCATAGTAATTTTCGAGGAAGTCGTTTGTTCCTAGACTCATCATGTATAGTGCTTCGCTTATGATCTGGTTGGCTCCTGGTTCTCCAATGGAGGTTCTCAGTTTGTTTTGGTATTCTTTGTAGTACTCCAGTTGCTTCCAGAGTGGTATCACAGACTGCATTTTAAAATTATGGTTATTAGCAGCACAAGAAAGAATTATGGTTTTAGTTAAAATTGCAGCAGTAATTGCAATATTGTCTTGTCGTTGGGTTTTGTAACTATAATTTCTTTTAAATTTTACCTTGTAATAGTCACGTATTTCTACATTTATTTATAATTTTTCTAAATGTAAAATAATAACAACCATAACCATAACAACAGTTTAAAATCATAAATAGAAGGAGGACGAAGATTTATACATTTGAGACATTTTGTTTGGCTATTTCACATATGATACAGAGGCTGCTGACCAACAATTCAAACGAGGTCTACAAAGATACTGAAGAAAAATTTTATAATATACCATTAATATAGTAGTGTACTAATATATCATTAAATTAAATTGTTGATATTTTATTGTATGACTTACAAAATTTAACTTTAAAAAAAATAAATTTAATACATAATTATATCTAATGGTAAATTAATACACCACTATATTAATGATATATTGAAATCTTTCACTAATCTAATACACTACTACAACAATGATATACTGAAATCCCTCACCAATCTAAATATTTTATATGAATAGATGGTCAACGACTTAATTGTAACTGCATTTATTGCAAAGAATTACATGCGGGGAGAGAGCTGGTCTTCTACCCCCAACCCCTCCTACCAAAAAAAAAAAAAAAAGAAAATCAAAATAGAAATAAAACATGTTTTATTTTAAGATCGGGATTGCTACCAATCATTTTCATGATTTATAATAATACTTAAATTATGTGCATAAAATGATAATGTGAACTTACAAGAAATAAAAACAAATAAATTTTTATTATAAATTGTGAGTCTTCCATATATATATAAACCTATTTGTTTAATTTTTATAAAATGGCGTTATTATCAATTTTAAATTGTGAGTCTTGCATATGTAATTCACATGTTTATTTTTTTTTCTTTTATTGCTTGAATGCAAAGGGAAAAGAAAGAAAGAAAATAAAATGAGAGAAAAGAAAAATATTAAAAAAGAGTTTTTCTCTTTTCTTACTTGGATTAATAGCGAATAAGAAGAGAGAAAATGATAAGAAAATAATTTTCCCTTATTTGTTTAGGTAAAAAAAATAAGAAAAAAGAAAACTAAATTAATTTTAATGATAATTTTATCCTTCAACTTAATATATTTATCTAACATATTATTTGTGGCCAATAATAATTAGAATTATATTCATCATAATTATGCATTTTTAGTAAATATATATTTAATAAATAAAAATATGAAAATATTATTAAGTAATCATAGGTTTATAAATTACCTTTTTCATTATAATTGGAGTCCATATTTATAAAACTCTTCCCACAAATTGTGTTAAGCCACTAGTTTTGCATGAGACTAATTTTTTATTTTTGTTATTTGATTTAAAAATTATTTTTGAATTTTTGAAACGTTTGAAAAGGAGTTAAAAAGTTGTGATAAAAGTAATGTTACTTATATTTATCTCTTACACTGTCATAAATATATAGGTTATAGTTACAATTAAACTCTAAAATCAAATCACGATCCTAAAATATTTACTATGTATAACATAGTATATTAAAGTTTGAGAAAAAAAATTCATTATATAATATTTTTATACACCCATTGGGACAAATAAAATTAGAAAACAATTTGCATTAGAATGAAAAATGGCGATGAAACACAAAATCAATATGAAAAAAATTATGGACAAAAAGGTATATACAAAATTAATGAATAGCAATAAGATAATTTAAACAAGATATTTTATGAAATTTGGAGAAAAATTGAATAAAATATTTTTAATCATAATTTAATTTAAAACATAAATTATAACATATAATACTCTTATCTCATGTGTTTAACAATGTGTATTGAATTTTTTAATTTATAATTTATTTAATATTTAAATATTAATATTAGTAACAACAATTGAATAATTAATTATTTGAATAAAATAAAAATAAAACTGTAATAAGTGAATTTTCCACTTATTGTTCATATATGGTTAAAAATTGTTCTGATGAATCCCGCATTTCTTTTTCTATTTCTTTTCTCTTTCACCCATTCCTACCCTCAATCAAGTAAAAGAATATACTGTTTTTCATTGTTTCTCCTGTGTTTTCCTTCTTCCTATTTTCTATGCAAAAGGGGCAGGGAAAGGTGGATTTATCCCACCTTCTGATTCCTTTTGAAAAAAGGGATTTCGGAATCAATTGAGAGAATTGTGAGAAAGTAAAGCGTGTCGCTTACTTTTGAAAAAATACATTGTAACTACAATTAATAGCAAATACTATGGAATTTTAGTCTTACTAGGCTGGAAGGTGTAAACTACCCAATTCCATCTTTTTCGCCTAAACCAAAAAACCACATGAAACTAGAGGTAGGAACCATTTTAGCCCCGACCTTTTGGGGAAATTATTTTGTTACTATATACAAACATTATCTTAATTTCTAATATTGTTCTTACAATTTCAATAAAAAACAATTTTATATTACAATTTAGATAAATTGTAATTAAATAGAAAAAGGGTTTCAACTTTTTATGCAAATTATTTGTATTTTGAAAAATAAAAGACTAATTAAAATTTTGGGAAAACTACAAATTACCCTCCTCAACTATGGGATATTTGAATTTTACCTCCTTAAAATATGAAAACATAGATTTTACCTATTACAACTATAAAAAATTTGAATTTTACTTTCACCATTACTAAATTAACAGTTATAAGATTTAATGGCAGTTCTGTAATAATTAGTGACAATTATAAACCGACACTATCATTCTAGCAGCAGTTCATAACTATCGGTAATTGAAAAAAAAATTTAAAAATTAGCAAATATAATGACAGTTTCTAATTTTTGGTAAATGAAATATGATAGTGACAATTTTTCTTAACAGATTCTGTTAACTTAATAACAGTGATGTAAAATTCAAGTTTTTATAATTGCAGGGGGTAAAATTTAAGTTTTCATAATTTAAGAAGGTAAAATCTAAATATCCCATAATTAGAGGAGGTAATTTAAAATTTTTCCTAAAATTTTTGAACCCAACTTCATTACAATGTAAAAAAATACTGATATATAAAACAATATAACAAACGGTAATATTCCAGCACGACTACTTTTTCTTAAACTGCAACCCAAAAAAGATTTTGACTTCAAATTCTTACTCAAAAGATTTGATTGCCATAAAACCCGACACTATAATTTTAAATTGTGGTTGGCATAGCAATTGTATTATGATTTACAGAATGATGCAACTGTACCCTGATAAGAATGCGTAAAATTGACTGCGAGGCTTAGTTTTAAATTACGATTGCGCTTTCAGTTGTATTATCATAGTCACGAAATTGTAAATGTTGAAAAATGCAACTCTACCGTAATAAGATAGCGTCAAACTATGATGGTAAAGTTCAGTACAATATTGTGTGCAGTATCAAATTTGCAGGCTGAAATTTAAAAGCATATGCTTGTAGAAGAAGTAATAATGGTAATAGATCAAAAGTTTGAGTACTGGATTGAAATGAGACGGACTTCCACTCAATATAAAATGGAAAAAAAGAAAGAAAAACAAGCCATTAATTAGGTTCAACAACCCTGGTAGGCTAAAAATAATGAAACCGTAAAACAATTAAAGAACTAAAAGAACTCATCTGAGCAGTATTTTACCAGAACATCTGAAGTTGCATTATCATAGCCAGTAGCAGCAGAAGCAAAAGTGACCCCAGTAGCAAAGTCTGAAATATTGTACTTTGGATCCAAATAAGCAGGTATCAATGGCTTCAACCCCAAATTCTGAGATATGAAGTCAGTAGGTATTCTTCCATTAGAGAACCTTCCAGTAGCTTTCCCGCCAACAAAGTCACGGCCATAGGGCTGGAAATTGCTCCGGGCAATCGTTGGAATGAAGTTGTTGTTCCCAGCGTCCACCGACGAGTCCCCAAAGACGATGACGGCCGGAACTTTCGCCCCGGCCGCAGAAGAAAATTGAAGCAGAAGGAAGAAGATGAAGACGAAGCACAAGATTTGCATGTATGGGGTTTTCTTGCTTGGCCTTTCCATGGCGTCCAGGTAGCTAGATTTCATTTGAGTGAGCTGAAGGAGAAGGACTTGTGAAAATATAAATATTGGTACCAATTCTAGAATATTAATGAGACCTTGATTTTTTTGAGGTATGGGTGAAGAAGTTGTTGGAAGCTATTATTGCAATGGCATGAGCACAGTGCTTATAGACTGGTCGGTCATTTTGAGCTCCGTCTTTATTTTTTCAAGGGGCAGAAATGAAAGTTTCCCACTTAATTCTTGGGAGAGAGATCGCATATTTGGCCATTAAAGGATCTATTGAAAAGGGTCGTTAACGGTGGGGTTGTGGTCGGTTGGGATTAGGCATCTTAGAGGGTAGGATGTATTTTAAAGAGAAAAATTTTTAATCATAATTGTTGATAAAAATTAAATGTTTAAAATTTAATAGATAATAAATAATTAAAAATACTTTTATAAATTTGTAATTATTTATTTATTTTTAATTTTTTATCAAGAATATAATTATGCACTTTATTTTTTAAAATATATCTTATATTTTGGATGAGCTTGATTGCTAGTACACCTCTAAATTTTGAAATTTTTTAAAATAAATGTAAATAAATTATTGTTTTAGAGAAATTTATTAAATCAACCCATTCTAAAAAAATAAAATAAATGTAAGAAATAACGTAATGAATAAAAATATGTTTAAAAACATTACTATAGCACTTAGGAATATATTTAATTTAAAAAATAAATTTTATTTATTTAATTTGTTTAGATCAAATATTAGATTAAAAAATTAGTTGATTCTATTTTCATTATATTTTTTGAATAAATATATCAATGTTATTTTTATTTTTGATATAATAATTAATTATATAATATATTACATTATTTAAAAATTTTATATATATAATTTTTAAAATCATTATAAAGGATAATTTTGAAATTCTATAACATTTTAATATTTTGTAATAAAATTTTGAATTTATTAACTAAATTTAGAGGGTGTTTGATAATTAGTTGTTTAACTAGCTCTTGATTGATTTAGGGGCATTTAGCTATTTGATTTTGTTAAACAACTATTTTAGATATTTGATAAATAGTTATTTTAATTAATTGAATGCCCTAGTCTGTCATTTTAAAAATGCTAGGAAATTAGTTGATATATAAATGGTGAGTAAAAAGATATAATTACCCCCAAATTATATAATTATTGTATATTTATTATTTTACTTAAAATATGATATAGAAGAATTGAATTCCAAATGATTTTGAATCCTAACCATAGGGTGAACAAGTAAGAACTTAACCATTAAATCATTAATTATTTTTAATTTTACGTGTTTAAATTTAATATATTAGAATATAATGGTTCTTAATAAATAAATAACCATTTAACTTTTCATTAATTAAATTTACAAAATAAAATTAATATACATTAACAAAATAAATGTTACTATATTTTATAATTACTTATTGAATTTAAATTATTTTCACATTAAAGTAAAAAAAGATCATTTAACAGACAAAATATTGTAAATAATATAACTATTTTCAATCAAGTTACATTTTTATTAAAAAAATATGATGATAGAAAAGATATATCTAATATCAAAATTGTATAATTATTATGATATATATAAATAGTATTTTTTTGCTATAAACATCTACCAAATAAACAACAAACAACAACAAGATGACAAAACAAAGTATAAATAGAAAAGATAGCCACAGAGATACTACACAAACTATAAACAAAAAGATAAACTAAAAGGGGATCAATGCAACATCAGACAGGAGGATTCTGAGAAGAAAGGGTGGAGATCAAGAGACCTATTCTAGAGGACCCACCTGTTGGAATTAGTTTGTAGATTGTTATATATATGTGTGGTTAAATTTTCAAATTGAAATATTAAAACACATACACTAATTGTTGAAAATCATATTATTTTAAAACTAAGAGATATGATGGTTTGCAATTAAGAAACATATTGATTCATAATAAATAGATACATTGATTCATAATCAATAGGTTTGATGGTTAATGTTTAAGAGAAACAAGGTTCATGTTTAATAAACATGATGATTTATGTGTAAAACACATGATAATGAAAAGATATATTGGTTAAGAATCAAAAGATGTACTAGTTCATGATTAAGAGACATTATGGTTCATAGACAAGAGATATCATATTAGTTAAGAATCAAAAGATGCATTGGTTTATGATCAAGATACATTTTAATTCATTATTAATAGATATTACATTGGTTAAGGATAAAAAAATGCATTGGTTCATAATCAAGATATATTTCAATTCACAGTCAAGAGACGTATTCATTCAAGCATTACTTATAAATATGACTAAAATAATGAAATAAATATAAAAATATAAAATAAAAAATTTAGGTTAATTAATAACTACAAATAATTACAAATGAATGGAAATGGATGAAAGAATTTATCTTTCATCATGACTGAAAAGAATAAAAGAATTTTTATTTTTATCACTTTGTTACTTCTTTAAATCATTCAAAAGAATTCTTGAGGAAGAATTATCATATTGCTAATTGTTTGATCTTTAAGGTATTTAGATAAATCCTAAGAGTGATTTGCCACAAGCAAATAGTAGGGGTAAAGTTACTTAAAGAATAATGCTTTTGTAAGACATTTTAAGCACACTATATTTTCTAACCTATTTCTATTTTATTTCATAATATCTTTTGATAAAATTTTTGAAGGTTTCATCTCATATCAAATAACAAAGATACATGAGTAACAATAAATGCTTTTTTTATGCTTGAGTTAGAATCAGAATGAAGAATAAATAATATTGAAACAAATAATGTTTTGATTTTATTTCATAATACGGTATTGATACGTGATTGAAAATGCAAAAGACAATTAGGTGTTAAATCTTTCAGAGTTTAAAGCCATCACATAAGACAAGCCACTATTATTTTATTCATTTATTTATGATAAACGAATGAAGTTTGACTACTTGAAATTTATATGCATAGCATTCAATATTATCTTCTCTCCATCTCTTCTTCCCACAAAGTGCATTTTGCCTTAACAATCTTTAAGAAATTTTTTTATAGAAAGATGATGAAATCTATGAATTTTTCATGAGTATTTATGCATAATGCATAATGGAATATGATGAAATCAAGTGACTCTTTTATAAATGACTATAGAAACTAATTGTTATTGTCATTCTTGTTATTATTTTGTTAAAGAGTTTTTCCTATGTCAGTTTTTCCATTAAGGTTGTTCGTGGATGATATCAAATATAATTGATGTCGACTAATAATTGGATGGATAGGTATACAATTCCTTAATATTCTAATAAGTGATACATGATTTGATTATGATAATTCATATTGGTTTTAGTAATTTTATCTAATTTGGTGTTTGAAAATTAGATGAATTTTACAAGATATCACTTGTGTATTATATGTTTTTTAAAATCTAATAGAGACCATTCTAATAGTTAACTAGTTGGAGCGGAATAACATAAATATAAATTGTTACTCTTAATTCTTAAATATGAAGGAATGTTTGTTTGATATATAGCACAAGATGTTTTGAAGCATAAGTATGTATTTATTCTATGCAAAAATGAGCATAATGTAATTTATTATGCTTATTTGTGAAGTATATATACTTTTTGTTAGGACATATTTATTTTGTGTGAATTACGTTAAATGATATCTTACCTTGTAAATCTTGGATTGATAAAGAGAAAGATGTTATCTTAGGCATAAGAATATAATAGCATAATAAGAATTGGAATAGTAGGGGTTTATCTTTGAATAAAACTTATGTAGTTTCTAAAATTGATTAGATAAAATGTTTCACATGATCATAATCAAGTGTTAAAACTTGGAATACTAAAGAGATAAAATTTCCATTATGTAAACTTTGATATTGTCTCAATTAAAAATATCTATGCCATTGATAATTGTATATAATTTCATTCAAGGTCTTTTATTTTTATTTATGAATGCTTCTGTTGTTTGCATACTTCTAAAATGCACAAAAAATAAAGATCCAAATACTATAAAGAAATTGTAAAATCCTAAGAGATCATAAAAGATTTACAAAGTTAGGATTGCATGATCTTTTAATAGTATTGGAATCTAAGTACTGAAAAGAAATTTTTGAAAATTATAGGGAAACATAAAAGATTCATAGGATTGTATTATTTTTTTTAGTATTATTGGAATACATCTAGTTGAACAATTTTTGATGTTGAAGAAGCAATTTCAATTATTTCTAATAAATAAACGTGTGAAATTCTTTTAACCATGAAAATGAGTTTGTAATTTTTATAAACAATGGACAAAGAAAGAATAGGCTAGATGTTTATAAAAGCGTTATAGCCATAACATATATTAACCATGTCTTTGTCCCATGAAGTTATGATGTCTACATGTATGTGAAAAAGTCATATTGGAAAAATCTAGACATATTAACTTGAAAAGGAAAAAGGATGGGCATTCAACTCCTTAAATAAAGCCATTAATAATGGAAACCTAACTCTTGGCTATAAAGCACTAAATCTGCTTAAAAGGTTTAATCGACAAAAACAAGTTATTAACTCATGGCTATAAAGCAATAAAATCATTTTACCATTCTAAGTTAGAGTTGTATATAGTCATAAGAGATAAGGGAGAGTCATAAATTCTTAAAGAAAATTTAAGAAAGCTTGTCAAAATAGGGTCTTAAAGGAATTTCACCTATATAGACATAAGAAATGGTGTCACTTTTGGCAAAGGTTTAGAGTTAACTTTTGTACATGTTCATGGAAACCTAAGTATAGCGTATGGTCATATGTGTGCTATAGTTATCTAGGGAGTTCTTTTGAAGTTTATAAAATAATGTGTGTGATATTTTTTATTTTAATTAAGGTTTATGGTTCAATGCATAAATGCCACCATACATGTTATTAAAATTGAGGAAATATTTACACTAAGGGGACATTCAAATAAAAAAATATTCATCTTTATGCGTGGTTTTATAGGGATTTTGAGAAGTGGTTTAATTTACAAACTAAGTGGGGGATTATTGGAACTAGTTTGTAAATTGTTATATATGTGTGTGGTTAAATCCCATGATTAAAATATTAAAACACACACACACGTGCACGCACACATACTAATTGTTAGAAATTATTGGAAAGTCATATTATTTTGAAATTAATAGATATGATGGTTTATGATCAAGAAATGTATTGATTTATGATTAAAAAGGCATGTTAATTCATAACGAATAGAGACATTGGTTTATAATTAAAAGGTTTAATGATTAATGTTCAAGAGACATATAATTCATATTTAATAAACATGATTTATATGCAAAGGATATGATAATAAAAAAACATATTTATTAAGAATCGAGAGATATATTGGTTCATGATCAAGAGACATTATGACTCATAGATAAGAGACATCATATTTGTTAAAGATTGAAAAATGTATTAATTTAATGGCTATAGCTTCACCCACTCTTAATGGCTATAACTTCAGTAAATTCTAGAGAAGGAACCAATAAAGAACCAATTGAATCTATGATCATAGTTCCCGAATGATCCTTCGCAATGGTAGTAGTAGCGACTTTCTTAGAAAAAGTATCAAAAGAGGCATTAAAATTAATTTTTAAAGCATATGTTAGAAAAAGTGCCTATGTTCTAGAAGGATGATGAGGAAAGGTTAGAGATGAAGCTAAATCAGATAGTCTATTCCATTCTTTAATGGCATAATTAATGGCATAATACAACAAAGAGAAAGTATGCAATTTTCTCAAAGTAGCATTCATTTTTAGCTTTTCCAAATAAACCATGTTGCGAAGGCAATATTTGAAAGCACATTGATCTTTTCTTTAGCACTCAAGCTCTAATTTGAGAGAAGAGAAATAATCCAATCACCAAAATTGTGGCATGAAGAATCAAGCTTGAAGGAATAAAGAAGGCCAAACTAAACCTTAGTAGTCCACAGGCAACTCAGTAGATAGTGACAAATATCCTCAAGATGTTTTTGGCACATATGGAAGAGAGAGGATTAAGCAATTTTCCTTTGGAATAAGCTTGCAATCATGGGTAGGGCATTGCTGCTCTCCATAGGAAATGTTTGACTTTAACAAGTATAAATTAACATACAAACATCTAAATATATTTATTTCTTAAAAGAAAATTTTAACAAGTTACAATAAATTATAGTAATTTATTTTTTGAAGAATAATTTAGTAAATAAAAAATTGAAATAAATATCTTTTAAAAGAAATTTTAATTTATTAAATAATATATAAAATTTAGAATATGATTAAAGTAAAAGAATATATTCAAATAAATAATAAAATATACTTATATCTGTATATATTATTTTATTTATAAACAGTTAATAATACATAAATAATTTTATTAAATATATTTTTTTAAATAATTAGTATTATCAACTGATTAAATTAGTTAATTCAATTAATTATTAATTAATAATTAATTAAATTGGTTAAGTACTAATGCCATTAGCTGATTGTTAAACATAGCCTTAGTATTTAAAATAAAAAACTATTTAAGCATTGTAAATTAAGTATTTAAAAAATTTAGCACTTAAAATTCAATGTTAAATACTTTAATATTATCAAACAAATCATAAGCAACATTTTTTTTTCTTTTTAAAGAAAAGAAAAAGAAATCAATTGAGAAAATTGAGAAGAGATAATATGAAAATAGAGTTTACTATCAAATTTTTTATTGTTATTTATTGAAAATAACCCTTTGATATATTAGAGCTCATTTAAGCTTAATTAAATTTATGTAAGAGTTAAACTCAAGTTTGAATTTTGCAAGCTCAAGTGATTTAAGCTTAATCTTAATTATTTTTGTTGAGTTCAAGTTTGAAAATTCAAACAAATAAATATTCATTTCAACTAGTCTTTTTGAGCCCCTCTAAAATATATTTCACCTTTCAACCCTAAGTGGAACATGGCTTTAAATTGGGTTTGCAAATGCAACATTTTTTTTAAATTGAGTTTGTAAATACATTTTTTTGAATAAATTATACATAATCCTAATGAACTTTTTTTCATGTGTAACTTATTCCCTTTATTATTAAAATGTGTTTATCATCAACTTTTATTTAATTGATAGTGTAATGAGCCATTCTTCATTAACTTTCTATTTAATATCTTATAACGAAGTTCATACACAATCTTCTATTAACAATTTCTTTCCAATATCATAGGAAATTGTGTCCTAAATTTTCAAAAGCTTCTAACCTTTTTCTTCTATCAAATATCAATGATTATGAATGAATTTTTGAAGAATTTATTTTGATACTTTTCAGTAAAAAAATTCTAATTTAAAGAATATTTAGATGATTTCTACTATCACATTATTCATATGCAAAAATAAATGTAATGATAAAACTTATATTTATTATTTCATAATAAGTTGAAGCTTCTCATCTTCAAATCTAAATGTTAATCTAAAGTCTCTGGAATGTAAATATATAATCAATTTTTATACTAAATTTTTTAATTAATGGAATCCAAGATGAACTTAAATTGATCAAGTTCTTGAAAGGAAAATCCTTGATTTGATTATTTAGAAAATTGACTAATTTCCAATTTCAGTCACCTTGAAAAAATTTTAGGTTATAACTTTTAAAAGCATTGTGATATTTCAATTCATTATAAAAATTAGGACCATAATTTATAAAAAAACATGTAAAAATAGAAATCATTATCATAATATAAATTAGAATAATGAGAATTACAGTGATAAACATGTGTTCATAAGGCACTTCTTAATAATCTAGCTTTTAAATCAGACCAATAGAATTCTTATTGTTTTTGTAAATTAATAAATTGAAATGTAGATTTTGCAAATCAATAAAATAAAATATAGAACAACTAAAGAAAGTAAGTTTTAAGGAAAATTTTTAGATGTGAGGATCATATGTGAATTCTATTTGGATATTAAACAATAAGTTAATAGAGGAGTGCGGCATCTTTAGTTAAATAACAGTTAGAGAAAGTTCAAAATGATTCTCTATAATTTATCCATTTTTGAAATATAGAATTTACAAATATCTTTTTATGTTTTTATTTAATTTATTAAAAATATGTCTTTTTTACTTAGAGGGCTTCTATTCTTTTAATTTATGTTTTTGTATATAATTTATTTTTAATTTAGTATAAAATTTTCAATATAAATAAATAATTTTTAAAAAGGTTTAGTGTTTCCGACCCGATTAAAATGATTCCTAGCCAATATTCTCAGGGCACAACTTGACATATGTTTTAATTCGTTGTCAACTTTTGGGAATGAATTAATAAATGAAAATCTATTATAAATAATTATTCATATGGATATCTATGAAATATCAATTATGTGAATATCCATAAAATATTTTTAATTGATTTATTAATTATTGTAACTAATATATATCGGATCTCTTATTTTTAGCAGTTAGTGATCGATATTAATCAGCAATACTTTAGTGATATTATCAATTAATGCATTATATATATATATAAATATTTTCTTTTGCTTTCTACATTCTTTTAAATTGAATTTTTGAGTTCAAAAGAGAAGGATTCCATTTTTTTTAAAAAATTCTCTTGCTCACGATCCATTCTCAAAAGTTATTTGTGAATCTCAAAATTTTGAAGGATGGGAAAATTGATTTCCTTTTCCTTTTAATTTTTCAAAATTAAAATTGAAGATTTATTCTCTAGTAATTTATATTCCATGTTTCGGTGCCTTTATGTTCGTTCAAATTCATAATTCATCTATTTAATTATTATTTTTCTTATCATACTTGGCTTTGGTATATAATTCATTGATAAAAATTGATAAATTTATAAGTAGTTTCATTCATGGTCAATGGTTTAAGATTTAATGGGTTTCATGAATTTATTTTTCGTTAAAATATAATCACAATAGAATAAAAGTTGTAGAAAATGTTTTTTATGTTTGGAGATTTGTATATGATTTAAATAGTAGCAAATTCTGAACTTTCTTGTTAATATGCTAGATTAAACTAGCACGTGTTTGAGTAAAAATGTAGAATACTTTATTGTTTGGATATTTTTATGTGACTTGAGAATTGCACAAGTCATTTAAGTTTACCATGATTATTTTGGACATTTGCATGAAGATCTTATTAGAATATGTTTAAAAAAAAATTTCTTGATTCCATAGTTTTGAATAGAAAGTTGAAGTTGATTATCTATTTTCATGTACTTCGTAGCGTAATATATATCTCATATAAATTATTTGAATTCTTGATTATTATCTTGCTCTTATTATTATTATTATTATTATTATTATTATTATTATTATTATTATTATTATTATTATTATTCTAAGAGTTTTTTCTTAATTTATTTGTCTATCTAAAGTCAATCCTTAATAGGTAATCACCTTGTTAAGAGGATTATAAGGTGGCTTTAGCACGCCAAAATAATGAATAATTGGTCATGGTGTTCCACCTAATCACTAGATAGTTTGTCTATCTAAAGTCAATCCTTAATAGGTAGTCACCTTATTGAGAGGATTATAAGGTGGCCTAAGTAGGTTGAAATGATGAATAATTGGTCATGGTGTTCCACTCGATCACTAGATAGTTATGAAGTAGAGATATCATACAATTTTGGTAAGAATTATTTGTTATGAATATTGGAGGCTAAAATTCAATGGATCTTAAAGATACAATTAAATAAGGGAATAGAACATCAATGCAAAGTTCTATAAAGATAATGGTTTCCTTTCATCATCATTCTCATAACAAATAAAATTTTTGGCGACAATGATGAAACAAGTAAATAAAGTAGAATTTCATCTAATAATATTTTCTTTTCTTTATGAATTACATGATCTAGTTTTTTCTTTCTTATCATGTAAATACTTCTTCATACCTTCTTGTAGTTGAATATAATAGCAAGTTTTTGATAAAAAAATAATGAAATTTGTCCCATTAATTTTATTACGTTCCCTAAAGTGAATGCATTAATAATAAAAAGAAAGCTTAGATGTGGATTTATAATTGTATGTGAAAAGAAGAAAAATTAATTTATACAATTATGATGGTTATTAAATAGTATACATGACTAGGAAATTAATTTTCAGCACAAGATGTTAGAAAATATAAAGAGAAAAGCCTATGTAATAAAATTTGAAAAGGTTTTGAAACTATATGTTACTAATTTAATGTAAAAAGTCATTATAAGTTTTGAAATATGATATGAAAAGTCATTGGTTGCATATTTATTGTATGATCAAACATTTTATAGAATTTTATCAAGTCCTACTTAAAAGAGGACAAAAAATGTTAAGGCAAAATTTGCCTTCACTTGTGGTTTTTATGATATAATACATTTAGAAATGGTAGATTTCATTGAACATTTTGAATGAAAAATTGAATACTTGATTAGTAATAGTGATGGTCAATTTTATTTTCTATTAAATTAATGTTGAAATTTATGCCTTGTGAATAATGCAACAATGCACACTATTTTAAAAAATAGAAAAAAAATTTCTTCAATTTTTTATTAGTAAAAATTATATCAATATGATATCTATTAATACAAAATTGATTGAAGGTTTTTGAAGAATTAAAATATTTACAAGAGAAATAAAAACACTTATAGATGGTGCATTATTGTTAACTAAGTCTTGAAGAAACTTATTAAGTTTTAGAAACATGCAATGTAATATATACTACATTGAGACAATAAATGAAAAAGATATTGTATATTTTTATATTACAATGGTTGTTTTAACTAAAAAAGTGTATTAGAAAAGTCATCGTTGTTTTCTCTTTGTTATACTACACATTTAAATCCAATTGAAATATTATGATGAACTAGAAGTTCATTGGCCAAAATATTTGACATGTTTAGTTTATCTATTTTAGATTAATAATGATACAAAAAATTATTAAAAATTCACAAGGTTATAAAGAATAAGAAAATTCTTCAATCTAATAAATTTTTATGTGCTACTTGTTCTCAAGAAAAATTAATTAGCAGGTCATTACCAATTAAAATTAGGATTGAATCCCTAGTATTTTTTTTACATAAATATAAGTTGACATGTGTTGATCTATTTATCCATTATGTGGATAATTTGGGCATTTTATGATTTTATTTAACATTTCAACAAAATGGTAACATATGTTGTCAATTTGCAACTTGGTAATTGCAAGATTATTTTCTCAAATAATTTGACTTCAAGCATAATTTTCAAATCAAATAATTAAGACAATATATCTTGATAATATTGGTAGATTTATATTCATAGTTTTTAATGATTATCATATTCTAATAGGAATAATTGTTGAATATTCTGAAATTTACTTACATGTAAAATAATTTGGCTAAATAATTTAAATGTCCCAAATTAGTAGTGTACCATTGTTTAAAAGAACATGATTCACTTTTTTATCTTAAAGAAATGTAACTTTAAATATTGCAATACTTATCCACATTAAACTAAGAAATTATAATTCTCCTTCACTATTAATCTTGGTTAGGAAGTAAAAATTTTTAAGTATAGAGAATTTTTTAATAGTGTAATATATTTTTACTCTATCACAATATACATAAATGATCTCAAAAAATAACAGAGAATATAAGTTTGAATGTGAAATTTTATTCCTAAAATTAAAGGAGAAAATATGTAGTTGTAGAAGTAATATAGCATATAATCATCTTAATCCTTATATAAAGATATATGAATAGAAGTTCATAAAGATGATTGATTGATTTGCAAAGTATGAAAAAAATTGCTAGATATATTGCTGACCAAAAGAGAATAAATAAATATTAGCTACAAATGCTCTTATTTATATTGGTTCCAGAGTAGTGTAATTTGTTTATCAATTATAATTGAGTTTAGAATATGCTTGAAGCATGATAAAATTATCAGTTCCAAATTCAAATATTCCTAAAATAAAGAAGAAGCAAATAGATAACCTAATTGAGGAAATAAATATTTTTTTAAAAGATCTAAAATATAATTAATGATAAATTTCTAAAAGAAGTTTAGATATATGAAATTTATGAAAACAAAGAGACCTTAATTGATTATATCTCCAATGAGAAAATGGAACCAGAAAGGAAATAGATATCAACAACATTTACCTACATACATACATATGTATATACACACACATTTATAATGTAGTAATTAAAATTATAAAAGACAGAAATTAGTGGGGATCTTGAATATAGGATAATAATATATGATTACTAGCTAAAAGAAAAAAGAATAGACATAATTCGGATAGAAATATAAATTTTAAATTTATTTGTAAAGTGAAAAAGCATTTAAAAGTTGTTAAGTTGATGAAAGACCTCAAATGTATATACACACACATTTATAATGTAGTAATTAAAATTATAAAAGACAGAAATTAGTGGGGATCTTGAATATAGGATAATAATATATGATTACTAGCTAAAAGAAAAAAGAATAGACATAATTCGGATAGAAATATAAATTTTAAATTTATTTGTAAAGTGAAAAAGCATTTAAAAGTTGTTAAATTGATGAAAGACCTCAAAGGTATAAAGTTAATAAGGTTCAAATGTATAATTGTGCCAATATAATAAAAAAAATTACTTGTAAAGAGAAAGTATGGTTTGTACATATGGATTTTTTTTCAATGGTTGCTATTATCTATGAGAAATATTTATTTTTATATGATAGATACAATTTTCTAGCAATATATCAAAAATTGATATGCATCTAATGGATTTAATATATTTAACTTTACGTATTACAATTCACAATGATATTAAATGAAAATCCTTGAAGGATTTTAGATGCTTGAACCATGCAATTTTAATTCTTGAGAAATATATTTAATTCATTTACAAAGATCTTTATATGGATTAAAATAATTAAGATGAAGGTGGTATAATTGTTTAGTGAATATTTGTTAAAGGAAGCATTGTTCAGTATTTTACCTAAGAAAAGGGTGAATTAGGTATAAAAACTTTTTGCAAAACAATGACAATGCACTTTGGTTTTGATAAATAGTTAATAAATGATTCAAGAATGAAATTAATAACCAAGTAAATGCAAGTTCAGCATAACAACAAATATATATCAGAAAAATAGAGCACTATATAAGTAAATAGAGAGATAAAGAAGAGGAAATTCAAGCACTACTATTTATAGTAGTTTCAGCCTTGAAAATCTAACAATCTAAAGTGTACATCCATTACCAAGCCTCTCTGACTTAGATTTGAACTCTAATCTACTATCTCTTTAAGTTTAAGGACACTTGAAAAGGCCTTAGTACAGGTCTTTGCTTTTCTTGTATATTCCTTTTAAGAATCTTCTCTTAAAGCTTTTCTCTATCAAGAGATCCAGAACTCTTAATGCTCCTAGGGATACCTTACCTTAATATATAATAAATGTATGATTTGGATTCAAGAATGTAGCTTACAAACTTTAAAAGTTAGATTACACAATAAAGAATTAAGAGAGGAATTTAAATCAATTAGCTCAAGGGATTTTCAGGTTTTAAATGAGAGAAAATGAAGTTTTTTGTGTCTATGAAATAATGATAGCACTTTCCTATATTTTCAAATTGAAATGAAGCCTTTATATAGAGGTTGGAGAGATAAAAAATCTATTATAGATAAAATATAGTTATTATGGGGTAGTTGGCACCTTGTGAATTAATTAGTCAATTAATTCTGGTTGCTTTTGAATTTTTAAAAAAGTTACAATGAATTGATCGGTCAATAAATTCACTTGGCCATACAATTTGAAAATAATTGATGGTAAATTGATTAGTCAATTAATTCACTAGACTTCAATTCCGCTCTGAATATGTAGAATCGATTGATCAATCAATTCTGCATTTTTGAAAATTTATTTTTAAATAAAAACATAGGGTAATGAATAAGTTCATCAATTGATTTATAAAACTTGGTTTTTGAATTTTGGAAACACTGAATTGATTGATCAATTGATTTATTTTACCTTAATTGCTTTCTGGACCTTTGGAATCAATTGGTTAATCGGTTCAAGATATCTAGTATATTTTTTAGATGCCTAAAATCAATTAGTCAATTGATTCAAGTATTCCAGTTTGCTCTTTGAATGCCTAGAATCGATTAGTTGATTGATTCACTCCCTATTTTTCTAGTTTTTCAAAAAAAGTTATTTTGAAATTCAATTTTCTTCCTTGAAAAGAATCTAACCTCATTTTAAAGCCTTTTAACACAAGATTACTCTTAATGGTTAATATTTTTCATGAGAAACTTGAACCCCTTTTTAGATTAATTCTTCTTATATAATTTCATCCTATAATCCCAATTAGAATCCTAGCTAAACAAATCATGTTCTTTTATTTTTAATCTCTCTCAATCTTCATTTTTTACATTGGATTCCAGTTGATCAAATGCTAAAACCAAGAATGTCAAAATATTTTGTTGTCATAAAAAACTCCTTAATAGGGTTAAGGTTAACAATCTCCCCCTTTTCAATGATGACAAACCATTTAGTAATTAAGTGAAATTTCCATATGATGGCTCCCTCTGTCTAGATTACTCCCCTTTAAAACATGCCATTTAATTCAAGATCTCTCAATTTTCTCCCCCTTTTGGCATTAATAAAAAATGAAATAATAAAGCAACAAATAATTACTAATAAGGAGATAAATGACATAAATAACTAATGAAACATAATAACTAGTAAATCTAATGTGCTTAAACCAGTAAAGCATAAACCTATAAAACATAATATTTAAAAGTTGATCAAAAGAGCTAACAGTTTAAAACATAAAAATAAATCCTAACGGGAGAATGGGGCTAAGCGAACAATTATGTGTAATCATTTACCATATTGTTTGAACTATTCCAGCTTCTTTATGGTCTAAAGCAGTGGCTTCAGAGTCTTCTTCTTCCTCTGCTTCCTCCCCTAAAGGTATAACCTTTTGTTTCCTTTTGGTTTTCCTTTTAATTTCAGAAGAGTATGTTATTTCTTCTTCAACAGAGCTGTCTTCCTCTTTAGCAATGTTTAGTTTTCCTTTGAGCTTCCTAAACTAATTCTTAATGTAAGACTTCAACTCATTCCATGTATCTTGATGCAATGTACTGGTGTGATCTTTTAAAGCCTATATATTGCATTCTTCAATAGTATCTCCTTTTTCAATGAAGTGCCAAACTCCTTCTATCTTTTGAAAGGACATTTCTTTCATGTGTTTGGCCTTCAATATCTTAGATTCCTTAAACTTCTCTATCTTGGCCTCCTGATTAACTCGAATTCCAAAAACCTTGAATGACTTTATAAGGATTATCTCATAGGAAGGAAGTCTCTATTTACATAGGCATGCATCTAGAGCAAAACATGGTAAAGGAAGTTGATTGGAGTATTTTATCTGATAGCTCATACCATGAATAATTTATGATCATCAATTTGAATGAAATTATGCCTCTTTGGAAGAATTATTTTAGCAATGGTGTAATGTAAAATTGTTGGTGTGTGTCATAGTAGCCAATTATAAAGATGATTATAATAATACAAAATGTATTATATTTTATTTTAGGCAATGCAATTATTATGTTTTTTTTTCATTTTTTTATATATCTGCGTAATTTATAACTTAATATAATAATTATCCCTAGAATAGTTTTACTATTTCTAAAATACCCTTAGTCAAATATTATTGCAAAAGGAATAGTAATAATATATTGAGACTAACATGTATAGTTACTGATGATTATGAATCATAGATATGTGATATCAAGTTAATACATAAGTACATTGTCAGTGAACAGATGTACTGGACTAACCCGTAATGAGAAAACTACATGGATTATCAAATATCATTAGTTATTCTTATGTGACCACAATGCATGTAATCCTTTAACCTGAAGTTACTATAGTTTCCTATATGAGAAGTCATATACTTTGATATCGTTTTGTATCATCTTTAACAGGGATGTGTTATAAGACGTCAATTGGGTGTGTCATAAATCATGCAGAGGGATGTAAGTGAAGTAGATGAGATTTTTGTTCCTATTATATATTAGGAGTGATATCCTTGGGCCCCTTGATTGAGTAAGATTAGGAAATATATGGCCATACTCAAATAGATCAATATGAAATATTGATCATTTGTTTAAGTTAGTTTACTTAGTATTAAGAAACTTAAATTGAACATTAACGAGAATGACGCATTCCATGCCTCTAGTTCACTTTAGATATCGTTGCAAAAGGGACTATGTTGTAAAGTATTGTTCACACATTTTGGTGAATATCGAGTCATAGATATTTTTACTACTTAGATAGTCGTGATGTATTGCTAGATACTACTCATTATATATGGTCCACAAGTGGGCTATTACTAATGTAGTAAGAACTTACAAGGTCACACAAAAAGAGTGAAAATGAGATAATAATTAATTAGGCTTTAGTTGGACTAAAAGCTAATTAATTGGGCTTATTTTCGTGCATATATTTTTACGTAATAAATATGGTATATTATGTAATGTTATTTGATATTAAAATAATATCAGATAATTATGTTATTAGATATTATATAATTATATTATAAAATAATATTATTTTCTAATATAAGATAAATATATGCCATTTTAATATTAAGTAATTATATTATGAGATAATGTTATTATCTAATATTAGATAATTAATGGATAAGTTCTATCTTTTTTCACTCTCTCCATGATAAGGATAAAGTGATAGTTATTAAGTGAGATTAGAATTTTTTGGAAGCATTATCCTAGTAGGATTAGGAATGTGGTTTGCCTTAGTTCTATAAAAGGAACTTGAAGACAACACTTTAGGAACACAAATTAGCTACCATTAAACCTTAAATTACTCAAGAAAAATGCACTAATTCTAATCCTAGTAAAAGAGGCGTATCCTAGCAAATTTGTGGAGGGTGAGAAGTCACTGTTCACTCCGTGTGGATATCATAGAGAAGTTGTACCTTTTAGCTCAGGTTTGATTCGTGACTCATCTCGGTCTCTCAAAGTTTTGTTCAAAAAGAATAGGAGCACACAAAAGGTAAAACCTTAACATTGATTTATGCCCTTTTGCATGGATCCTTAGTAGGATTTAGATAAAAAAATTTATTTTTTTCCCTACGTATGCTGATCTAAAACCCAACAAAAATCCTATCTTTCATTGATAACCCTATAATCAGCAACTTGTTCTTTATGATTTTTGGGCAAGAGTAGGGCTAAAACAACCTTCTAACAATAGCTTTAGAATAATCTACAGTGTTCCCAACATTAGTGAAGGGTTGATTAGCATCCATATAAAAAATTATAACTAACTCATGAATGCCAATAAAAAATCTTTCACCCTTGATAATGGTTATTAATTCAAGCAAGCTTTCCTAACCACTTTTTTAAAGATTGGTATAAAATTAATACACTAGACTAGGATAAATATCAATAGCATGTCTAACAAATTTTAACAAACTTAAATGCTCTAATATATGATATATCTCCAATTTTTCATTTCTTAGAAATTTGATATTCCAATAGTTTTTTGTTTCTATTTCTTTACTCATGCATTCTACAAATCTTTCAAAAGTGATTACCTTAGAGTAATAAACTTTCTGGAACTTGATCAGTAGATGGAAGGGGTTGAGATGATAACCCTGTGGCTTTTGCCTTTCCTTTGCTTGATTCAGTATGAAAATGCTTTGTTGCCATGATTTTCTTATCCATCAGATTGATAATCAATAAGATTTGGTAGGAGAATAGGAGTTTAGGAATGGGCTTGTAGTATAAGGGTTTGGTGTGATATAGGCTAAGTCAAGGTTTTAATAATGTTGAAGATTTGATGTGTTGAATAGTGTTAGAAATGATGGAAGATGGTTTTAAATGATGTTTTTAAGCATTTTTAATATAGAAGATCGAAGGTTATAGTAGGAAGGCAAAGGGGCAGAACCATGCAGTGATTAAAGAGAGAAATAGGGGAGCGAATGGCATAATTATCACACGACAAGGCTTATATAGAGGCCCTGTGGAATCGATTGACCAATCGATTCTTGGATAAATATGGTCATTTATGAATTAATTCACCACTTGATTCATGGTTAGAAAATTTTAAATTCTAGAATTCCTTCCACATGCTGTTAATTAATTGGTGAACCGATTTGAGAGTTTTAGAGACTAACACTACCTCATCAATTGACCACTAGATTCGTTTTCCTTAAACATGAAATCCATGAATAGAATCAATTGGCCACTTAATTCCTTGAACCCTGAAAACTCTTAGCTCTTCATTTCAATTGTTAAAGGATTTGTGATGCAACTTTTTGCCTCTATGGATGATT
This sequence comes from Sindora glabra, assembly GCA_020226215.1. NCBI lineage: Eukaryota > Viridiplantae > Streptophyta > Magnoliopsida > Fabales > Fabaceae > Sindora > Sindora glabra. The sequence goes on along the minus strand of CM035230.1, from coordinate 19,083,823 downwards.
GAAGTTTAGTTTTAAGCGGTGATTGTTAAATATAAAGGATTGTAGTTGGAAAATAAACTTTTGGAATATCTTTGATACTTAAGTCAATATAATGATAGGAGAAATATGAAATTAGTACATGAATTATTTCTTAAGAAAATTCAAAATGCCCAACTCACTTCTTATAAAATTGAAATTGTTAGTGTATATACCCTAAAACTAATCATATTGATAATTGTAAATTTGAATCGTATTATTTTAATGACAATTCTAATTGTCATATTTATGCATATATTATTTGCATAATATATTTAATTATAATAATAACTTTAGAATGATTATATTCTTAAATGTCTCTAGTCATATATCATTGAGGATTAGGTTGCTTTGATATATTAAGACTAGCATATGTGGTGATTTATATGAGATATTAAGTCTAAACATGAGTACAAGTTAGAGAACTTGTATATTGGACTAACCTACCCTAAGAACACTACATGAATTGTTATATGAGTGTCAAGAGTGATTCTTAGTGATCATTGTTAATATGGTTTTTTGACTTGAGATTATCAATATTCCCTATATGTGAGTTTCATATTTTAATACTACTCTATATTACTCATGGTTAAGTGAATGCAAGGGTAGTTATTGGATATGTCACATATCGTGCGGAGGGATTTATGTGATTAAGATGGAATTTGTCCCTCCTATATAATAGAAGTAACATCTGTGGCCCCCTTGATTAAGTAAGACTAAGAAAATGCATGGCCATGCTTAAGTGAATTGACATGGGATGTTAATTACATTTGCTTCAATCAACTTAGTTAGGAATCAAGAAACCTTTGGATTGGGCAATACGGGAATGACACAGTTCATGTCTCGTGCTTAATCTAGATGTCTAGGACAAAAGGATATAAATAATGATTACGTATAAAGGTTTAGTCAAATTACTGACTTTCTCATTACTTAGATAACAATGATGTATTGCTAGACACTGCTCACTATTTATGATTATTAATATAATTTATGATCATTGCTAATGTAATGAGAGTCTATAGGGTCGCACACTTAGAGCCTAGTGGATTTGGAATTAATGGAACAAATTGTTTAGGCCTAATATTTGGGAATTCTATGTTATAATTATAAGAACCAATAATAAGCCTATAATTATAAATGGAATAAAGCTCAATTGATTAGGATTTTCTATGCACCTTTTTAAATAGGCTTATTGGGTAATAATACATTATTATTGATGCATCCCAAAGTATAGAAAAATCTTAGCACCTCTCATTGACCATAACCCTTGAAAAGGTGTAACTAGCACTACGAGGACAAGGAGAAGAATTCCAAATAGTATTCATGCAGATGTTTATTGGCGATCTGCTGGTTCTTATGGATACTTTAGAGTCTTTAGTCGAAAGAAAGTTGAAGAGGTGCTTAATTAATGAGTCCTTAAGTCATGGCAAAGATATTACTTGAATGTTTATTCTGATCTAACATTTTGCATGGATCCATTAATTAGGACTGGTTAATTCCGTTGCGCTTGTTTGGCTCTTGATCCCAACAGAAATGATCTTCACTAAATGGTTTAGTAAAGGTGTTTGCTAGTTGAAAATTAGTTTGAACAAATTGTAATGAAATATCTCCTCTTTGGATATGATCACTAATAAAATAATATTTTATTTTAATGTGCTCGGATCTTGAGTACATGATAGGATCCTTAGTTAGTTTAATAGCACTTGTATTATCACATTTTATAGGAATATTCTCAAAATTCAGTCTATAGTCAGATAGTTATTACTTTATCTATAAGAGTTGAACACAAAAACTACATGTTGCTATGTATTTTGCTTTAGCAATAGATAGTGCCATACTATTTTGTTTCTTGTTATATCAAGAAACTAGTGAATGTTTAAAAAATTGACATGCTCCACTAGTGCTCTTTCTATCTGATTTGCTGCTAGCAAAATCTATATCCAAATAACCTATTAGGAAATTTGATTTTTCTTTAGAATACTATAAACTAAAGTGAGGTGTGCCCGCAAGATATCTAAAATACCTTTTACAATAATTAAGCATGATTCTTTTAGGTTAGCTTGAAATCTTATATACATACATACAACAAACATAATATTTAGTTGGCTAGTAGTTAGATAGAGTAAGGATCCTATCATTCCTTCATACATTGTTACCTCTACCTTTTTACCTTCTTTATCTAGGTCCGGCTTGGTTGCTTTACTCATAAGGGTAAGAAATGGTTTGGCTTCACTCTTCTTGTATTTCTTCAATAGCTACATTGTATACTTAGTTTGACTTATGAAGATTCCATAACTTGATTACTTGATTTGCAACTTAAGAAGGAAATTTAGTTCTCCCATCATAGATATTTCAAACTCACACTACATCAACTTAGTAAATTCCTTACACATAGATTCATTAGTAGCACCAAATATGATATCATCAACATATATTTGCACAAGAAGGATATTATCAAATTTTTGTCTTATAAATAGAGTAGTATTAACTTTTTCTCTAGAAAAACCTTTTCCTATCAAGAATTCACTTAGCCTTTCATACCAAGCTTTAAAGGCTTGTTTCAGACCATACAAAGCTTTCTTTAATTTAAATATATGACTTGGAGAGAAATGACTCTCAAAACTTAGAGGTTGTTTAACATACATTTTCTCTATGATTATATCATTTAGAAAAGCATTTTAACATCCATTTGATATAGTGTGAATCTTTTCATGTAAGTAGATGCTAATAACATTCTAACTGCTTCTAGTCTAGCTACTGGTGCATATGTTTTATCATAATTAATGCCGTCTTCTTAGTTGTATCCTTTTGCAATTATTCTGGCTTTGTTTCTAATTATGATACTATTTTCATCTAACTAGTTTCTAAAAACCCATTTTATGCTAATAATTGGATAATTATTTGGTCTTAGTACAAGTTTTCAAACTTCATTTTTTTCAAACTAATTTAATTTTTCTTGCATTGCCTAGATCGTTTGTTCATCAATGATTACTTCATTAATGTTCTTGGGTTTATTTTGAGATAAAAATGCTAAATGATTATAGATATTCTTAACAAAACTTCTAGTTACCCTTTGAATCATATCACCAATAACTTGATCAATAGGGTGACTTCTCATAATCTTCCATTCTTTTTGAGGTCTATGAGTTAGTTCTTGTTTTGCATTTCAAGTGAATAGAGCTACTTCTTTGCCTTTTTCATTCTTTTCTTTAGTTTTTTTTCTCTTTATTTAAATTCTTTTAATGACCCATGAGTTAGCCAGCTCCTTATCTTCATTTGATACCTTTTTCATGCTAAAAAAGGATTTATCAAATATAACATATATGGATTCTTCTACTAGTAAAGTTATTTTGTTATAAACCTTGTAAGACTTACTATTAAAAGAATATCCAATAAAGATAGGTTCATCAAATTTGGTATTAGACTTTCCAATGTTATCTTTTATATTGTTATAAATAAAACATTTGTAGCCAAAAACATGAAAATGTAAAATATTTGGCTTTTTTTCTTTATAAAGCTCATAAGGAGTTTTCTTTAAAATTGGTCTAATAAGGGCTCTATTCATCATATAACAAATACTATTTACTGCTTCAACCTAAAAAGATTTAGGAAAAGAGTTATCCTTAAGTATAGTTCTTGCCATCTCTTCTATATACCTATTTTTTTTAACAATTCCATTTTGTTAAGGCAGTTTTAGATGATGAGAAGTTATGCTTAATTCCATTGTCATTACAAAAACAAGCAAAATTATGATTTTTAAATTTCCTACTATGATCACTTCTAATGCTTATTATAGATATTCTTTTTTCATTTTGTATAGTTTTTGCAAGTTTTTTGAAAGTTTCAAAAGCTTTACCTTTGGAAGGAAGGAACAATGTCTATATAAATCTTGAGTAGTCATTAACAATTACAAGTACATAGAGATTTCCTCAATGATTTCTAATTCTTGAGGGACCAACTAAATCCATATGTAGTAATTAAAGTGGTCTAGTGGAGAAAACAAGATTTTTGGATTTAAAAGAGGCTTTTACTTGTTGTTCTTTTGACATGCATAGCAAATACTATTTTTTGACAAATTTCAATTTTAGTAAACCATCAACCAAATCATTTTTGGAAAGTTTTCTTATAAAATCCATGCTTAAAAAAGCAGGTCTTTTATGCCAAATCCAAAAGTCATCATCTATATTAACCAAGCATTTAGAATCTAGATTAGGCTCATTATCAATGTCTATCATATAGATATTTCATATCTCTTACCAATCAGTTTAATTTACTTATCATCTTGGTTTTCATCATTGCAATAAGAGGAATCAAATGTAACTTTGTTTCCTTTGTTACAGAATTGACTAATACTAGGCAAATTATGCTTGAGCCCCTTGATATATAAGATATCATTAATACAAGATTTGGAATTCCTACCCACTCTACCTTTTCCTATGACTCTTCCTTTTGAATTATCTCCAAAGGTGACATTTCCTCTTTCCTTGACTTTTAATAAGATGAGCTTAAATTTATCCCTTGTCATATGTCTTGAGTAACCACTATGTAAGTATCACATCTTATTTTGAGTTCTCAAACATACTTACAAAAGGAACATTAATTTTTGACTTTTGGTACCCAAATAACTTTGGGTCCATCTTTGTTAGCTAGCACATATATCCCTTTAAGAACCTACATTTTCTTTATTCTAATATTAGTGTTTCTTTCATATGCACAAGAATAAATTCCACATCCTTTCTCTTCATAATAGAAACATATTATTTTTTGTTGTCTTTACATAGTTTATTTAACAAAGAAGTCCTTATAAAAATGATTCTTTTTGTTTAGTATGTAACTAAGACCTTTTTTTATTAAAACTGATCTTTTGACTAAGAAGAGTGTCTAGAGAATATCTGCCTTTTATGAACTTCTCAAGAGTTTTAGTTAAATTATTAAGTTTTTACTTGAAAATTTCGCAAGAGGTTTATTTTTATGTAATTTTCTTAAGGCTATCTACTTCATGAATTAATTTTTTATTTTTCTTTTCAAGTTGTTCAATATTATCTTCTCAAGAAGAGATTAAATTTTTTGAAAGTTCGATATTTCTTTTGGCCTTAAGTAAATCTAAATTCAAATTAGAAATGACATAATCATATTCATCATTTGAACTAGAGATAGATACCTCATCTCTAGCTTATTCTCCTAAAGCCATTAAGCATAGAAGTGTTTCTTTATTTTTGTCATTTCCATCATATGAATCATTGTCTTCATCATCTCATCAAGTAGCTAAATGTGCTTTCTTATGAGCACTTATGTTTTTCTTTTTTTAAGCTCTAGTTACTTCTTCTAGGACAATCAAACTTGATATACCTTTACTTTTTGCACTCATAGCACGTTGGAGTAGATTGTTTGTTGGCTTCTCCTTTGCATGTATGTTTGTTTGCTTAAGGTACTCTCCTTCTACCATCAATTCTTTTAAGTGAACTCTAATATTTCTTAGTGAGGAGGGCTAAGTCATCTTCCAGTGAAGTATTAAGTAATTCCTCTTCGCAATCTTTATCAATTTCATCCTTATTTGCATTTATTTAGCTTTAAGAGTAAAGGACTTTTTCTTTCTTTTATTATCATTAGCATATCTCTTAAGCTCTAGTTCAAGCTCCTCCAAATTTCTAAATAAATCTTGTAAAGTTAGCATATTTATCTTTGTTGTTTCTTTGATAGTAGTTATTTTTTATTATCATTCAATTGTTAGTGATTTAAGAACTTTGTGAACAAGTTCTCCATCTATAAGATGCCTATCAAGAAGAATTAATTAGTTAACAAATGCAATAAATTTTTGCATCATATCTTTAATAGATTCATCATTATTTATTCTAAATAATTCATATTGATAAATTAATGTATGTATCTTGCTTTCTTTGACTTGTGTGGTTCCTACATGAGCTCACTTAAGCACATTCCGCATTTCTTTTACAATTGAGCAACTTAATACTCTCTTATATTCCTTAGGCTATAAAGCATTTGATAAAATCCACTTAACTTTAGAATAAAGTTAATATTTTCTTTTCTAATCTTCACTCCATTCAGATCTTAGTTTCAAAACATCTATATTATTTTATTTTTTAGTAGGTGGATTATAACCATTTTTAATCAAATCCCACATATCAATATTAGTAGCTTCTCTAAGGTCTTTCATTTTTTATTTTCAATAAGTATAGTGCTACCCATTAAAACTTAAGGGTTTATTTATTGAAAGACATTTGTGTTACTAATACTATTTACATCCATTAGATCTTCTTGAAATTGTAAGATCTTATTCTAAAAGCTAAGTTCGGATACCAAATGTTGTTTAGTATTTTACCTAAGAAGAGGTGAATTGGGTATAAATTTTTTTTACAAAATAATGATAATTTACTTTGGTTTTGATAAATAGTTAATAAATGATTCAAGAATGAAATTAATAACCAAATAGATACAAGCTCAGCACAACAGCAAATATTTTTTTAAAAAATAGAGCATTATATAAGTAAATAAAGAGATAGAGAAGAGAAAATTCAAACACTACTATTTATAGTATTTTCAAACTTGAAGATCTAATATTCTAAGGTGTACATCCACTACTAAGCCTCTTTGACTTAGATTTGAACTATAATCCACTATCTGTTTAAGTTTGAGGGCACTTGAAATACCCTCAATACAAGTCTCTACTTTTCTTGTATATTCCCTTTGAGAAACTTCTCTCAAAGCTTTTGGCTATCAAGAGATCTAGCACTCTTGATATTTCTCAAGATATCTCACCTTAATATACAACAAAGGTATGATTTGGATTCAAGAATATAGGTTACAAACTTTGAAAGTTAGATTATATAGTTAAAAACTAAGAGAGGAATTTAAATCAGTTTAGTTCAAGGGATTTTCAAGTTTTAGATGAGAGAAAATGAAGTTTCTTTTGTCTATGTAACAGTAATAGCACTTTTTTATATTTCTAAATTGAAATGAAGCCTTTTATATAGAGGTTGAAGAGGTAAAAAATTTGTTTTAGATAAAATATTGCCATTACAAGGTAATTGGCACTTTATGAATTAATTGGTCAATCGATTTAAACTGCTTTCTAATTTTTGAAAAAGTTATGATAATTGATTAGTCAATTGATTCATTTGGCGATAAAATTTGAAAATAATCTATAGTGAATTAATTTACCAAACTTCAGTTTGGCTCTAGATGTATAGAATCAATTGGTTAATCAATTTTGCGTTTTGAAAAATTTATTTTTGAATAAAAATATAAGGCAATGAGCAAGTTCATCAATTGATTTGTAAAACTTGAATTTTGAATTTTTGAAACATTGAATTGATTAATCAATTAATTCATTTTACCTTGATTGGTCTTTATGAGTGATTGGTTAATCAATTTAGGATGTCCAGTGTACTCACTGGATGCCTAGAATCAATTGATTAATTGATTTATGTATTCTAATTTGCTCTCTAAATGTTTGGAATTGATTAGTCAATCGATTCACTCTTTGTTTTTCTAGTTTTTCAAATAAAGTTATTTTGAAATACAATTTTCTTTCTCAAAAACAATCCAACCTCATTTTAAGATTTTTTTCACATAAGATTACTCTTAATGGTTAATATTTTTCATGCAAAACTTGAACCTTTTTTTAGATTAATTCCTCTTATAAAATTTCATCCTAGAATCCTAACTAAACCAATCATGTTCTTCAATTTTTAGTCTCTTTCAATTTTCACTTTTTGCATTAGGATTCCAATTGATCAAATCTCAAATCTAAGAATATCAAAATGCTTTGTTATCATCAAAACCTCCTTACTAAGCCTAAGGTTAACAAGAAGTATATTAAAAAGATCCCTTATGTTTTTATCAAGAAATCTAAATATGATTTAACTATAATGGTTGCATATGTTAATAATCAATTTAAATATTATTGGAATTCATGTAGAGTTTCCTAAAGTAGCAAAGTATTTGAAAAAAAATTGGAGTTTAAGATGAAAAACCTTAAAAAACTAAAGTTTGCCTTAGCCTACAAATCATGCACTTAAATAATGAAATATTTGTTTATTAGTTGAAATGGATAGATCCTAAAATATTTTTATAATTATAAATCACATCTATTTAATGTTCCAATGTTTGTTTAATCAATTGGTACTAATAAGATCCACTTCAAAGTCCAATAAATAATGAATAGTTTCTTGGTTATGGAATACTATATCTTAGTGTAATTAAAGCACTAATGTAGTTTGCTAATAATCCATATTCTAATATAGCTTTTTAGTAAGTCTATTAGCAAAATTTACTACTTTTCCAATCAGAAGATACCAAAATAAAACAAGACATGCATTTTGGTATCGTTGTAGAAAACTTGATATGTGATTTTTTTTATTTGTATGAATTTTGAGTTATAACTATTTATTCAAGATGTTCAATCAATAAAAAGTTTGATTTCATATTACTATTTATTCATGTCTGATGATGCATCTATATAATGCTCCCTGGTAAAATAAATTATGATTGTAGTTTATCTAACATATATGAAACAAGTCAAGAATAAATTTTCTCATCATATCCAATAGATATGTGCTATGAATTTCAAGAAAAAAATTTCAACAAAATTCATATGAAGGTAATGCTATTTGCAAAAGTTCAATTGGTAAGATAATGCATCGAAACAGATAGCTTTTTCTTATTTTACAATAGGATTAGAATAGCTGATCATCCTGATAATAAGTTGTTCAAGTGGTCTTTGATTTAATTGTTAGTAACACTTACTCAAAGTCTTCAATCTTATGTTTACAAAAGGATTATAATAGTTAATCGTCATGATAATAAATTTGTTCAAGTGTTCTTTGATTTAATTGCTAGTAAAAGCTTTTATTGAAAAATTTTCAATGATATTCTTAGTGAGAGGAGTTAGGCCTGCATTGTATTATTTTTTGTTTGATTATGATTTTCTCTTATTGGGTTTTTCAAGTAAGGTTTTTGATGATATAAATCATTTGCTAAAAGAATAATATACTATTTTTTCTTTACTAGGATTATTTTCCAATGGATTTTTCTAAATGGAAGTTTTAACGAAGCATTTTTTTTACAAAATAGACATCAAGGAGAAGTGTTATAAATATTTATTTATGTAGATATTTATGAAATATATTTAATTTATCTATTTTTTATTGCAACTGAGATTTATCGAATCTCTTATTGTTATTAATTAATGATAATATCAATTAATAATATTTATTAATTGGTGCTTTTGGGACAAAACAAAATATTTTAGGTAGGGCGAGGAGAGACTTATTATTTACAATCCCTATTCTAATCAAGAATTAGTATTCTACTTAATAATCTTGAAGATACCTTAAATGTAGAAAAAGGATAATATCGTATAAATATGATACTTCTTATGTTGTTTATTATTTTATTATTTTATATTTTTAATCTATTTGTATTTATTTTATTATATTTTTTATTTTTAATTATTTTTAATTTTGTACATAAATAATAATTTTAAAAATTTTATTAAAAATAAATAAATAAAATTATTTTTTAATATCTATAAAATTAATTAATTATAATAGAGAATATGAAAAATAAAAGGCGTAACTGGGTGAGATTTTACTATTGCGCATAGTGCCACAGTTGGCGGCTTCCAAGCAATCTAAAACCCTTTTTGAGTGTAGTAAAAGTTGCGACGCTTGGCTAAAGCCAGAGGCAAAGAAGGACGAACTGTTTGCTCTAACCAGATAAATTCATAAATAAAAACCCTAAAAATAGTGTCTTTATCTTATGTAATAAATCAAGGTTAGTTGTCAAAATGTCCTAATTATAGTAGGTATTAATAAGTAAAGTTAAATGTGATTTTCAATTAATATTTTAAAGATTAAAAAAATAAAATTTTAAGAAAAAAATGCAAGATATTCTCTTCAAATTTTAAGTTTAGGATGGTAAAGATTTTGTCCCACCAACTTTAAAAATCTAAAAATCAAAACCTTCAATTATATAAAATTTGAAATGATACCTATCAATTCTTAATCAACCATTTTGTTAAATTATGTGATATTTTATAAACTTTTAAACAAAAATTACAATATTATTATATATTAATTCATTAATTTATTTTATTTGCACATAATTTTTATATTATATAATTAATAGAAATTAAATTATACATATAAAGAATTTAATTAAATACCTGAAAATGATAACACAAATAAGTGTGAGAAGATGACATGGAAAAACAACATATAATTATATTGTAATTCATGCTTAAAAATATGTATTAAGAAATCATGTGATTTAATAAATCAATTAAGTTAGTGAATTAAAAGTTTTAAGTTTAGATTTTATATAATTTAAAGCAAAAATTACACTTTACCCCCACATGATTCTGTCCTTTTTTACTTAATCTACTTATAATTTTAAGTGATACAATGTCATTCACTTGTATTTTTAATTATTAACATTTTACTTACTTAAATTATTTTTCATCCAAAATTTATAAAAAAATCACGTATTATGTATGTGATCATTAATTTTTTTTTTAAATTTTGACTATCAACTCAAAATTAATTAATTCTTGAAAAACCTATTTATACCCTCTATTTAGCTATCATAAACTAAATTATGAAAGATGAATCTCCAATTGAATTAGGATTTCTTTTAGTTAGGTAATTTAGTTCTAAGTAAACATTATATTAAGTAAAAATTTAGGAAAGTAAAGGTCGCGTATAATATGTATTAAATTTTACATGAAAAATAGTTTAGATATATGAAGTTTTAACAATTGAAAGTACAAGTAAATAAAATGCAATATCTAAAATTAAAAGTGGATCAAATGAAAAAAAGGCAAAAGCAACTATGAGTAAAGTGTAATTTCTGCAAATTAAAATTGAGAAAGAACAATAAAGTTGATCACTCATTATTTATTAAATGAAAAAAAGAATACAAATTATAGTTATACTTAGAAGTATTAAAAAATTTGTCTGTTTTCTTTATTCTTGTAGGGAGAGATTTCAATGCATTAGCTGTATTTATATATCATCGATCTAGGCACTTAAATTTTATTTATTTTGCATAACATTGCGTAAATAAATGAAATTCATTAATCTAAATTATTGATACACCGATGTATCGGTGTGTTTTAATTATTGCCATCCTACGATTGGTGTCCATTGAAGTCAAAGCTTGCAGAATAACTTGGGAGTTGTTGGTAGTATTCGTCCATATTATTTGGGTGTTTAGAGAAAATATGGATTTTCCTTTCATTCACGCTTTTCATCTCTTGCATGGCTTTATAAAAACTTATCACTTTCATAAATTTTTTATTTGTTTGCAATTTTCTTGATGAAAAGTCTAGTAATTTTGTATTGAATTGCATATGAAAAATAGATAAAAAGTTATCCTTCCATTTAAATTACATCACGGGGGATAATTGTAAAAATTCATGAACCTTTTATTAAAAAAATTATAACTTAAGATGAAAGAAAGTTAAAAAAAAAATTAGAGAACATGTGATTGTGTCATGCTCATAATAATTTTGAGTGTTTATTTATGGAGGCAGAACCATAAAAAAAAGAAAAAGAAAAAGCACATTTAAATTCTTAAGTAAAAGTGTACAGTTTGGTGAAAATACTAGACAGACTTCTTTATTAATTTATTCTCACTTCTTTTGTCTCTAACAGTTATAATTAGTTATATTTAGTGTTTTAAAAACCAGACAAGAGTATCCGACCACAAACTATCCTATTATTCGGTTCGAATTGTTTAAAAGACATGCTCTAAGAACTGGTCAGAATTGCTATAAATTGACAAGAATCGGAAAAATGAATCCTATTTTAAAAGCCGCCGGCTATTTTTTTTTTTTTTTGGAATTGACTTAATAAATTTATATGTAACAAAAAATGATAAAATAAAATTTTAAAATTTGATTGACTAAAAATACTAATCCACTTCATCTCTTTCATTTTTTTTGTTTTAGAGATTATTAACTCATATATGTGGTGCAAATTAATTATTATTTAATTTTTAATTAATTTATATAAAATTTTATTTATAATGTCATTTAATTGGAGAAATTAAATTAAGATAAGAAAAATATTTAATTCTTTATTTATAAATATAGTAATTATTATATTTCTCAAATTTTATAATCAGTATTATTGATTCTTTATTTTTATTTTTATTATAATTATTCATCCCTCAATCTACTTGAAATGTTAAAATAAATAGAAAATAATGAAGTTGATTGTTAAATAACACTTTAACAATGTCAAATACATGCCTATTTTTTATTATATTATTTTTTATTATTTATTTTAGTATTACATGTGAAGAGCGATGAATAATTAAAATAAAATAAAAAATAAGGGATTAATAATGTTATTTATAAAATTGACTAAAAACTATTTTAATCCTTATAAGATTGAATTTTTATTAATTTCATATCTGACTAAATGTTTGTATTAATTTGGTTTGTGTAAAAATCCTCAGATTTTAATCTTTTTGTATATGAGATGAAATACTAAATTATTGTATAAAAAAACTAAAATTTGATAATTTTTAATCTTACAAAAATTAAATTCTTACAAACTTTTAGTCAGAGATAAAATTTATAAAAATTCAATCTTATAAGAATTAAAATAAATTTTTAATCTAAAAAATTTTAAGAATATAATAATCACTATCTTTATAAATGAAGAACTAAATATTGTATTTTTACAATCAATCTATCATCTAGTGCATTCAATTTGATTTTTAAAACACTAAATGAAATGAATAACTAAACATGTTTTTGTTAAATTTTATCACGTGCACAAAAATTATATATATATATATATATATATATATATATATATATATATATATAAAAGTAACATCAAAATAAATATAATTAAATATGTTTGTAAAACAAAGGTTATAATTTTTTTATGAAAATTTTATACAAAAGTTATAAGACATGTAATTTTTCCTATAAAATTTTATAATTTTTAATAAAAATTTGTGAATATGTGTACGAATTTTGTCTACAATATATAGTTATATGTTACAAGTCCATCATATAAAATTATAACAAGAAATTTAAAAATTTTTAAGACTAAAAGTCCTATTTTATCCCTTGTAAAATTAATTTTTTATCAATTTCATTTCTAACTAAAATTTTGTATTAATTTGATTCTTATAAAATTAAAAACCCATCAAATTTTAGTCTTTCCATACAATAATTCAATATGCCATCTCATATATTAAAAAAATTAAAATTTAAAATTTTTTAATTTTATAGAGATTAGATTGATACAAAAATTTAATTAGGGATGAAATTGATAAAAATTCAACTTTACATGAGGTTTTTAGTTAATTTTTAAATTTCAATAAAAATTATCAAATTTATATAAAATAATGAAATTTTAATAATCATTTATAAAAATACATGTCTATACACTTATTTTATTTAATTAACACAATAGCAAAACATAATCAATATCGACATAACTAACTCTACTCAAACTTCTATTATACCCCACGTAACTAAACTTAATAGTTGATCCGCCCTTGGAAAAGGGGGGGGGGGGGCACTTGCCTCACGATCCAGTGATTTTGCATATAATTATATTCTTAAAATATATATTGCTCCCTTAAGATTTTTAAAAATTTTATTAGTGTCGCATAAAAAAATAGTTCAAACATAGAAAATTGTAGGTATAAAAAAATGTTATCTTACAAAAATATGCATGGTTAACATCCGCATTTATGTGTGGAGAATAATGATAAACAACGTTCACTCTTTTATTTAAATAAAAAAATATACGTTGTTAATTTAATAATAATAAAATAAGAGTAAATGCTCCCTTTTATCTCTATAAAATTCAGTTTTTATTATTTTTATTTTTTAAATATTTAATATTAATTTTATTTCTATAAAATATTAATTTATCTAGTTTTATTCTTAGAGGAATGCAATTGAGCAAATTAACCTTTATATGGATACTAATAAAAAAATAAATTCGAATAAATTTATATATATCTCAAGAATAAAATTAATATAAAATATTTCATAAAGACGAAACTAAGAAACACTAGATTTCACAAGGATAAAAAATAAGGTTTACTCATAAAATAATAAAAAAATATTTAAATAAATTTAGCATATATATATTAAGTTAAAAAATTTTAAATCAACTTCAATCATTCTCTTTCTTCTTCACAATTAATATACTCATTAAATTTAAAAATTAATAACGGTGATAAATTAACTATAATGCCTTTAATTATATTATTATCATCAAATTAGTAATATGATTTTTTTATATGAAAAAGTAAAAATTACTAATCATGCAGAAATTAGTAATTTCCTATATATAAAAAAAACGGTAAACACGTATTTAAATTGAGATCACATGCTTTAAAGTAGGTATGGAAAATTTATCTCAATCCGTACTTCATGTATGGTTTAAATAATAATAGTGGAAGATTTGATATTTTATTGTGTATGATACATGCGAAACAATTGTAAAAATAGTTTAAGGTTTATTTATTTGCTCTTTTTGAAATAAAATAAAATTTTTTGTTTACTTAGGATTTTTATAATCAATATATAAAAATTGAAAATTAAAAATAAAATTTTGTCACATACTTTTAATCTATTTTTATGATAATTTTGTAATTAAGAGGAACATTTCTTTATGTAGATCATCAGTTATATTTTTATCTTTATTTATAAATTTTATATTGCCCTGCCAAAACTATTTTCTGAATACGCGGCCCTGGTTGTTTTGTCAAGAGGGAGTGTGTGAAACCACAAATGATATGCCGGCGTACCTGTCATGAGTGACATTGAATGAGTTTCTAAGCATCGATATCTATGAAGTTATTGCAAGCCTAGACATTCGTTAGTTTTAGACAAACCTAACTTGCATGACATATTTTTAATGTCACCTTTATGCTTGCTCCCTACTCCTAGCTTATTTTTATTCCCAAAAGCATCATTTTCAGTACTTCAACGGATGAAAATAATGTGACGGATGGTGTGAATTGGAATTCTCCATTTTTTTTTTAATAATTTGACATTATATATTAATAAAATATTGATTCAAAGATAAGTAGACTTAATTTTGAGTGAATTTTATTAATTAATAAATAGAGATTTAAATTACAAAAATAACTTAAATAGAAAAGGAAGAATTCTGTTAATATTCTAATGTTTGAAATAAATTTTCAACTAATATCTCATAAAAAAATTGAGAATATGTAAATTTTAGAAGGGAAAAAAATGTTAATTTATTGACGAATCTGGTCTGAAAGAGTACGGGTCTTTGTATCTATTAATTGTATTTTTCTTTTGTTAGAATTGAAGAAAATTAACATTATAACTGTCTAGAGACGCTTCAATCAAGCTGGTCCCTTCTCCATCAAAAAATTCATGTATAAAATGTACCCCTCTGTTCAGAATTCAGAAGTGATAGTGTATCATTATTAACTTTGATAGCATAAAATGTTAAAAACATTAGATTAAAAATTTTAAAGCCAATCATATTATATAACATACAAATTTATAGAAAATAATAAATAGAAAATAATTATAATAAAAAATCATACATGGATATCAATTTAATATCTTTGATAATAAATTTGATGTATTTTCTAATCTTGTATTATTCTTACATTCTAGATTCATTCAACTTCTATGAATATAAAAAATAAAATAAAAAGAGAATGATAATAAATTGCTTAGAAGGGAATTGCCCAAATCTCATTCCCTAATATATATCACAAACTCTTGTATTTCAATGAGGTAACCATAGGTATTTGTAGGGTGAGATTTGACACATCTTGTGAATGGATCAAACTAGATGAATTCGCCTATCATAAAAGAACCTTGAATAAAAAACCTACAAAATAGAACATTTACATAGGATTATGTGTTCAAATAGGACCCAATCTTAGTAAGATCACCAATTTGAATCTAACGAAAATGCTTTATATTATTATGCATTTGTTAATACAAGTTTACAAATAATTACTAATTATGTTATTTTATGAAATAATTCCAAAATAAAATTCACATGAGCTAAGATAAATTTATGAATAATATTATTTGTATGTTATATTAAAATGTATTTAAATAAACACAAAATATGATATGAATTTAATTGATTGATTATTAAATAGTGTTCTAACCTGCCATTAGTGTAAATTGATGTTAAATTACACTATATTTATGCATTTTTATATCAATAAAAATCCTTAAAACTCTTTTGCTGTTATTAAAAATACTTAACCACTAATACTTTTTTTTAATGATATATCTTCTTCTTATTCATTGATCGTATCAATAAAAATTCTTAAAACTCCTTTACTATTATTAAAAATACTTAATTACTAATACTTTTTTAATGATGTGTCTTCTTGTTATTCATTGATAATATAAAATATTTTATATTAGTAGTAAATTAAACTCCTATTACATATGTTAGGAAATTTTCAAATGTGGAAGCATATTGATAAAGTCCAAGATCAAATAAGTTGAAAAATAACAAGATATAAATATTTAACATGGTTTAGTTTTAAGTCTATTTTTCAAGCTAATATGGAAAAAAAGAAAAAATATAAATGATATAATAACTCTTAAATTTATATTTCAAATGCATTCAACTATATAATATGGGTTATTCTCTGGACCATTTAACCTCTATAACTTTTTTCTTTCAATAAATTTTGCATTTTTTAATAAAATATTGAATTTCTTTATAAAATCTTGCAACTTTTTCATAGAACTCTCAAAATTTTTGCGTGCAATCATCATTGATCATGTTACAAGTTTTATATGAATAGTTGCATACCATAACTTATGTCATTATGAAAATTTACAAACTTTATGTAACATATTGTGAGTTTTATAAGAAAGAAAACTTGTAAGAGCATGTTTGCATACTACCTTAATTGGAATAGTTACCCTTCCACACACACACACACACTACTATAGAATTACAATTTTATATTGGTGGATAGATATTGATAAAAGGAAAAACTAGCATTTATACTGATGTGGTGATATTTTTAAAATTATTAAGATTCATAAGATAATGGTAAGTAAATATGATTAACATTTATTTTGATGCAGTGATGTTGAAACATTTGAAGGATGTTGAAAAATGATGAAATTTAAAGCATCAATTTTAGAATTAATTAACATCTATTTAGACATGGTGACAATTTCACAATTGTTAGGAAATTTAAGATAATAGTTTTTTACTTAACATCATAATGTATAGTATTTGAAGGTTACTAAGAAAATGAAGAAACTCAAGATGTTGGCTTTTGGGAATTAACCAATATTTATTTCAACATAGTAACATTTTTAAAATTATGAAAAAACTTAAAATATTAGTTTTTTACTTAATTGACTTTATAATGGATAGCATTTAAAGGTTGGTAAAAAATGAGAAAATTCAAGATATTAATTTTAGAATTAACCAATGTCTATTTGAACGCATTGTTATTCTTGAAATTATTAGGAAATATAAAATGTCAATTTTTTAGTAATTGATGTTAAAATATATGGCATTTAAATGTTGTTAGGAAAATAAGAAAACCTAAGAAGTCAATTTTAAAAATAATTGATGTTTAAAAGTATTGAAGTCTAGTAAGAACTCTTGACACAATAATATTTTTATATTATAAATAAAGCACATCTTATTTTTTTTAATTATTATTTTAACTCTTCTTCTTATTTATTATCAAGCTCAATCTTTATTTCTGTCTAGCTCTCTCTATAAAACTTTAGATATTCCTTTGTCTTCCACCGCACGTCAATGAGATACTAATGCTTCTTTAACTAATATTAAGAACAAATCAAATGTCACACTTGTTCAAAATATAAAAGGTGGATTTTTTTAACTCTTATTTCTTTTAAATTTTTGTATTTTTCATTTCTACAATTTTTTGCATAGCTTTTTTTTTAAATTTGTTTTTTTTCTTTGTATAACTTTTTAAGGTTATATCTGAATATTACATACTTATTATGTGTTTGACAAAATGTTATAGTTGAAACTGAAGTAGTAAAAAATGATAAAAAATAGAGAAAATTGGAAAAAATTCATGAAAATAGTTATTTTTCATGATTTCAAAAAAGGCAAAGCTTTTTTAGGTTGGGTTTTGGATAGAAGGATAGATTTCAAAAAATTATATGAAACTGATATAAAATTTTTCCTAAATAGACAATTGAGTATGAAATTATGACATTCCAAAGTTTTTGATACAAAATACATGTTTTTGAGTAGAATGCTGAGTTTATTCAATTTTTAACTATAAATATTTTGGAGCAAAAGCCAAAAATCAATTTAAAAAAATATTTGGCAAATATTTTACATTGGCTACTTAATAGAAATTGACATCTTTTATTTTGCATTAGTTATTAGGTAGTTTGTCTTATAAGAAATGACAATAGCTTTTTTATTTTTTTGTTATAAGAACTAATGTTATTTTCCTTTTTTATGATAGTTTTGTAATCAATGTTATAAAATATTTACTATGGCACTTAACAAAATGTTAGTAGTGTTTCAACGTGAAATCTTCTAAATATCCAATGTTAATAAGCATTTTTGTAATAGTGTGAGTGTGTGTGTATCAAATTGCTAACATTTGTATTCATATATAGGGGTTAGCAACCTAATAACCTCCATTTTTTTATTTGGATAATTAGCAACCTAATAACCTTCATTTTTTTATTTGGATAAAAAGATAATACTATTAGTTTAATAATAATAAAATAGCAAAGAGTGTTGTAGTCAATTGATTATTATCACCAACTACTTCATTAATGAGTGTATTTATTATGGAGGAAAAATAATAAATGGAATTGATTTAAATATTTTAAATTAGGATAGTTTTTCCATGCTTATCATAAAAGTTTGGGCATCTAATAGATACATGACACTTTTTTACATGAACACCTACTAACAAGTCATTTTACACACAAATAGAAACTATCCTCTTATATTTTTCATTTTACACACAAACAGAAACTATTCTCTTTTGACCTAAAGATAGTATTGTTTAACAATAACTTGGTTATTCTAATACTTAAAATGTATCTTAAAAGTTTCAATCAAGTCAATTCTATAGACTACAACTTGATCGATCAAAATTTTGATATGTTAAATAATATATAACCAACAATTAGGAGATTATTTATAGAATAAAACTTGCTTATATAATTAAGATTTAATAATACATAAAATTATAATTTATTATATCTTAAATTTAAAAATTATTGATTATATTAGTTATGTAAATCAATCATCATTTGATTAAGAAAATATATATTATATTTTAAATTAATTTATTTTCTTATAAAAAGGTATAGTGCCACCAGTTATATAACACTAATGGTGCATGTGTAGTGTTTGTGTGCATGTGTATGTATATACATATATATATATATATATACATATATGTGTGTGTGTGTGTGTGTGTGTGTGTGTATATGTAGTTAATAAGAAATTGCACTAGTAATTAATTTTTAAGTAATTAGATAATGTTATTCTCATGATTATCTTTAATATAATAAATATAAATAAATTTATTTTAAAAATGAATTTAAATTTCACCCACTGTTAGTGTAATATATATATTTGCTCCAAAGTATCCATGCATATTTTAGTTTAATATATTTTATATTATTAGTAAATAAAAAAATATATTATTAAAAAATAATAATTAAATTTTTTTAATAATAGTAAAAGAGTTAATTTTAATAATTTTTTATTAATATGATAATAAATATTTAGGTATGTATAAAATTGATTTATATTGGTAGTAGATTAAATTTAAATTCTTTATAAATTATACATCTACTTTTAAAATTAATGTTCACATGGTTATAATTAACATAGGTTAAATGGAAAAATTTATATACAATTATAAAAATTATTGTAAATAATAATTTAAAAAGTAATATTGCACTTTAATATATTAATAATAACAATAAAAAATAAATATTATATTGAGAACATTTAGTTCAAGTGACATATGATATATTTGAAGATTTTGTCTTCCTCTATATCCTGAATTCAAACTTAGAACTTTGCATATGTGTATTTAGTGGCTTAAACACTCCTATCTAAAAAAAAAAATTAAACATCACATTTTATGACTTAATCTATATTTTATTAATTACCTATTAATGGCCTAGGCACCTTTAGTAATTTATACTAGTTTGATGGATAGGTAAAATTACAAAGATCATTATTAATTTCTATCTATAGAGGAAGTGTTCGATCAAAAAATATTAGCCATCTATTTTAGAAGCAAGAAACCATAAGACTTCCTTTTTGCTAATTGCTCAAAGTATGGATACCCAAAGTTTTACTCTAAGTATAGGTATGTAAAATGGGTAGTGCGGGCTTATATAGGCATAGCCCACATAGGCTTCCCCATATAAGCCTATATGCAAAAATGAGTAGTAAAAAATTGTCTACACCACCCTACATGCAGTGTGAGCATACCTACAGGCAATTCATATATTTTTTATTAATTATTTTATTTTATAATTTATAAATTATATTTTAATATTTTAATTTTTGTTAGATTACTTGGGTGAGAAAATTTAGATTGGAATATAGAAATTGGGTTGGGTTTATTAAGAAGTAATTGGGTTGAATTTTTTCCATAAGTTAGGCATAGAGAGGAAAAATGGCTAAAAAAATTATTTCCTACTTGTAATCAAGCTTGCATATGGGTTTACTTATATAAGCTTGCACTAAATGTGGGTTTCATATTAAGTAGCCCACATTTCCCTATGACAACGAATTACTTGCACTGCTTGTGGTCACGGGGCCATTTTACATGTATATCTATGTATGTTACAATTTTTCTTTAAATTAATGTTCCTATATTAAAATTATTTAAATATCCATTATTATTTTACTAATTACTATTAAATTCATAAAATAATTTTTTATTTTAATAAAATAGTAAATGTTACTAAACTCTTATATATCTATATGTGGAGGTTAGTAATCCATAAATTATAAAACATATTTTTTATGTTAAGTTTAATAATAGCAATAGATATTCTAACAAAAATTTTGACATTTACTAGTAATTTTGTTATTAAAAAACAACTACTAAAATTAAGTTGGCGAAGGCAAAGGAGGATGAAAGGTTGATAATGTATAATAAGGAGTTGCTTGATTCGTAGAGAAAGTAACTTCTTACAGAAAATTGAATATCTAAGAAAATAACTTTTTATGTAAATTTCCTAAAAAATATTGAAAGTTATTTAGTTAACACATAAGAAGTAATACTTCCTAGGAAGTAACTTCTTATATTTTGTTTAGTTCAATTTTAAATATATTAGAAAGTATTAATAAAATAACTACTATATTCTCAATATTATTATAATATAAATTAATAAATTTTAGTTATCATTAATTAAATTTAATGAGAATAATTTTATCATTATATATATAAATAGTTCAAGAACTAGAACTTACCCAAGGAAGAGGTGGGTAAGCAACTTCTCTTGCTTTATGAGAAGTAGGACTTTCCAAGAAATCTTATTTCTTCCAATTTGTTAGATAATGGCTAACTAAACACTCTACCTCTTTCCAATTTTTTAGAAAATAGAACTTTTCATATTATGGAGACAAACCAAATAACCTCTAAGTAGGTAGTGTACAAAAGTGAAAGTGCATTGGTGGGAAAAAGGGTGATAAGCTTAGGTGAGAATGTAGCATGACGTCTAAAGCTATGCTATCCAATGTTCCTTTCTTTGCCTTTAACTATATTACGACTTCATCTCTTCAAATATATTTCAAAAGCATTATTCTTAGGATTAATTTCATATTCTAATTTTATTTTCATTACTTTAAACTTTAACATTAAAGTTTTCGTATATTAATTTTTCCCTAAATGGAAATTAAAAGGAATTTCAAATTTTAGCTTTTTCATTAACATAAAGCTAATACTAATATATTTTTCCTAATCAAAACTAATTTGAAATCCTATTTTTTCCTAATTTAATATAAAAACTAATTTTCAATCCCATTTTCCCTTAAAGTAAAATTTAAAATAATTTGAAATCTTTTTTAAATAAGATTAATACTTATTTGAAATCTTTTTTTCTGAAATTAAAACTAAAACTAATTTCCAATTCTATATTTTTCCCTAGTGTAAAATTAACTTAAACTAATTTCACATCCTATTTTTTTAACTTAAAAATAAAAATATTTCAAAACCTATTTTTCCCTAAGTAAAAATTATACTGATTTCAAATCAAAAATTTTCCTAATTTAAAACCAGAAACAATTTCATATACTAATATTTTTTTCCTATTTCTTAATTAATGACAACTTAAAATCTTAGATCTTTTCCTAACTTAAAACTAAAAATAATTCAAACTCCATTTTATCCAAAGTAAAATTAATACTAATTTCAAATCCCATTTTTTTCCTAAAATAACAACTAATAATGTTTTCAAATCTTAATTTTCCTAATTTAAAATAAAAAATAATTTCATATACTAATCTCTTTTTACTTCTTAATTAAAAATAATTATAAATCCTATTTTTTTGTTTCCTAACTTAAAATTTTTAAAAAAATTCAAATCCTATTTTTTCTTAAAGCAAAACTAATAATAATTTCAAATCCTTATTTTTTCCTACCTTAATATTATAAAATTTTCATATCCTATTTTCCCCTTATTTTAAATGAACTAACTAATACTAATTTCAAATCCTATTTTTTTAATTTAAAATCAAAAGTAATTTTATATAGCAATCCTTGTTCCTTCTTCTTAATTAAAACTAGTTGAAAATCTAATTTTTTAAAAAACTTAAAATCAAAATTTCTCTACAAAGTTAGGTTTTTGAATGGTACTTCTTCTGCTCCAAAGGAAGAAAATACACAAGTAGGGCTAAGAGGAGTCCAACAATAGAAGTTAGGCACTGGAAGATAACATGGAAGGATGGATCTATTTAACACAAAAATTAAATTATATGGACAATAAAACCTTTAGTATTTCATATTGGTTATGCACCTTAAGGAGATCGGACAATTGGGTTATGCATGAGTATAAACTTGAAGAGAATGAACTAATTGGCAAAGGCATTTCGCAGGACTCCTACATGCTTTATAAGGTCTTCTGAAAGGATGTTCCCAAGCTTAGAAATGATACATATGACAAAAAAAAACCTTTTAATGAGAAAGAATAGAAAATTAATGAGGAGGAGACCAATGGTGAGGAACATGTCCTTTTTGTTGCTCTACTAGCACTAGTTTCCATGATATAAACTATTCAATTTTAACTTTAATGTGATTGATTTGTATCTTGTTGACACCAAATGCATTAGGAAATCACCTATTTCATGTCTATTAGGACCTAAGCTATCTCTTTCTACTTGCATAATACCTAATGTAGGTTCAAGTGATTAAGTTATTTCTTATGTGAAATGTGGAGTTTTGGCTTATATTGTGACGGTTATAATGTTGGATTATTATGAAGAAGATAATACATTGGCTTTTTGTGAAAACAATAACATTGAAGTATGTGATTTATTAATTTCTTCTTCTTATGAGCTCAATTTCTATGAAGTTAATACTAATAATTTTTTGTGGACTATACATAATTTATTAATAAAAGAATTATTGTTAATTAGGTGCTATATATGTGACAATTTTATATAGGCATATAGATACTTGGCTTAATAAAAGTAAACGAGTTTTGATCCTATGATGGATAGGGTTTAGAATCTAGATTGAGTAATATATAAAGGAATCCCTACTTCACATCTCTTAAGTTTTAGGTTTTCTACTTTATCACTGAGACTTATTGCACAAAGACTAGGAGATTGTTAAAGAAGGGATTTCCCAATACATTAGTAAGAAAGCTTGTGCTTGGATGACAGGTATTTATAAATTAATATGTTAATAATATTAATTACATTTTATTTCCTCTTGATTATACTGCAATTGAAAACTAAATTTAAAGGCAAATTTCATAAAGATTTCTTACAATTGGTAATAGAGCATAGTTTTAGCCTTTTGTTGTGGTTGATTTTGACGAATCCTAAATAAAATTGTTAGCCTTCTCATAAAATTATGCCAATAATGATTCCAATATTTATTTTTTACACATACCCATATCTCCATTATTGTTCTAGAATTGTTGTTGTATATGTATGTGTGTTATGACTTTTTTGCCATAAGTGCTTGTCTATATGACTCTATATATATGCATAAGGCTACAATAATTATAAACTTGGTAACAAACTAATATAGATCCATAGAATTTTGGTTGAAATTACATAAGATAATTTAACAAAAAAAAATAGAAACTCTACATGAATAGTGCCAAAAGCCTCCATTAATGAACTTTTCCAAATTAAAAAAAGGAAAGAGTGAAATATAGGTACTAAATTGGACGCTTAAGGGGAATTTTTGGCATGAGAGATGCATAAAACAAGAACTTTTTCTTTTTCTTTTTCTGAAAACTACAACCATAATGGCTATAAACTTGAATTTTTTGAAGATTAGAAACCTCATTTTTAGTTTTTTTTGGGCTAAAAATTCATAAAAATAAATTATAGGAGGTTAAAAAATAGGTTCTGGATAGAATTTGCATAAAGAATCATGTGAAAAAGGCTAAAAAATAAAGGATTTCAAGCTAAGTCTAGGCCAGGTTACACATCTAGACCTATAACCTAATTTTTGCTTGAAGAAGATGAGCAGTATGCTTACACACACGACCAATTATGCAACCAGTGTATAAAGTCCACGTGCCACCATTTCGGTACTGACTAGGGGCGGTGAGCACACTACTGAGCTTTACTCTCCAAGCTCTTTCTAATAGGCAAATTTCTATAATTTTTTAAAATAATTTAATTATTTTTACTCATTTTATTTAAATATTCAAATAGGTTTATTTTAAGATCGTAAATTTTACTATGTATTTTTTAACATATTGTTCACCTTTTTGAAATTTTTGTAGAATTTTTTAATATTTTTTGTATATTTTAATAATTGTCAAAGTTATATTTGTTAGAAGAAAATTTATTGATGATTTGTACTATATCATGAAAAATTTGTGTAATCACATACTTGCCTTCATGGGACCAATTGCATAAGTTTTTGGTTTAATTTTGATAACAAAAATTATTTAAAGAAGGAGAAGTTGTATTAATAACATAAATACCCTTCAATATTATGTTATTGTACAATTGATTGGTTATAGTGTAAGTATAGAGTTAAGTGTTATGCATCTAAATTACTTAAACACCTTTTAGTGTTAGTAGTTTAGAGGCATGACATTTGACTCAATGCTCTTTACTGTTTGATTTTATAACATGATACTATATAAAGTTACATATTTAAATATTATGAGAAAAACTTTGGCATGATTATGTTATATATGCATCAATGTTTGATCCACTATTCCTCAGCCATTATGTAACAAAACTCTAAAAAGATATTAAATGAAACAATAAGAAAGGATTGGGCTAATGTTTGCTTCAAGTTCAATATAGTGGATATGTCATTAAATACCTAGTGGCTTGATATCAATTCCATAATCAATATCACTAATTCATCTTAGTCATTGAGAAATTCTCGAAAATCAAATAATGGTGAACTGATTGTCAGAGTAGGAAATGGTGAGAAAGTAGGAGTAGAGCTCATAAGGTATGTGCTTCTATAGTTGTCTATTGGATGTGAGATAGTATTGAAGGATGTTATCTTTGTACTTTTCATAAGAAGGAGCATAATATCAGTTGTAGCTCTGAATCTGTAAAGGTATTCTTATAATTTTAGAGGCAAGAAGGTGAATATGTTTCAAGACTTAACTGTTGTAGGAATTAGTGAATTGGTAGACAGATTATACAAGATGAATATGGATTCAAGTCCTCTCAATATTATTAATATAGTCAAAAGGAAGAAGAGAAATAGAATTGAAGAAAACTTTTCAATACTATCTTTTTCAATTCTATAGCATAGATGTCTTGGTCACATCCCTAGAAATTGAATTCATAGGTTAATTAGAAAGGATATACTACACAATTTGAACTTTTTTTAATCTTGACACCTATATGGATTGTATTAAAGGGAAGCTTACTACAAAGGCTAGAAAAAGAAAGAGAGTTAGAAGACAAGAGACACTATAACTCATTCATATCGATATCTACGACCCTATCACTCCTGCAACCATGGGAGGTCAGAGATACTTCACCATTTTTATAGATGACTATTCATGTTTCAGATGGATAGAGTTACTTACAGAAAAGCTAGAGTCCTTAGATATATTCAAGGCATTCAAGGTAGCAATTGAGCTTAAGTACAGTAAGAAAATTAAGTGTGTAAATTCTAGTTGAGCGGGAAACCATTATGGCAAATATGATAAAACTAGGAGGAATCCAAGCCTATTTGCTAGGTATATACAAAAGTGTGACATTAAGGCAAGCTTTGCTATGCTTAGGACATTAGAATAGAATGGGATAGTTGAAAGGAGAAATAGGACACTTCTTGACATGGTTAAGTGTATGCTTTCCCATTCTATGTTTTTGGATTTCTTATGGGGAGGAGCATTGAGCACCGTAAGCTCCATACTAAATTAGGTACCAAGTAAGTTTATACATTTGAGTCCATATGAATTGTCAAATGATAAGAAACCAACATTGAATTATCTTTGTATTTGGGGTTGTAGAATAGAGGTAAAATCTTATATTCTTATTACTAAGAAACATAATTTTAAAACTATATCTGGATTCTTTGTTAGTTACTATATTAGTTCTAAAAGGAATAAGTTCTATTGCTAACTTACATGACCTAGATCATTAAATCTAAAAGAGCTATTTATGTTGAAAATAACCTAGATAGTAGGAGTCAAACACCACAGATTATAAATTTTGGAGAAGTAAAAGTAGTCATTCCTTTAATCTCTCAATCTGCTAGTTCTTCTTCTTTTGATTTTTCATAACATGATTTAATATAGCCTTTAGAGGAAAATAAGGATTATGATATTAAGGTTTAATTGAGGAGATCACTTAGATAACATAGATCGATGATATCAAATGATTATTTTATCTATTTGTAAGAGTACGAGTATGATCTGAGTGAAGATACTAATTCCATTTCATTCTTTCAAGCAATGTTTAGTTTAGATTCTCCTTAACGGATCGTTGTAATGGAGGATAAATTAGCTTCAATGAATATAAACAAATATGGGATCTTATTGAATTAGTTACAAATTACAAGCTAATTGGGTGTAAATAAGCATGACGTTCATGGGCAAATTGAGAGGTAGAAAGCTAGACTTGTAGCTAAATGCTATACCTAAAAGAAAGGTGCAGATTACAAAAAAAGTTTTTCATTGGTATCAATGAATGACTCTTTTAGAATTGTTATGGCTTTTATTGCTTATTTTAACTTTGAGCTACACCAGATGGATGTAAAAATAGCATTCTTGAATAGTGATCTATCTGAAACCATGTACATGTAGCAGCTAAATGGATTCTAAGAGAAAGGTAAAGAATACTTGGTGTGCAAGTTAAAGAAATCCATATATGGTTTGAAGCAAGCTTCTCGGCATTGGTATCTTAAGTTTCATGAAACTATTTTTTCTCTCAAATTTAAGGAGAATAATGCATACATATGTGTTTATCTAATGAAAAATGCTAGCAAATTTATGATTCTGGTCCTGTACGTTGATGACATTCTCTTAACGAGTAATAACTTGAGTTTGCTAACTTAGACAAAGTAATTGCTATCATATCATTTTGAGATGAAATACCTAGGAAATGTCTTTTTTGTTTTAGGCATTGAGATACTTCATGATAGGTCCTAGGGTATTCTTAACTTGTCTCAAAGGTCTTATATTAAGAAAATTCTAAAAAGATTTAATATGTCTACTTGTTATCAAGTTGCTTTGTTTATTCAAAAGGATAAAATACTTATAAAGGCCCAATGTCCTTAAACTAATGAAGAGTAAGAGAAGATGGAAAAGGTCCTATATGCATCAATTGGGGGTAGCCTGATGTATGCTCAAGTATGTATAAGACCTGATATTGCTTTTACTATAGGTGTACTTGGAAAATACCTTAGTAATTTGAGTCAGGGACATTAGACCACTATAAAAAGAGTTCTGAGGTACCTTCAGGGTACAAAGGACCTCATGCTAACCTATAAAAGATTAGGAGATCTTGACATTATAAGCTACTTAGACTTAGATTATGCTAGTTATCCAAATGAATTAAAGTCTATATCTAGGTATATTTTATATTTTTATGATGGTTAGAGGTGCTGTGTCATGGAAAAGTATCAAGCAATCAATTGTTACAACCTTACCATCGAAGTAAAGTACGTCACCTATTATGAAGCTTTTCATCAAGCTATATAGTTGAGGAATTATCTCTTAAAGTTTTGTCTTGTGAAGAGTATTGTCAAGCCTTTGACCATTTTTTGCAATAACTCAGCTACTATGAACTTCTCTTTTAATGACTAAAGTTTGACTTATTCAAAGCATTTTAATATGAAATATCACTATATGAGAAAGAAAGTGCAAAAGCATGTTACCATTATTGAGTACATTTCCACAGATTGTATCCCCATAAATCTATTGACCAAGGGCTTAATAATAGGAATTTTTATTGAACATGTAAACCATATAGGCCTGTGTAAAGCCTTTTGATGTTTTGGGTCAATGGGAGTTAATGTATATGACATTATTTATAATTTATGAATGAAATTTTATGTTATGTTTCCATGTTTGTGCATATTTTGGTTATGACATATTTATAAAGGCATTTAGACTCTGTCTTATATTTGTCAGGGATCTTGGGTGAATGTCCAGATCCATTGTGCGTAGATTTACACATAGTCACATAAAGTTGTGTAAATCTTATTCTACATGTACTAATGGTGTTAGTTAATGAGGTGTAGATATTTGATATGTTATGATGCTAATATCCTTATTATTAGATATCTATTATCTCAGTAGACCAATAGGTATAAAGTTACCATTTTATATTAATATTAATCCTTTAGTGGCCACTATTATTAAATTATGTATGTCCTAGTAGGAGATTGCTAATAATTTTTTATAGACTATACATAATTTATTAATAAAAGGATTATTATTAATTAGGCCTTATATGTGTGAAAATTTTATGTGGGCATATGGATACCTAGCCCAACACTTGTAAACGAGTTTGGATCTTATGATGGATAGGGTCTAGAATTTGGATTGAGTAATATACAAAAATGGTCCTTACTTTATATCTCCTAAGCTCTAGGTTTTCTACTTCATTGGTGAGACCTATTGCACAGAGATTGGGAAATTGCTAAAGGAGGCATTCCCCAATACATCAATAAGAAAACTTGTGCTTGGATGGCAAGTATAAATTAATATGTTAATAATATTGATTACATTTATTTTGTTTCCTCCTAATCATACTACAATTGAAATCCAAATTTAAAGGAAAATTTCATAAAGATTTCTTGTAGTTAACACTTCAAGTGATGCATGTTGTAATAATTTAGTAATTTAAAATGTTTGTTATTAGTTTTTTTCTCTCTATAATTAGCTACCTTGCTATTAGTTATGTTTCTTGATGATTCAAAATTAGTTGATAATTGTGGTCCAAAAAATAATATTGACAACATGCCTTCTTTTGATATAAATAATTTTTTTGAAAGACTTGGGAGACTTTGACAAACTTGGCTAGATTAGGAGAAGATAGACAATATTACACCTTTGATCAAAAACTCAAAAATTCTACAAATCAAATGTTTCCTAACCTTGATTATGATGACTTCTTAAAGTTAAGTGATTTAGATTTTTTTATTGTTCAACATGGAGCTTCATATCAATTTGATTGAAAATGAGAAAGAAACGAAAGAGAAATGAGGGAACTAATAACAAAGATTAGTTGTGTGGATTAAAACATATATTTTGCTTTTATAACTTTGAGTACTTTTCTTCCATAACGTCATTGTTATAGTTATTTAAACATCATTCACTTAGATGCTTGCTTTTCAAATGAAGATTTGGAAAAAAATTCTAATTTTAAATATATTCAACCTAAAAAAAATTCATTACTAAAGAATTAAAGTTCAATGTTGTGCTATTCACATTAGTTAAAGTGAAAATTAGTGCATATAATAGTGTAATGATATTTTTATAAATAAGTACAACTTATTACATTAGTTTAAATAAAAAGTTAATGTTATAAACCTAATTTTCCAAAAGGATCAGGCATAGGTAAACTTAGGATAATGGTTGTACAAGAAATAGATGTTTAAAGGTTTTCTACAAGAAATTGTTTAAGTATGGTTAAGCTTAAGATAATGGTCATCTAATAAACCAACGTTCAAAGGTTATTTATAAATTGTTTAAGTGATGAACACTTACAATGTCAATTTTTAAATTAATAACCAATGTAAATATAAAAGGTCCTCTATTGCTTATCAATTACCTCTAGAGTTTATTTTTTATTCTGCTCTAATTTTCTTTTAGTTTTTCATTCCATAGTTTCTTTTTTAGTTTATTTTGTTTAGGTGGCTTAAAAAGACAATACAAGATCAATATTACTAAATCATTAACTATCAAGATGCAATCATTGCTCTTGGTTTGTTATCCTCTCTTGATCACAATTTATGTCAAGTTATTATTTTGAAATAAACAAAAATGATAATGTTTCTTTTTTGTATTGCTAACTTAATAGAGTGAATATGAAAGTACTATTACTAAGAAAGAGCAAGTATATGAGGGTTCACTTATAAAGAAATTTTATTTACAAGTCTTACATCATTTATGTGAGGGCATACTTTATTAAAATTTGCCATGGATATACAAGTGAAAGGACTATTTCATAAATACTATGCAAATATTCACCATTACTTTTCTTTGAAGCCTTGAGATAAAATTATTAATAGTAATATTACTATAAAATGTTGACTAGTTAATATTGATAATATTGTTAGAACAATGATTTGTAATTATATCTATTTTTAGAAAAAAGTTAGGATGTAGAAGTTGTAAATAAATAAATAAAAAAGGATGATATCATGTTAATTATTTGACCAAACTGATGTATAAAGCTATAACATTGGCCACTTAACTATAATAAATCATGTCAGTAAGTATTTACCAAGGATGAAATTTACAAGGTAGGTATATGACATTGATTTTTTAACAACCAATGTATATTAATTTTCATTCTAGCTACAAAACTTTCTTTCACTTTATCTTTTCTTTAGGTGGAATAAAAGAAAAACACATTCATTTTTATTACACATTTTGAAAAGCTTTGAATTTCATGATCATGAGCATTGAATCAAACCATGGTTATATTTTTCCCTCAAATAGTTTAGGTGGCAAAGGATATCCATAGTCTAATTTGATTGTTATGATCATAAAATCTAAACTATTTCTAGATGTGTAGGATAAATGGTTATGTTACTCTCATATTTCACTTAGTACTATAAAGAATGTCTACAAAATCTTGTGGAGTACTTCAACATAAGGAAAACAAATTAGATCTCTCTTTAACATATGAGAATTTGTTGAAAAAATAAAGTTGTCATGATTATGCTGGAAACTACATTGATTTTAATTTAGGGTTTTATAATAGGTCATTTTTAGAAAAATGTCAAGACATAAAGGTTGTATTTTTTGTTGTAAAAAATAATTCAAATAACATTAGTTATTTATTAGAAATTCACATCTAAAGATCTACCAATAATAGTCAATTTTAAATATCATGATGGTTCATCAATAGTTTACATGTCGTGATGGTTTATTAACAATTCACATGTCATGATGATTTATTAACGATTTGCTCTTGGCCTATTTGAAAAAAATTGGTGATTTATGAAGATTACTCTCTTTAAGGCATTTCACTACTTCATTTACTATGATCCTCCAATTGATTTTATGTTTCAATGCAAGAATTGACATACTGATTACTCTATATGTTGTGTCAAATTTTGATACACATAAAGCAAGCAACACCATTCTCGTATTGATAAATAGGAACACTCTAACACTCAAAGTAAATAAGCAATTAAGCACCTCAAGATCAATAAAAATAAAATTAATATGTCATTGGTTATAAAGTGATAATAAATTGTTATGTAAATAAACAACATTTCTAGTCTTGCATTAGTAAGCTTGAGTATAATGCTTGATTCATAATGCTACTTTTTTTTCTATAATTTATCATCAATTTGTAACCATATACATTATCTAACTCAAAAGCTCTTAAGCAATATAAAGGAATTAGGTGAAAAGGTATCCTACTTTTTCTTTTTGTTTAGAATCTCTTATTCATCGTAAATTATAATTTCTCATTTGTTAGATTGTTCGATCTGTTACTATTTTTTATTTGTTTGATTGTATAAGAAAAATATTGTAATGCAAAAAATGATTTTAATACTACCGATTTGTAAAATTATAAAGTTTTTACTTAAAACATAATTATAAACAAAATATGTTGGTTTTTTATGTTGTTTCTAATTTAATAACCAATATTTAAAACTCTTTATTTGATTGATGTTATTTTACTATACACATCAATTTTTCTAAGAAATTGATGTGTAATATTAAACTAGTTCGAAACATAAGGCACGAGATGGAAATAAAAAGAATGAAGCCATGGTGCTATTTACAAATTTCATTATGAATCTTTTCTATCCCTAAAATGATTCTCTCTTTATCAAAGGATGTTCACATTCCAACTTTATGTTTTTTCTTTTTTGTGATTCGCTCTCTCCTTAGTTTTTTGTGTTTAAGCTCACCCATTCTTTTACAATATTAAAATCTATTAGGCCATTGATAAATCTGTGGGGTTACATATTCACTGGAAAATCATAGAATATTGGACTCAAGATAACTTTTTATGGAGATTGCTAGCCTCACATATTTACTAATAGGTATCAAATATAAACTTTCATTGTTTTCATTTTTTTCTTATAGTCTTTAAAATTATTGAAATTAGAATTCTAAATTGAAATTGGAGAGGTTTAGGGATAGAAGGGACCAAGCAGATAGAAACTATGAGATTAGGTTAATGTTAGGATGGAGGATTTGTGAGAAGGGGCTAGGTAAAGAGGAAAAGTCAAAATAGGTTAGAAGGAAGAATACCATATCGATTATTTAAAACAACCATTGTTGTATATTGTTATCTCCAATGAAAAAGTGATGGCAGTTCTCTTTTATATAAAATGGACATTATTGTATACTTTTTCATTCCAATTATTAAGTGATGTGGAATTGTTTAATATATAATGATGTCTATATAGACATTGGTTTGGAACTAATGTTAAAAGGCAATTCTATAGTATTAATTTCATTATTTTTAACAATAAATGTAGATTCATCACATATAGCTTAGACTCAAAATCATTTAAAGTATACAATATAGCTATGACAAATATAAATATGTTCAACTGAAAAAAAAACAACAATTTCATCATTTTTTTAAGTAAATAACAATTCCATAATTTTAATAACAAACACAAATTCATTATATACAAATCAAAGATAGTATTATCTAAAAGCCTCCAAAATTAACATTGTAACTATCATAATACATATTCAATCTAACAACAAAACTCAAAATCAACATTGATGACACAAATATTCAACATAAAAAAAATCACAAAAAACATAATATAGAACATAGAGCATAAAATTGTGTTCATGTCTAAAACCTATATCATAACAATTAAAACTATAGATAAGTTTAACTCAAAAATAATAAATTTATCAATTTAAGCAATACATATAGGTTTAGTATAAAAAAATATGCTTAACCCCAATTGCATATATATCAAATCATTAATATTTAACATTGGAAGCAAATCCATAATCTTATTATAATATCTCAAGTTTTAGGAGGAAAATTAAATAAAATAATTAAAGAAAATGGCACCCCTAAGGTGGTTGGTTTAGAGATATTAGGTCATTACTTTATCATAGAGATTCATGGATTTGATGTAAGAGAGTGTTAATTTCATACCAATGAAGGACGTGAAAGATCCTTAGGACTATAGTACTTTGGTTGGGTTATAATGATGAGCTTATCATTTAGGAAATAGATATGGTTTAAATTAAACATTCTGTAGAGAAAGTGTACTCCTCCAGTAACATCTAAGGAAGGTATTTAAAGCTAGTTATTCTTACTTTTTCTACTTTATTAGCAAAAAAAGAAAAAAAATCAATAAGAATGGCTTACCTTTGATGAAGAATATAAAAATGCATTAAATGGATAAAATGAACATCTAACAATGGAAAAAATGAAAGAATAATGGCATTGTATATTGTAACTGAGGAAGAGGAAGAGAGAAAATTTGAAAGAATGCTCCTAGGTTGCTGGTGTAATAAGCTTTGCCATAGTGCTTCTTGTGATAAAAGACTTAGGAAAGAAAATGAAATGTTGTATTTCATGCTTTCCTAAGTATGACGAATTAGTAGCTCAATAATGAGGATGTGCGGTGCTTAAACCTTTACAACTTAAGGAATAAGTGAAAGTTATCATAACCAATAAAAATTAGAAATTATTGGTTTAATGAAAACTTGTGGTATAAGGCAATAAATTAGGTTGAACTCTTAGTGATCTACTTAACACACCTTTTCACATTGATTTATTGACTATGACTATAGAATTATCTAGGTCTTTTACACAATAAAAATAGAAGAAATGAATGCAAGTAGTTATGAAAATTAAGAATGCATAGTTGAGGTAATTATGTAAATAGAATGTATTTAGAATGCAAAAAACAACATAGAACTAAATTAATGGTGGTTTAATTCAAAATTAAACAAAATGCAATACTAAAAATAGAAGACAAAATTATCACAAAAAAGTAATGGAGGAACACAATTGATGTAAGAAAATTGAGAACTCTTTGGTAGATTAATCATAAATCAAAATATATTTGACAATTGTAATAAATTTCTCAGCCTATAATTATCCTAAACCCTTGCAATGATTAACAAATTCTAAGCTATGTTACCAATTAGGATCTAATCAATTTAGATTAGTAGAATTAAGCAACTATTATAATCTATAATATTATATCTAAATCAATATGAATATAGAATCCAGTAAACTAAAGGATTAAACTAGAAATCTATGATTTAATCATTGCATCCTCGATTCTCATATGAAGAATGATAATTAACCAATCAAAATTTGACATAAAACCATATGGAAATTATAGATTACATAAATGAACATAGATTGTACCAAATTTACTTATAATCCATGCAAATCTAGAAAATTAGAGAAAGGAGAATATCAATTAGCAAAAGTCAACATTATAAATTAGGATCTTATAATCCAAAGAGTTGAGCCTCAAAATCTTTGAATCAATATGAAATTTAGCCTTCCATGGATGAAAAGAAGAAACTTGAAGAAAAGAAAAAAGCTATCTAAAATTGTGTTTTCTTATTTTTGGAGGCACAAACCCTCAAATCTGATTTCCTATGCTACAAACATAATGGGCCAAGTTGATATGCCTTATAGGTTTATAAAGAAATAAACTTACTAATTTTACAAACAAATATCATAATTTATGATTTAATCTACTAATAGTATTTCACTGCAATAATTTTCATCACATAGATTTCAACCAATGTTTGACCATTTAAATAATATAGTTTCACTAAGCCTAAAACATGAAAATTGTTAGGTCAAGTCTCAAGCAACTTTGCCCATTAGTTTTGTTATGATCGAAAACTAAGGATTATGACCAATGCATGACCTGAGGGAAAAACATAATCATATAGGCCATGTTAGCGTAACACATTATAAGACAACCTCTAACTTGATTTAAACTTAAGTGGGCATATACCTTTTATATAATCACTAACTTTTCACATACACTTAGTCCCACATGGACTTTTCTATTTTTCAACATTCACCTGTTAATTCATATACATTAACATAAAATCCATATCATTTGGTAACCAAACAATCCTTCCTCAATTATAACAAAATACATGCATGTAAATCAATAGAAGAATGCCCTACCTATGGGTTTAATGGAGCAGATCTAAGAGTATTCAAAATTTTACAACTTTTAAAGCATGTAAAATTTACTTTAAGCCCACATAAACAAAGTGTGGCTCACCACAATAGAATACTCCCCTCTCTCTAAGGAGCTATAGACAATGGACCCGAAGCCAAATTTCTATCTGAAAAATATTACAACAAAAAGAGTAAGTCATTAATTAAGTGAATAATATGAATTTCTAATGGAAATGGGACAAGCGATGGTACAATTTTTTCCTTAGAAAAAGTTAAATGGCTTTGCAATACCAAAGAGATATCACAAGTGTTATACAATCATATTTGATAAAATAGTATTTGGAATGTTCATTCGAAGTAGAATACTAAAACATGCTTTTCAAGCTAAGAAGTAGATAGTAGTTTCTTTAATCATAGGAGATCATCATGAACATAAAATCATGGTAAAAATTTCAGTATAGTATATTCATGATAAATAATTAATTATAATCAAAGTTAGTTAATTTTAACATACATAAGTCATCAAAATTACATTTTAGGGTGGAAAATTTCCAGTTATGATTAACAAACATAAACATTCCACTCATGAACTAATAATTTCAAGAGAGCTTTTAGCTTTAAAACAACCCATCTTGCTATTATAAACTAATCCACATGTGTTAGTCAACACACAGGGTTAGCAACTCCTCTGCTAACTAGGATTCAAACCAAGGTGCACTAAGGCTAACATCATCACTGTTGTTAGCTATAGTTCCAAGTAGTCTTCTCCCAAAACAAGTTTATAAAAATAGCAAAACACCATGTATATATATAAGTAACAATTATATAAGAAAATTATTGGAAATAAATAGTTTCATATATCAATAGTTTAAAAACAATCTCAATCCATACTCCTTTCAACTATAAGCAACTCATCAAGACTTTCAACCATGGTACAAATCATTTTAAATTCATCAAAATTAATTTTACAAGCATACATGAAACTTTAATACAATATCACTTCATCCTAATAACTTTTTAGAAAATATTATACAATGAAGCTCTAAATATACACCATTTCAAATAAATCATATAAATCAATTTCCTTATCATAAAGTCATTTTAGTACCATTCTTAATTATTATAACTCAAGGATATTTTTTTAAGTACTTATCCCAAGAGTGCCTAGAGTTTTACACATATATGGAATTAAAATGCCTAGAAAATAATGATAATTAATAAATTGATAAAATTAATAATTTAAAGTATAAAGAAGTTTGGAAAATATATAAAAATATGGAAATACACATTATCTACTCATAAAATGGCCAATATCTTTGGGTTTGATTTCTTCCTACTTTACAAACCACCAATGCCACTAGAAAGTGTTTCTTGATCTTGTGCAAGCAATAAAATAATAATTCAAACATAAATCAATACCTAATTACATTATCAAGCTTTCTATTACAAAATTCCTAATTTTGCACATTATATGCATAACCTAAGAATAAACTACTCTTTACTATTTACTAACTAATTTAAGCTAATTGAACTCCTAATTAAGAGAATGAAGCTTAGGAATTACCTTATTAAGCAAAGGAAAAGAGTTTTCAAAGCTTGCTACTGAAAAACCTTAAAATAAGAACTAGAAAGGAAATCATGAAATGATCGATACAACAGCAAGAAACATGGAGAAAGTGGAAGGAAATGTATGGAAACGCATAGAAGAAGAGTTGTCTTGTGTGGTTAGATGTGGAAGGGGAAGAAAAAGAAAAGGAGAGCCGAGATAGTAAGGTTTCAACGCTGTTCTACTTGCAATTCTATTTTTGTAGTCTGTTTTGAGTCTATTTCTATATTTTGAGTGGGAAATAGGTTTTCTAGGTATTGGGTCACGAGTTCAGGGTATGGGCCACAAGTTCAGCACGTTGGGTTACAGGTCCATTTACTTAAAACCTAAATATAAATAAGGAAATCCCTCCCATTTGGATTAAAAAAAAAAAAGATTAAAATTCCAAAGAATAAAAATTTAGATTTTGAGTTCTAGTTCAAATTATCAAATTTTGAAAAATTTTAAAAATAATATTTTCTTAAAATGGTCATTTTAGTTTCTAAAAAATTCATTAAAAATCACTCTTTGATGTATAAATACAAGGGGAACAAATACTAGGATTTTTATTTTTCTAAAAATGCATATTTCATATAACCCTCCAGGGGAGGTGTCTCAAATTTAGAAAACTTTCTGAATTTTGATAGACTTAACTTTATTTATGAAATTAAGCTAAACAAGAGTATAAATCAAATTAAATTCTTTCAATAAGTTGGAAAAGAAATAGTTTAAGGCCATTTAAGATAATTTCAAGTTTATATCAAAACTATCTAGTCATATTTTATGCTAGAACAATTCTATATTACTTATTAATGGCAGAGCCGTTACAAGTTTCACCTTGATTGGACCTATAAAACTCCAAATATAGCCTAAACATCAAGATTGGTTCAACTTGAATAGAAACAAAACATCAACTTCATGCCTATTTTTTATCTTCTAAGCATTTGAACTGGGTTTTGGCCAAAATATGAATGTTTTAGATTTTCTTTTAAGATTTCCAACTATATAAAAATCTCCTAATTATGACATCCAAAACTGAAGTTATAGCTAAAAACCTAAAATAGTATAAAAATTCACTATTAATCGAACAATTTCAAAACATTAGAAAACTAACACCCAATTACATAAAAAAGCCAATTCCAATTCCATAGAATTAAGTATATCTAACACATTAAAAGACATAAAATAGGAGGAAATAATATAGACAGCATTTTGCACATCAATAAGTTGGCTAACTAGTTACTACATTACCCTAGCTTAAAAATAATGCACCAAATGCACAAGCGTATCGCAATCAAAATAATCATAAGCATATAAGCAAAATATATTGCAACTAACATACAAAGAAAGGCATTAATGATGCAAAATATGTAATATGAGTAAAAATAATGAAAATTCAAAACATCATAAATCAAATAGGGGCTAATTCTATTGTTCACATAAAACTTGATTGTATAGTTTGGAAGTGTACATCGAAGGAATCAAGTCCCATAATCTAACTTTTAGATTAGAGTCAAACAACCACCTAGGCTATTGAGCATTCTCTTTTAAAGAGAATTCTAAGCTAAAGCCCTATAACAAAAGTAGATATATTTTTTGTAAGTTGACATACTGCTTCTTTTAGAGCTCGAGAAGGAATTTTAGTACTAAAAGACATCAATTTTAAGATAAAAGCCCAATGATCACAACTATGTGCTTAACTATTCATATTGGATAAGTTACTTTAGTCAAATGTACAACAAAAATCCTTAAAATAGGGGAAATTGGAAAAATAATACATAAGTAGGATTAATTCCAAATTTAATCTACAAAACTTCTATCATATGCTTACTTTATTTGCCAAGTTTTATCCCAAATAGAGTACATTTACTGAGGGATTTGGTTCACAATATTAACTTATAAAATTCTCCCCTACTTGAAAAATGTTAATATCCTTATTAATGATTGGGTATGATGCCACTTCTACAAGAATATTCACTATGCTTGCTTGAGCTCTTTCATTAATCTCTTATCTTGATCACTTGAGTTTCGCCAATTAGCAATTTATCCTCAACATCTTGAGCTGATAAAGCTTATTGAAAGTTTCTAATCTACACTACTTTAGCTCCTTTCTTGATTTGGCTTGCCTCCTTAAGATTGTTATTGACTAATAAAAGCTTTTTCCCTCATAATAACTTGAACTTTTAGATATGTCCTAAACTCAAACTTGAAACTTGATTGATGTCTTTCTATCATAGTTAACAGGGTTGAATAAAGAGTTATTATTCTTGTTCTATTAACAAATGCCCATGTACTTTAAAATCACTATTATAAGTTGCTCCTATGACTAAATGATAACATTCTCAAAGTAATGTGAGCATCAATAGTCATTGCCATAAGTTGATCCTAGCATCTAAGTCGGTTGATATGCATAATCCTAAAATAATTGTTAGGCAGCTTTTACTTGAATGTCATTTAGATATATACAAGCCCACTAACATTATCATAGGTTCCTCTTAAAATATTTTCCTTTCTTAAAATATCCCTTTTGGATATGGCACCTTGGCAGGTGAAAAGTCATGATCTATAGTAGGATTATGCAAAATAAATGCTAATTAGTGCTTCACTAACTCACTAAGCTAATTTTAGTAAATCTCAATT
Organism: Sindora glabra; assembly: GCA_020226215.1. Classification (NCBI taxonomy): domain Eukaryota; kingdom Viridiplantae; phylum Streptophyta; class Magnoliopsida; order Fabales; family Fabaceae; genus Sindora; species Sindora glabra. The sequence continues at coordinate 19,043,569 of CM035230.1, read as the reverse complement.
GGAAGCTACTGCTCTTTGTTATTATGATATTATTCAAGGGTCTTTAAGACCCACAATGCCTTGATCCTAGCATAAAACTCACTTTTATTATTAAAATCCTTAGTCCCATTCTTGTCAATCCTTTACCTATTATTTTGTAGCTTAACTTCTCAAACATTTAAGGAATGCTTCTTTAGGCATTTTGCCACTTGTTGTGGCCTATGGCATAAAAAACATGGCAATGTCTTATACTTCCTACTATTATTGGAAGCCTAAAATGATATTAATCTTTAAAAGTTAGAAGATGATCCATTGCTCTTTCCCCTACTCTTAAATTTTCCCTAATTGCTTGTTTATCCATCATTTATGCTAGTAAAATTTAAAGTATCACTTTACCATTTCATGCGAGAGAGGAAACCATTGTTATAGTTATAAAAATGTTATGTCATAACCACCACCTTAATAAAGCTTTGGATCTTCCTTTATTAGAGTTTCACTATATCTTCATGGGTAAGATTGTCGATAAGGTAGAAGAGTTTATCCTTTTTAATCATATCTCAAATGTCTAACATGATGGTTGTGAACTTGTTTACATAATCTTGAATTAAGCCTTACTTGTCATAATTCCTATAGCTTATGCCTTGCCAAGTAATCATTATTCTCAAGGTGGAAGTATACCTTTAACTCATGTTTTAACTCTTTTTGATTATAAATATGGCAACTATCAACTTAAATCTCTTAGTATTTAGCCCATTACCATACTTTAACATAATTTATAAGGAACATTACAAATGAATTCAACTTAGACTCCTCATAATCTGTTCTTGTGGCCTAAAAGTATTGATCAATATTAAATAAGATAATTTCCAACTTTTAGGCATCCCTCTCTCCTTTATATGACCTAGGTTTAGGGATTTTTACTTTTCCTTTGCACTTTAAGGCATAACCTTTTGGTAAATATTACCTAAGGCCAATATCATAACCTTATAGTGGATGCAAAGTTTCCCATCTCCATCCAAAGAGTTAATACAACATTTTTCACCTTATTAAAATGGTTTTTGGCAAAATCCCCTAGTTTCCTTTTAAGGGTTGTTAATAATAATTAGCCACTCATTGACTTGTAAAGCACCATTACTCCCTGAGCTATTAGCCCTCTTATTTACTTTAAAAGTTTTCACTTATTATTTGAAAGATTCTTAATATTAAGCCCTTTAAAAGAGTTGAGGGACCTCTTTACTTGGCTTATTTCTTATGATTTCTACAACCTTTTCAAGACCCCTAAGTGTAGTCTTAATTACATCAAACGTTTGGCATTAATTTGACATGATAGGTGTGCTAACAAGCATAAGCATAATGAAATTTAATAACATGGATCAAACTACATTTTGACACCAGATGTCATGGATTAATAGCTTAATAGTTAGGATGTTCAATGCTTAAATTTTCATTACCTAAGGAATAAGCTAGCTAATTAGTTATTACACCACTTAAGCTTAGAAATAACAAGCTAAGCACATGAGCATAGTATAATCTGTTTAATCGTAAGCATATAAGTAATACATATAAGTAACCAACATATAATGAAAGGCAACTATGATTCAAAAATATGCATTGCAGATAAAATGCAGGCAAATAAGGCTAAAAAATGACAAATTTAGGATATTGTAAATTGAAGATGAGAGCCTTTTATTATTTATATAAAGCCTCATTATATAGTTTGGAAGTGTGCATGGGAGGCACCAAGCTATATAATCTAACATCTAAACTATTGCTAACTATGTGCATAGCCTAAAGAGTATTCTAAACCAAAAGCTCTCCTAATATTAGTAGATATAATTTTTATGAGTTGACATAAGGCTTTTTGTTAGAGCTTGGGAAGGAATTTTAGCACTAAATTACATCAAAGTAAAGATAAAAATCCAAGGATGACAATCATGTGCTTAGTTACTTTCATTGGACAAGTTATCTTAGTAAAAAAAATGACAAAAGCCCTAAAATGAGAAAAATCAAACAAACATTAGCAATGTTATTATTTACTTGTTGTCGTAAAATAATAATTAACCTAGAAACCCTAAAATAACTAACATTAAAGGGCAAATTATTAGCAATGTCAGTATTTACTTGTTGCCATGTCCAACATGCTTAATGTGAAACTTGAAAAAAAAATTAAGTTTGCTTATGAGATAATAGAGTTTCTATAGAGCATGTTTGGCTAATTCTCTAATCAAGATAGACATGAAGCAATTCAAAAAATGATAATCTACAAAATGAAAGCCAAGATTTTTGTTCTTGAACATGTGTGAATGAAGATTAGTATAATTCACAAAGCTAAGATCAATATGATTGTTGGAAAATTTAGGATTGTGTCACATGCCAATGCAGTGGAAGTTTAAAAAATTTTAATTAATTTGAATTTCCATTTGTAATGACCATTCATGTAATTAATTTAATTTACTAATATACAATTAGGAAAATGGTTTTTACCTTTCTTCCAGTTGTATGCATTCTACAACTTCAATTAAGAGACCAAAGAGTTTTTCTTCTAAGATTAGTCCATATAATTGACCTCTACTCCACACACCTTCATGCTAGTGTCGATGAGTGGCAATTTTAGATAGAAAAGTAGAAAAAAATAATAGTTGTTCAAGATTATCAACACATAAGCACAAACATTTTGGTAATTGATATGTTGTATTTTTAAGATTTTCTACAACTCTTGTAGACCTCTTTTTATAGTCATATTATAACTTGCCTACTAGAATCCTAAAAGGATTTTAGGAATCCTAATCAAAATAAATAACATCTAAAAATTATCCAATAAATAAATAAATACTTTACTTCTTTATAGAATATTTTTCAATAAATAAACTTTTTATTTATTATTTATTTCTTGAAAATATTAATAAAATAAATAAGTAAACAATCCTTTTTATCCTTTATTTCTTTTCTCTTATTAGCTATCTTATACTTAAATTGTTAATTATCTCATAATTCCATTATTCTTTTTAAATAAATAAATATAGATACATCCAATCTTGTATATGTGACCCTTTAAATTCACCTCTAAACAAGTAGTGGGCCATGATTAAATTAAACCTATTTAATTTAATATTTAGAATTAATCTCATTAATTCTAAATTCTAAAATTTATAATTAACATCTAGCAATATATTATTAAATAGTTAACATGAATTTTAAAATATGAACCTTTTCAGTTGTAATTACTATATAGTATAAGTCTTTCATCATACAATATTTTAGTTGAACTTAGGGCATGGTAATTATTTGAAATCCTAATCATTGAAGTACTGTATATCCAATTTGGAATTCATGACTTATTATGTGAAACTTAAAAAACTCTTTTTCTAATTTTACCACATCTTGATTGAGGATTTCCAATTTATAATTCATAAAATAACATAAGCCATTCTTTTCTCTTTATAAGAAGTGATGAATTCTTTATTGACATTTGTAAATCCTTATATATGGTAAGGTTATACCTAATAGATGTCTTTTGGATGATTCTTATGAATCAAGATAATATTAAAGTATAATGTATCATAAATGAGATTATTATGATGCCTTAGGTCAAAAGATCAACTCTACAACATTGCAACATAAGAATTTCAATTTGACTTATCCATATAGGAATTTTTAAATTGGTGAGCTCAGTGAACTCATTCATTTAATGAGCACCTACTTATATGCACTAGTAATGAAACATCCTTCTACTTGAGCATGCATTATATATACTAGTCTATCCGATTTATTAGTATCTATCCCAATAATTCTATGACTAGGAGTATTTTAAGATCTAGGCTTATAAGGAAAATATTTCATGATCATTTTCTCTATGCATGATTATATTCTATGAGCCATCTTGATCTTTGAACTTTATTAAACATAGATAATAATCAAATAATTGATAAAGAAGGATAGATTTCTTTTTATTAATAATTGATTGAATGAAAAATCATACCAGAAGTGTCTTATTACATCACATGTAATTGGTTTGTAGAGCACAAATTTAACAGCAACAACTATAGACATAGTTAGGCATGATTTTAGAAAACCTTATCCTACAATTCCTATAGTTTAAGAGTAATTACTTTATGGATAAGTTGAGTTAATTTTTATGGAAAACAAAGATGAAGAAAATATTTTTGAACTTTCTATTTTTAACTTTTCTGCCAAAAAGAGAAAGAAAAATAAGAGGAAAGTGAAGAGTTAAGGGATTGAGAAAGAAATAGACAATAATGACAACTCTAAGATAAATAAGCCAAATAAAAATTATAGAAATAAAAAGGGCTTTGCTTAGAAAAAGCCAAAAATAAAATGTTTTCAATGCAACATTGATGGGCATCAAATGAGAAATTGCAAGTTATATCTCAAAAAGGTGAAATAAATGAAAAAAGGTAAATTATATTTTTTAGCCATTGAATTTTGTTTAGTTAAAAGTGATTTATCACCTTGGATAATTGATTTAGGAGTGACTAATCATCTTTGTTTTTTGTTGTTGATGCTTAGTTCTTTATACAAGAATTGCTAATAGGGACTTCATTTTAAGGGTTAGAAATAAAGCTCTAGTTTTAACATTAGTGATAAGAGAAATAAAATTATGTGTTGAGAATAATAAATATTTATTTTTTAAAATAAGGCTTATTCCATTCTAGGGTTTACTAGAAATCTCATTCTATTTCTTAACTTTATGGAAAATATTATTTACTTTTTTTTAATAATAATTTAGTTGTTGTTTCTAGAAATAGATTGCATATTTGTTCTAGTTTTATTTGAAAATAGCCTTTATATAATAAGGCCCATTACTAACTCATTATTAAATAATGAAATGTTAAAAGTTAAAATTAAAATACCCAAAATGAAGAAACAAAAGATTTCTCAATATAATGACACATATATGTGAGACTTAAGACTAGGTCATATAAAACTTAACTAGGTCATATCTATGTTCACTTAAGAAAATATTGGAACTTTACCAATAAGTGGATCTTATCTTGAAAGGAAAGTGACAAAATGGCCTTTTTCTACAAAAAAATAATAGGGAACTACAACCATTGAAGCTTATACACTTGGATGCATGTGATCTCATGACCATACAATTAAGGAGTGGTTATTAGTACTTTGTCACTTTTTTAATGATTACCTGGATATGATTATATTTACCTAATGCAATAGAAATCCAAAACTTTTAGAAAGTTTAAGGAATTGCAATATGAAGTAGAAAAATAATTAGTACAATCAATTAAGTGCCTTTGATTTAAGTGAAGATGTAAATAACTTGATAAATAATTCAAGGATTACCCATTAGAGCATGGGATCCTACCCTAACTTATTGCACTTGGTACACCTTAGCAAAATGGTGTTGTTAAATAGAGGAATCAAACCTTACTTGACATGACTTATTCCATATTTAGTTATTCTTCACTCTTAAAATCATATTAAGGGTATGCCATACAAACATTGACTTACATATTGAATATAGTTTCTTTTAAATATATACCTAATATACCTTTAAAATTGTGGAATGATAAAAAACCTAGCTTGAAATACATTCATACATGGGAGTGTCTAGCATATATGCTAAAAAGTAAAACTAAGAAGTTAGAATTGTGATTTAAAGTTTGCTTATGTAATGCCCTAATACTAACAAACTTAAGATAGTATATTAGAGTGTGCATGTATGTATGTGTGTGTGTGTGTGTGTAGTTATTACAAATAATAAAGTATTAAAGATGTTCAAGCTAATCACTTAGAGGAATGATATGTGGGATTAAATAATTAAGGAAAATAAATGTATAAAGTAATACATATATATATGAATGAACTTTATTGGATTAGGTCATTTGAGGCCTACATTTATGAACATAAAGATAAAAAGATATTCATATTTTTCTTGCTAAACCATTGCATAATTTGTAGTATTTTAATTATAAGTTTTGATAGAAATGTTTGATTTGTGAACTACTAAAAGATTCAAAAAGGGGACATTCAAGGCTTCAACTTGTAAGAATTTCATAATTTAATTTCAAACTAGTTATTGATAGTATTTTTTTGAAATTAGGGGAAATTGTAGGTGAAGTGTTGTTAACCCACCTTTAGTATTTAAGGAATAACTTTTCATAAAAGGATCTAATTGAGGCATCGTTAGTGACTATGGAAAAAAGACATATAAAGGTAATTAAGATAAAAATTTAAGGTAGTGGATCCTAACAAGTAAAAAATTATAAAAATTTTCCTAGGACACTACACTACTACACTATTAGTTAAGTAAAGGTAGAGTTTAGGCATTTCTTGAGAAATCTATTAGGAATGTGTTGGATCTAGTTGTAAGAGGCCTAATCTAGTATGAGAGTCATATTAAGGAAAATAAAAAAATAAATTTTAGGCTAAAGAAAGAGACCTACTTGACACCCAAATTAGGTGTAGTCGAATAGGCCCTTTCTTATACCCTATATTTGCACTAAATTATAATTAAGGGGAAGCAAGACTTGTAAAATAATTTAAGGACATCATGGTAGCCCTATGGCTAATGGAAGCTTCAAAGGAGAAGGTGTACTAATGGCATAAAGGATAAAGAGCCAGTGCATGAAAGGATAGCTAAAGAAAAACCAATAAACAAAAGGGACAAATTCAAAGAAATAGAGAAAGATAACCTTTCACTCTCTTCTGCTCATTCTCATAGCACCATTTCCTCCATTAGCATAAAAGGAAAAAAAGAAACTTCTCCTCTTATCTTCATAATGTGACCAAATAATTAAGAGCTCAAAAGAAGTATTTATTTTATCCTTTTTGGTAAGAACATTACTATTTTACACTTTTCTTTTAAAACTTTGAGGTGTAGATGATTAGATGGTAATTAAGAAGATATTCTATTTTGATTAAGGTTTCAATTCTTTCAAGAACTGAAAGATTGCAAGGTGAGTGGTTTATTCTTCTTTAAAGTTGCATGATTCTCTATTGTTTTTCCTAAATAATTCAAGTAAATAAGACTAGATGATCAAGTAAAGATAGATAATGATATTAAATGTATTTGGCTCTAGTAAAAACAAGTGATGGTATATTGAACTCAAATTTTAAGAGAATTCATAAAAAGATGCAACACTAGGATAAAATATGGAGTTTTATGAAGAAATTGCAAGAAAAGCCTTTTAAGGTCCTCATGCATGCTCATATGTATAAGGGAAATTAACAAGAATAATGGAGTTTATTTTACAATAGGTGAAGACTTGAGAAAATAGGAAAAAACTAAGAGGTATGGTTCAACCTTTCCTTTAGTTCATAACCCTAAATTTTATTAATAATTTAACTTATGAAATTATTGAAAAGAATGGTTGATTAAGGTAGTGTTCATGAAAAATACTTGAAAAGGGATTGTTGATGGAGTTATAGCATTACAATTTTAAGAAAATGTGGAAGGTGGGTTTGGCACCCCCTAAAGTGTAATACTCATTAAAAACCTATAGATGGAGATTGTCATAATAAAATTAGGAGGTGTCTAAGAGTGGATAATTAGCAAAATTACTCACTTATGTTAATAAGAAATATTTATTAGTGATAATGGATGAGAAATTTAGTTTGAAATTAAAAAAAAAATATTGAGAGAATTAAAAGACTTTATGAGTAATTAATGAATATAACAATATTTTTAAAGAAAGTGAAATGGATTTTAATAATATAAATTTCGTAAAATTTTCATAGGTAACAAGAGAAATTTTATAAATTATTCAAGATCCAAAATTAATATAATTTTAGATTAAATTAAGGTTTTTACTTAAAAGACTTTGTAAAATGCAATGAGCCTAAGAGAGAATATAGTTAATTATAAAGATATGAGCCTAAAAGAGACTCATGATTGTAAAGCCAAATTAGGAAGAAAATGGGCTTCCTAATAGCATAATGGTAATTTAGTTAATTATAAAGATAATTGGGTCTTAGAGAAGATTAAGTAGTGATCAAGAAAGCATAAGCATAATTACGGAAGAATATTCTTGATGATAACATGATGATGATGTTATAAGGTGAAGTAAGCTTAGTGATGCCATCCAAGTAATGCAAGCATTATGTAATCCATTTTGTCACTATAAAAGGAGAGTTAATGATCTCAAATTTTTCACACCAAAGAGAAGGAAGGCCCATAGCTAAAGATAGAAAGAGAGGAAAGGAGAGAAAAAAATTTGCCATCTTACATACACTCCATCTTTTTTTACGTTTTTGGTGAAATAATGGAAGTTATTCTTGAATTTTAGCTCCAAAAATCTTGAAGTAAAGGTAGATAGCAAAGGTTTCACCAATATACTAGAGTGAGTAGATATCTGCTTTTCTTCTATTTAATTTTCTTTTAAGAAAGTTATTATATATAAAATGTATATTTGCTTTTATGATGATTTTCATTTGCTATATTGAAATTAAGAGTATTCATGGTGAATTATTTGTTTGTGATGATATATGTAAATCATTATTAGAAACAATCAGAAAACATAGTAATATTTCTGAAAATCATTCAAAATATTATTATATTATCACATACTAATTATTATTACACCATAATATACTTTAGGGTATCCATAATATGAGCATGTAACTTATAAAGGCATTATATAATAATTTATATATTATTTTATTAACTATCAATAATCAAATAATTATTAATTAGTATATGTATATAATGTATGGGAAATCACTTTTACAAAAGGTTTCAAAAACTATGATTTTGAAGAAATGGTTTGAAAAATAGCATTTTAGCTTTTATGTTTGAAAAAGGGGATGTTAAAATGGTTTCTTAAAAATGGAGTCATAAAGAATATTTTAAAAAGAAAATTCTTGAAGATGGGCCATTGAAATTACTTTTCTATATAATACCTAAAATAGTTGAAGCATGTTTTAATGCAAATCTTGAAATAATTTTTTTTAAAAGAAAATAAATTAGAGTTGTCAAGTTTCTTTGGAAAACTATGGCAAGTTTTTTAGTATATACTATTTTAGATCTTGTTATAAATACTACATAAGTGCTAAACCAAAAACCTTACTTGAATTTAAGTGAGAAGGTCACACTTTTGCTATGAGTTTTTGAAGAAAATTTCTATTTTACTTATAAAAATTTATTACACTACATTCTAAACTATTTATATAATATTAGTATATATTTATACCAAGGTTTATGAAGTAAAAATAACTAGAAGACAAGTTAGGAATCATAGTTTGCATAGAAAAAATGTGCAAGGAAATTTTTATTTTATGACACTATTTTATCTTTTACAAAGCTATTTTGATTAGTAATTGATTAGGGATTTTTGTAACTTGTTTTTAACATGAAAAGGAGTTCTAAAATGATGCTGAAATTTTATAGAACAATTTTGAAAAATACGAAGATAAAAATAGTATTTTTAATTAAGCTTAACATGTCTCCTTTCAAACTATTTTGGTTAGTAATTATTCAAATGACTTTTGTAACTTGATTATTACATAAAAGTGAGTTAAAAATGATGTTTTAAACCTTAAATATAATTTAGTAAATCTTTAAAAAAATTTAGGTATTTTAGAAGTTTGAAATGAAATTTTCATGCTAAACTTGTCTCTTTCCAAATTATTTTGATAGTTTAAGTTATGGATAAATTATGTTATGTGTTTTAAGCATAAAAATGTTTTAAAAATTTTTTTGCCTTAAAATGAGATGTAGAAACTTTTAGGTTTTTCTAACAAAGTTTGACATTTTAAATGAAAATTTAAAGCTAAATGTGCCTCTTATGAACTATTTTGACAATTAGATGTAAGAGTAGTTTGTATAACTTGTTTTAAGCAAAGAAAAAGTTGAAAAAATGAAGCTTAAATATAATATTTTATGCTTAAAAAAAGTAGTTTCCAGGATTGTATGCTTAATAGAGCCCAAGTGAGAAACATGGAAGAATGTTCAAAACTTTGAGGTGCATTAGGAAAGTAATTTTTGTATATTGTTTATGGATATATTAGTGTATGAATTCCTTGTTTTAAGCTTGGAAAAATAATTCTTAAAGTTGTTAAAATGACACATAAAATATGGGCTTTGATATGCCTAGGGTTGAAAAAATTGGAAAAAGTTTACATTTGTAAACTCTATAGTTGCAAAAAATTTTATGGTACTTGGTATATGAGATATAATTCTATTTGTATGTATGATAATTATAATTTAATTTCAAAAGGTTCCAAAATAGTTTACAAGTTTTTATGTTGAAATTGTGAGTTTAGTTTGATAATTAGTGTATGACTTATATTGTGAATTGATTTATGGAATATATGTGAACTAATAAGTAATGGGCAAGGACATTATGAATATTAATGAACTCTTGCATGGAGTTATGATGTTATAATCTAGCATATGGAAGTAAGAAATGCTTGTTGTGGTCACTTGTGAAGTAATGAGCTAATATAAATTTTTTCTTTTAAAGTCACTAAAAAAGTGATGAATTAACTATAAGAAGTTTTGCTAGATTCTAGTTATGTTATATTATGTAATGTTTTTGGTAATGGCTAGCATTTAGACCTTACTTTGTTTATGTGACATGGCTAGTAAGAGCCTTATGTGAAATTTTGGCTATATTCCAAATACAGGCTTTTATGTTATATTGGACATTATTAGCTTGAATACCATATATGACATATGATATATTTATATTATATAAGACTTTATAGAGAGTTTTCGTATTTAGGTTGATGCACTGATTTTTGAGTCACACAAAATGTTGAGTAGGATAATGTTGACCTTGGAAGTACAAGGTTAGGATATGCATAGAATAAGGTTAGCTAAAAGCAATAAGATGGAACTTTTTATGCATTATTGCTAATTAGAGTAGTTATAAATTATTGCTATTATTTTATACTGATATTGTATTATGAACTATTTATATGCTAAATGTGTATTGTGTTTAAGTTCATAACTTTATAGCATGCAGAAATATTTGAGATAGATATGGAAAGAAATTTAGGTAAGAATATGTTTACTATATGTCATGTATATGATCAATTTTCTTGACTAAAATTGACTAAAAAATTTTAGGAAAACTTTATTTTACCTCCTCTAACTATGGGCTCATTGGATTTTACCCCATTAAACTATGAAAATTTAGATTTTACCCCTTACAAATATATAAAACTTGGATTTTACCTCCACTGTTACCAAGTTAATAGAATCTATTAGCAAAACTGCCACTATTATATTTCACTTACTGGCAATTAAAAATTATCACTATATTTACTAATTTTTGAAATTTTTTTTACTTATCAATAATTATGAATCGTCATTAAGTATAATAGAACTATCACTAAGTGTTATAATTATTAAGTTGATAATGGTGGGGGTAAAATCTAAGTTTTCATAGTACAAGGGGGTAAAATCCAATAATTCGATAGTTAAGGGGTTATTTATAGTTTTCCTAAAAATTTTTATGATCACTATCTCATTAAATAATTATATCACTCAATCTACTTATGGATATGCTCTTTAGTTACTTGGCAAAGTGCTTGTTGAGATTGTTGATATATGGTAGTAAATATATCACTCTTGATTTGGCACATTCCAAATAAAGTTTCAATTTTGCTTAAAGGTTGATAAGGTTAAGGTACTACAAGCAACTTGGGTTTAAGTAGTGAGGTTAATATCTTTGGTATTAAGCAAGGATATATTAAGACTCTTTCCATGGGAGGCAAATTTCTTCAAGGACAGGTACTTGATGACCTTATCCTTAAGATAGGTGAAGTTAGGTTTTTGATTGAGTTTATTGATCTACTCCTTCCATTAAAGTTTGTAGTAGCACCCGACCCCACAATGTTTTTCTAAGTTACTTGATTTATTAGCTTGTCTCATCCTTTAAAAAATTGAAAAATAACTTAATTAATTTTTATTAATAAGTACAAATACTTGTTAGAATTTTGGATTTGTTATGGATAAGTTTAGGATAAGATTAAAATTAGATAAAATATAATTTTATAATGGAAATAGGTATAATTAAAATAATTATAGGATTATGTGAAATTAAGAATTATTTTATTTATTTATTTATTCAATACTTTATATACATATATATATATATACATATATATATATACATATACATATATACATATACATATATACATATATATATATATATATATATATATATATATATATATATATATATATATATATACATATACATATATATATACATATACATATATATATACATATACATATATATATCATAATAAGTCATTATAGGTGAGCTTAGGGGAGAATTTAACTAAAGAAAATAGGATAATATACTAAAATCATGAACAATAAAATTAAATATAAATTAAGATATAGTTAGGATTGAGTTAGGGTGTGTGAAGGAAATTTTGAAGGTCATTTTTCCATTTTAACCCTGAGAACCATCAAAATTACAAAATTACCCCTGAGGCATTAAAATCTCCTTTTTCTCTTAACAATTTCTCCATTTCTCTAAAACCTTCACTCAATTCTCCTTTCCTCCATAACTTCAATTTCTACTTTAAATTATCCAAGGCAATTTCATCATTTTTAGCAAGATTAAGTTAAGGACTCTAATGAAGCATTGTTTAACCACTTTAACTAAGTTATTTCTCTTTAAAACTAGAATTTCTTGAGGAGTTTTGATTTTAAGAGATGAAGGTAGGGATTCAATTAAGATATGGTTGTTTGGCAGTTTATCAAGGTAAATTAATCAAACTTTTAACCTCTTCTTATTTTTTTCCATTTCGAGGTAAGTAGATAATCTACTTAACTAGGATTTATAACATATATGAGATTATTAAGTTTATATACTAGATATAATAGGATTTGATGTTTAAATGCTTAAATATTGACATTAATTGTGAATTTCTTATTGATTAGAGCTGGAAAAGCTGATAATTAAGGATGGGATAATGTTTGTTAAATTAAGTGAGTGATATGTAGATCAAGAGAATAGATTTGGATATGCTTTTGGATTTTTGCTATAAGTTTTTAGAAATTCCAATTCAATATTTAAGTATAGTACTCAAATATTAGCTCCTAATAAGTAATATTCAAATACCAACCTCAAATTTATTTTTTAAATGTAAGTAGTTTACGACTATATTTGATTACTTCTTATTTGTAAAACTAAGTAATGGAATATTGTAGTAAATTATTTCTTATATAACACTAAGTATTTGATTATGATAATAGAATACTTCATAGTTATGAGCTTAGTAATGGGATGCAGTAGTAGAATACATCATAGTCATAAATTAAATATTGGATTTTAGTAGTAAAATAATCTAAAATTATAACTAAATAATGGAATAACATGTTAAAATACTTTAAAATTGTAAACTTGGTGATAGAATATAGTGGTAGAATACTCCTTGTAGATAAATTAAATAATAAATTATAATATTAGACAACTTCTAATTTGTATAGAATAGAATAACAATGTGCGATTTGTATAAAAATATCTAGAAGTATGTTGGTGTTGATTAGCATGATGATAATCATGAATTTGAATATATATGTGATTGTGTGGGAATAGTTGCATAATTATAAATGAATATTTATTAAGTATAATTGTTATTGGAATTATGATGAATTGAAATGTGAATAACTGATATTGATAATGATTGAATGATAGATGGAATGTGATTAAGTGTGATTACTTTATAAATTGTAGTTATATGCTTATTGACTTTGAATGTGATTAATGTTATACTATACTTTAAGAAAAATGTTATTGATTGAAAATATAAATTGAATGGACTATTATTCTAGAGGGATAAGATGGGTTTATTATTTATTTTAATTATTGTGACCCGAAGGCATTATTATTCTAGAAGGGTAAAGTTTGTTCATTATTTATTTATTTTTTATAAAATGAAGGGACTATTATTGTGAAGGAAGGCATAAGATAGGATATTTATTATGATGTGTGTGTTGGGAATTCGGATTATTACATGTAGTAGAAATTCAAAATTTGATCTGAATTCTACCTAGGATCCATGCAAGAACATAAATCAATGATTAAGGTTTTACCTATTGGGCACTCATGTTTCTACTGATCAAAACTTGAGAGTGGATGAATCAAATGCCAGCCAGAAGGTACAACGTCTCTATGGTATCCACACGAAGTGAACAACGACCTTTCGCCCTCCATGAATCTGTTAGGATGCATTTCTCGCTCTAGGAATTAGGATTCGATGTTTTTTGAGTGATTTAGGGTTTTAGGAAGCTTATGAGCATGTGTCTAATGTGCTGCCCTCAAGCCCCTTTTTATAGAACTTAGACAAGCCACAATCCTAGTCCTACTAGGATAATACTTCTAAACTCCTAATCACACTTAATAACTCATCTTATCCTTATCCTAAAGATAATGAGGAGAGATAGGACTTATCTATTAATTATCTAATATTAGATAATAATATTATCTCATAATATAAATATCTTAATTATTAGATGATTGCATATAGTTATCAAATATCAAAATAATATTATCTCATAATATATTTATCTAATATCTGATAACGTAATTATTTAATATTACTTTAATATCAAATAATATCACATAATATTATATATATATATATATATATATATATATATATATTACATGAATAACACATTATTATTCTTAATAATAATATATATGCACAAAAATAAGTCCAATTAATTGCATATTAATATAATTAAAGTCCAATTAATTATTGTCTTATTCTTACTCCTTTTGTATGACACTATAGGTTCTTACTACGTTGACAATGACTCATTATTAAGTCATAGACAGTGAGCAGTATCTAACAATACATCACTGCTACTCAAGTAATAAGAATGTCTGTGATTCGACATCCACCTAATACATGATCAATATTTTGCATCATAATCTTTTTTTGTAATAATATCCAAATTGAACTGGAGGTATGGAATGTGTCATCCTCGTCAATGTTCAATTTATATTTCTTGATACTGAGTAGACTTAAAATAAATGATTAATATTACATATTAATCCAATTAAGCACGACCATGCATTTCTAAGTCTCACTCAATCAAAGGGCTTAAGGATATTTCTTTTTTATATAAGAGTAACAAAATCCTATCTACATCACTCACTTCCCTCTGCATGATTCATGACACACCCAATCAATGCCCCATTCGTCATCCTAATCAAAGGTGACATAGGACAATATTAAAATGAGTAATTCCTTATGTAGGGAACCATAGTGACTTTAGGTTAAAGGTTTATGTGTATTTGTGATCATATGAGAATAACTCATGACACGTTTATCCATGCAATATTCTCATAGTAGGTCAGTTCAGTACATTATTAGCAGTACATTGTTCACTAACAATGTACTCATGTATTGACTTGATATCACATATCCATGATTCGTAATCATCAGTTATAATACATGCTAGTCTTGATGTATTATTACTATCCTTTTCGTAAAAATACTTGATTAGGGGCATTTTAGGAATAGCGAAGCTATTCCAAGGATAATTATTATATTAAGTTATAAATCGCGCAGAATAATAATAAAATTATGAAAATAAAATATAATAATTAAATTGCCTAAAATAAAACATAATACATTGTGTATTATTTCAATCATCTATATGATTAGTTCCTAGGATACACACCAACAGTGTGTATGGTACTAGAACCTAGATTTTCTTTCTATTGGCATCAAAAACTAATCCTTGTGAGCTTTCACATGTGAACATTGTTGAAGCATGCCTCTTTTCCTAAATACACCATTTTATGAAAGATGGAGTGGTTTTGGTAGGAATTAAGGGTTATCATTTTATATCTTATGACCAAGTGTTCGTGTCATATCATATGTTATATCTTGTCTAGGTGTTTATAAGGAGTAGGTAAAGAGAATGGTAGGTAGGCTAGCTAAGTAATTAGGATGTGAGTAACCCTTAACATTAGAGTTAGTTAATATTATATTCAATTCTTATATCTGTGTGTTATTTTCTATGTTTACATACTATTGGTTATGTGAAATAATAAAGTGTTGTGTTATTTTGTAAAGGTGAGTTAATGATTTGCTATCTTCATTTTCAATGTTTGACACATAATAGAGATAATGTTATATGATTTATGAGTTAAAATATGGATATGCTTGAATATTGTTGTAGTTGCATTTATAAAATTGTAAAGGATGGTCATGTATGATTATTTATATCTAGTTAAGTGGTTGATCTGCTCACTGAGTCTATGACTCATTATTGTTATTTAAAATGTTTTTACAAAATGAGTTAACAAAAGCTCTACTCTACTAGTAGCTTATAAAGTGATAGGTTCTTAGATGTTTTTGTTGAGCAGACATAGTCAAAAATAAAATGTAAATAAGGATGGTTTGGGCCTTGTAGACAACATGAGTTTATTTTTGTACAAACTTTGTTTGTAAATATTTTTGTAAACATTTAAGAAATTAATTTATTAGTTTAAATTACTTGTTAGATATTGTGTAATGATACTAAATAGGGTTAAACAAGTTAGTCAAATTTGGGAAACAAATTCTCCATTAGTTATGGCCAGGTGGGTCATGACATAACTACACTAGTGGCATTATATGCCCTACCAGATGTTCTACCAATTCCATTGAATCACCATATATTCTAGCACCAATGACTAACTTACCAATACCATCTTATGACCTAGCACCAATTGTAAATCCCCTAAAACCATCTTATGTCCCAGCCCTAGTAAACCTATAGGACATAAAGTTTGACCTTTCTATGCTAATAGATCCACTTTCGTGTAGCTTATTGTTGGTGGATCTAGTAGACATGGGAATGCTTATTAAGGATTTAAAGGATGTTGTTGGAGGCTCTTTTGAGTTATCAATGAACAATTATTTTAGATGATGCTATTTGTATTTTTTTATTTTTTCCTAATTATCTTTTGATTCTTTTTTACAACATGTATATATAGAACTTTGACATAGCTAGTAATGTGGTATGATCAGTAGTTTTGGTATGGTATTTAAAACTAACCAAATTATTTGTATGAAATACTTAATCATGATATTGTATATGATATTTATTAAGGTATATCTAATATGTTTTTTGTATCTAATTTATAAAAGTTAGGATAAAAACAAGGCAAGAGACTTCCAAATCACCCAAGGTAATACAAGGAAAATGTTTTCTACTTTAAAAGATAAATGAATACTTTCCTATAGATATTTCCCATATATTTACAAGAGAATGATTATATTTAGTAAAGTATTATGTGAAGTTAATATTATTTCCAAAGCATTTATAAATAAGATCTTTTGATTTCTTAAAGTCTTACTAACCTAATTCTTGAACTTCTAAAATATTTTACTAATTAGTTTTCCAAAAATCCTCATCTAGAATTTTCTTTTGGTTTCTTGAGGAAATTTTATGGAAATATTATTCAACAAGTTTACTATGTCTTTTTTTAAGAAAAGACTTCCACATATCTATTTGTATCTTTTTGTAAATAGTTTTCTTAAATATAGCCTATTTAAGATCTTGCCAAAAGAAATAGAAATTATTTTCTCATAAATGATTTTTTTTTAAATCACTTCACTAAGGTTTTTGTTTTCAAGGTCATTATGTTTCAACTATTTTCAATACAAAAGATTAAACTTCTTCTATTTTGACTTGGATTTTGACTCAAAAGAAAATTACTATATTTCTTGATTCAAAATTTTCTTCCAAAAGAAAGAAAAATAATTTTCCACAATTCTAAATATTGAATCAAAACAATTTAATTTAATCATGAGTTATTATTAGTTTAATAGTGAACTTAAGAGATGGCATGCATAATATCATATGTATCAAAATTTGTTTATTTAGAGAGAATCAATTCAATTTTGAAATAGTTGATAATTCAATTATAAGATAGTTGATAGGAGAAAAGAAATAATTATAAACAAAGAGTTTACTTATTTATTTATTTTAATCGGATAATATTTTTACAAATAAATAATAAATAAAATGCTTATTTATTAATCTATTTTGTTATGAAATATTTAAAAAATAAATTGATTATTTATTTATTAGACAATTTTTAATATGTTATTTATTTTGACAAAGATTTCTAAAAATATTATTAGGATTTTGGACCTACTTGATAAGCAAGTTATGAGATGACTATAAAAAGATACCTATAAAGGTTGTAGAAACCCTAATAATAATATATATATATATACAATAGTGAAGTTTTCAACCACCAAAACTTGTGTGCTCATGCATTGAACTAATTATGAAAAATTATTCTCTCTGATCTCTTTCTCTCTATAATCACTAGTCATCGTTGCTAGCACAAAGTTGTGATGGAGTAAAGGTTAATTGTGCAGATTAACGTTAAAGGAAGCACACTTAAGTCTTTCAATTAAAGTTCTAAAACACATATAATTGGGAAAGAGGTAAAATCATTTTGTGGATTGTTATTAAATTAAATTAATTACAAGATGAGTTATCCTTGGGAAGAAATTTGAATAAAATAAAATTTTAAAAATTCCATTGCATTCGCATATGATGTAATCTTGAATTTCCAAACATTTTTATCTTTAGATAGGTGATATTTATACTTAATAAGTTAATAGCTTATATCTATTATCAAACTTTTATTGAATCAACTCAAGAGACATCCATTAGAAGATTAGCAATAGAAAATTTGGACATATTTTGATTATATTTACTTTATGCAAAAGATATATACATGCACACATGATATTTATGTTTTTTGAAATATTATATTATTGAAAGAAATCTTGAATTTAAAATATGTTAAGTGTTCTATATATTTGTATGGTGTTGAAGTTTTGTGTAATGAATAAACACTAGTGATAGTTAGGAGGAACCTTTGCAAGAGTCTTTTATGCACAAGTGACTAAGTGTCTAGAAGAAACTATAAAGTAAATATACTAACTTATGTTGGTGATGCATACGTGATAGTTTTATATAGTCACATAATTAGGGATCTTTATGTTTATATGAGATAGTGTTGCATTGCTGGTGTATAGAAGGTAACATTTGCAAAGTAGTAATGGGCAATAAGAAGCAATAGCACAAACATTACCTGATATTATGTAGGTGTTAAGAATTGCGATACTAAATTAGCAACCATCCAAATAAAGATAAGAAGATGAGTCATGGGAGAGGTGGTCATTTATGATTGGTCAACCAAGAAGAGAAATGAACATAAGTAACAATATTGGAGTCAAGTTAGACAAGGTGAACGTGTCAAAATGGTGTGCGATGGCTAAATGCACAAAGGTAGAGACGATGACCATGGCCAATGTTCAAATAATCATAAGTGTAGATATTTTATACTATACCTAAATCAAATTAATTATTATTTAGTATCTTTATCTTTGGCTTACATTTTAGCCTATTGCCATGAAAATAAGTTTTGTGCTGAAGCCATTACCAACTAGCTAAAGATTCAAGGCCGAACCATGTTATGCATAAGATTGGAAGTTACAAAGTAATTGAAGCATGCCACATGTTGACCATGTGGAGGTTTATGGAGCATTCTAAGAATCTTGAAATTACCAATAACTACTTCTGTTTAACAAAAATTATGAATAACTTGATAAATATTTTGAAAGGATCTTTGTTCCAAATTTAAGCAAGAAAATTTAATGTACATTTCATTTCAAATTACAACACTTCACTGCCTACTTTTTCATTTACTTTTAATTTACAATTCATTATAATTCCTTTTTCTTCTAAATCTTTGACTGTGAGCATATTAGGATCCTTTCCTAAATCTTTTTGCTCTTATTTTCTACAAATCATATTTGTATTTAATTTGGATGTATTTATTTTTTAAAGGACTCTATAAAGGTTTAATGTGAATAGCATTTAAATTATCATTTATGGCCAATTTTATGTATTTTTATTAAATATTTATATAAATTATACCTTTTATTATTCATTTTATAATATTATTGGGTCATTGTTTGCTTTTCCTTCTATTAACATTCTTTCATTCAAATTTTTACCAGCAAATTGTATTAAATCCATACTTTGTAAATAAGTTGAACTATTATGACATTTTTTTAATTGAAACAAATTGGCACACTGGATATGACCTAGTTAGTACTTCAATTTTGACATCTATTATTTATGGAATTGAGAAGTGGTATAATTTTGCCACCATATGATATGTATCCTAATAAGTTTTCTTCCTTTAGTACCACAAATGATAAACCTTTATTTGGGTTAATGCCAAAAAATGTTAATCAAACATAAAATATAGGTATGGAAAATTTAGAACTTACTAATGAGGCTCATAATGTGATTACGTAAAATCTAAATGCTACTAATTCAATGCTGAACATGGTGTAAATTTTGAGTAGCCAAAATAATATACTTAATGATAGCACCAATGAAAAAACACAAATGTCCACTATGTTCAAAATATAATTAATTCAAACTCAAACTAGAAACATAATCATTAAAAAAGTGACCAATGTAACAATAATAAGTCACATAATTAGAACAATAGAGTTTAGAGGTAATAGGATAATAATAGGTTAAATAATAGTAAACAAAATAATACTAGGAGGCCTGTAGGCTTAATGGGTTACCATTAAGAATGCCTTATGGCATGGTGTAAATAGATGAAAATAACAAAGTGATCACTTAAAATGGTTGAAATGCTCAAATTGAAAGAGCCAATGGTGAGATAGTTATAAAAAGATGAAAGTAATAACCTTATTGTCAACAATTTAGTCATGTTAAGAAAATAAATGAATAAAAACAATCATGAAATATTGCACATACTATCATAAAACATATCCATCATACTCAAACCTATTATTAAGATTGCAATCAATAGTTAAGATTGAATGAATCAAATCTTAGACCAAATGGTTTAGCAATTTAGCTTACAAAATGACAACAAGTTAAAATAGGAGAAAGAAAAGTCCAAGGTTAAACTTGAAAACTTAAAGGCTAAATTTAAAATACAAGAGTTAAAATATGGCCAAGGTTAGCTAGGAAGGGAAAATAAATGAGAAATGCTTAGCTAAATGAACTTGAAATAAAAGGATGCATGATAATGTTCATTAGTTAAACTAAGAAATACTAAACTATCCCTATATGAATTAGGACCAAGAGGTATTGAATCGGTAAAACATTAAATCCAAATTGTAAGGGTTGAAATCAAAGCAACTAGAGCCAAACTATAAAAGAATTGGTTAAAAAACTCTTAAACTAACTTACTAGCCAAAGATGTACCTAAAATTCTAAGGAGCATTCCTTGAGTGGGTTCATTAAATCAAATTACTTGCAGGTTTCAAGATGCCATAGTTCATGATTTTTTTTAGTGAAAACTATTGATCTACACTTAGGCACATTGCTTGGTACATAATTGAACATAGGGAGTTGGCTAGTAATGAGTTTCTAAAATTAAGACATTTTCCTTTCTCTTTAACTAGTACAGCCTTATCTTATTATTCAACTTTGCCACCAAATTCAACACACTTATGGACTCAAATGAAATGAATGTTCTATGATTAATTCTACGAAAGAAAAGCTAAGATTAATTTAGCTAACTTAATGTACATTCACAAAAGTCCAATTGAGGTGACAGAAAATTATTTATTTCACTTTTGGCAAGCTCAAAGAAAGTACTTCAGTTAGGTGATCAAAATTGAAATGGCTAAGATCTTGGTGGTAGGTTTTGACTATGCCATTTGTAACAAGTTAGTCACATAAAACATAACTAATGTTGCTCAAATGTCTAACAAATTTTGATAGATAAAGTAGATTCAAAGATAAAAAAGGAAGGAAAGAAATATATTGGCTTCATAAAGGATCTTAGGAAGGAAAAGGTGGCTTATATTAAAAGAGATGTAACTAATAAATATAGTGACAATAAGGTCCATATGGATGAACTTAAACTTAGATCGCCATACACTTGTACATTATAGAAAAATGTCAAAAAGAAACATAAAATAAACTTTATAAACAAGAAAATATATTCTTTTGATTTAACTAAGCTCGATCAATGTTTTAACATGTTACTAAAAGATAAATAATTGAAATTCCTTAAAGGACATAGAATTTCATCCAAATCAGTGAAAAGAGTTAAGAGATACTATAAATATCACATGTTTGGCCATAATACTAACAATTATGTTCATTTTAGGGATATTATTGAAAAAGCCATCAAGTAAAGAAGAATAAAATTTTCCAACTATAATATCTCATAGGAGTCTTTTTTAGAAAATATCTTAAGTGAATTAGAAATTTCAAGTAGAAATTTTACTAGAAAACTTTTGAATCAGAAAATTCGATAAGGAAATTAAGTGAAATTCGAGAAAATTATAGGAGTAATTTTGATTTGAACCCAACTTGAATTTTTATGAGAATTTTATTAGGCATTAGAATAAAAAAACTAATTTAAAACCTAACAATGGGTTTAGAAAAATTCACATAGAAATTTGTTGAAATTTAAAAACTCAAGTAAACTAAAAGTGAGAAATTAAGCTAAAAATTAAGCAAATTAATATAAAAATCCTTAGGCTGACCTAAATTAATTTTTTTGGGCCCAAAATATGTATCTAAGTTCAAAATTTAAAGACATAAATAAGGTCCAAGAATATCTAAAAGTTTTGGGGTAAAAAATGTAAGAAAGTGAAAAAGTGAGGCCATTTTGTAATGAATCCTAATTGCCCTTTTAATGTGGTTTAATTTTATTGGTTATAAGATAATTATTTTCTAATTACACAATTCTATTTATATGTCCAAGAATCCAAGCCATTTTTCCCAATATTTTTCTCAAAATTCAATAAATAATAAGAATTTGTAGCTTTTTTTTTTTGGTAATTTAGGGTTAGATTTTTATATATAAGTGTGGGCCATTTAGTAGTGGAAAAATTCTACTTCTTTTGCCCAGAAAAACATGAGAAGGAGGGGAGGAAATAGTGGAAGTTTAAGCCATCATGGTTCTAAGAAAATTCTTTAGCTAGTGTTTTCAATTTTTGTAACTTAGGATTTTCTTCCAATTTCTTCAAGATTTCATGATCCTCCCTTTCCAAAATTTCTAAAAATTTGATTTATTGTCATGAAGTCACTCTCTTGCTATTTCAAAACATTATTGAAAAATAAAGAGTGAAGAAATTAAGATATGTAGTAACTCCCCCCTTTTTAGGATCATCTTAAGGACCAAGTGATGATCTTGTTGATTTATGTTTCCTTTTATATTGCTTGCAACATGTTAGTTTATGATTTCATTTTTGAAATCTTCTAATCGATATTGTGATGACATATTGTTGATATATTGATGTTGAGAATTATGGAAAAAGGGATTCATAAAATATGTTTGGAAAAATGAAAATAGAAACTAGTTGAATTAAAATTAGTTCTTTCCAAGAAGTATTGAATGAGGATTTCAGCAACCCTATGCAATTAGGGGTTACAAAATTTTAAAATTTAGATTCTTATCATTTTAAGATTATATTTAGTGCTAGTATGATTGCAATTGAAGTTAGGTACTTTTGAAAAATTTTAGGTGTATAAAAAAAACAAGTTAGTGATGAAATATTCAAATCTATCCATTTTAGAGCCTTATATTAATTAGTCTCGGGTTTTAAAAGTTTTAGAGCACGAAATGAATGAGAAAAATTATAAAAATTCTTAAAAATTTGATATGTAGGATGTTGGTAAGCTTGTGTAAAAATTTAGTGGTAAACAGAGTTGATTTGATTATCCAAATGATAGCTTTGTTTTTATAGCTCCAATGTAGTATGAAAATTTTAGTTTTGAGTTCATATCTTTAATGCCTTAGCAAAAGAATGAAATTTATTATACAACACTTTGCTTATCTATTATTTGCTATGTTAAGAATGTTATGGCAAAATTAGGAAATAGTTTCCATTTGTTTGACAAAAAAGGCTTAAATTGCAAGTTTCCCTATGCTATTCTATTTTCGAACTTCTCATTTAGGTTTTGCATGAACAATATTCATGAAGATAATTAGTGTAATTTAATTATTGTATCTTGTGTAATAATATGTTAAGAATATTGGAGTAAATTATAGTGAAATTTGAAATTGATTTAGGAGCCTTAAAATGCTCTAAACCATGATATATACATATAAGTTTAATTAAGATTTTTTGAGATATGTTGAAAAAGGATTTGAATATAAATAACAAAATGGTGAGCTACATAAAACACTTATCACATAGTTAGTATTTGGCTATACCCATTGAAATCAATTGAATGATTGATATTTTAACATCCTATTATTATTTACTGTAAATTGAGAGGAGGAGATATAACATCTTTCGCAGAAAAGGAGTGGAGTGGTTAGTAATAGAAGGAAAATATTAGTGGTTTAAAGCTTAGGATGGTGTGCAATAAGGTTAGATTGAAGATATAAGGTGAAATTTATTTATCTATCATTGTCATTTTCTATGATAAATTATACGAAGACATATAAAAGAAAGCTTTTTCATAAAACATTGAATGATAATTACATATAAAATTAAAAAGCTAATCTTTTATGGTGAAAATCCTTTTTACATAAGGTGATAAGTAGCCATTCACTAAGTATATTATATATTCACTCTTTTGTTGCATTAAGTTAATTAGAGGTACGAATCATGGAGTTAATGTAGTAGATTAACACTTATGTAAAAACCTTTCAATCTCCCCATGACATTACAAGATACTTGCTGATATAAGTGCAATTTACATCATTGAAATATTTTGTAAATTATATGTTTGTATAAATAATTTTTAAATGTGTATATGCATATTTATATGTAAAACAAGCTTCAAACTTCTAATGTATATAGTTTTATATTCTAAGTCTAGATGTTTGCATCTTCTAACAATGTTAATTTAATAAAGATATAAGAGTATTATAAGGCTTGTAAAAATATCTATTTAGTATGTTAATATTTATTAGGTATCTTTACGCTAGTCATAGTAATTGTAAGATGAGTCGTAATAAAGTTAGTATCAAAACATGATCCTAGATATTAATAATTTTTTATAAAAAGTCAATGGGGGCTAATTAGACTGTGGAGATTCTAGAAGGTTCATGAAGGAGCATGTATTAATTGTTGTAGATCCATAAACATTATATGTATTTCTTTAGTTTTTCCTTAGATTTAGTACTACTTATTAACTAAAGTTATTTTAGAAAATTATGGCTAGGAAGAGGCAACCTCAGCCTCGAATGCCTCAATAACCTACTAAAGCACATTTGAGAATACCAAAAAACAAGCCATCTATAAATGTACCCCCAAAAAACCTTCTAAGGTAAGATAAGAAGAGACCAAAGCTATAGCATGGGCTATAAGGTTGTAATAAACCTTAGAAAGATTCTTGAACTAGAATCAGAATCTTCCTATTCCACCCCCAGTACCATTACCACCTAGACAACAAATTCCTTCATTACTTCTGAGAGAAAGATGACAAATAGTGCATGAATTTTAGAAATTAAACCCCTAAAATATGATAGCATGAATCTTATAGTAGACTTCCACCAATCTATAAACTAAATAGAGAGGACTTGTAGACTAATAGGATGTGATGAGAATATAATGGCAGAATTAATAGGTTACCAACTAGAGGATGTTGCTTACTTTTGGTATATCTATAACATTAAACCTATAATTCTGGTTTGTGAACATATCACGTGGCGGCAATTTCAAAGCAGAGTTTATGGATAGATTCTTACCCTTAAGCATTTGTGAAACCAAGGCTTATGAATTTGAAAGATTAACTCAAGAATCCATGATAGTACCATTGTCTGATGTCCAATTTACCAAAATATCCTAATATGCAGAACATTTGGTGCCTATTGAGAAAGCAAGGGTAAGTTAATTTTTGTTTAGTCTTTGAAATTATTTTTACAATTGACTAGACATCACTGACAATATGATGTATAAGTAAGTCTTGGATCAAGCAATCAAAGTAGAGTTATAAGCTAAAGAGAGGCAAAACTAAGAAGCAAGCCAAGAAAGAAAAAGGAAGTCAAATTTTTGAGGAGGGAGTAGTATAGACATTGAAAGAAAGTTAGCCACTCAAAGTATGTTAACTAGGATTAAGCAGGCTAACAAAAGCAGAATTAACCAATAAAAACTTCTAAGGAGAGGTTTTGATAATAGAATTAGAAGTGATTTTGATGTTTTTAATCAAGCTTATCCATTTCTCTCACTACCTAACAAACCCCATCAGTGCCCATGATGCAACCTTAATCACTATAGATAGTATGGGTTTTACTTTAGATGTGGATGACTAAGGCATTAAGCATTTGAATGCCTAACTACATAACAAGGAAGTAATATCATGACTCCTAGTACATGCCTCACTCAAAATATAACTTTAGCAACATAAACAACAACATCAGGGAGGAATAATACAAGAAAGGAATTGGTTGGAGCACAGGCTTAGGTATTGCCATGACGCGACAAGAAACTTAAGCCTCGAATACAATGGTGATAGGTATGATTCTAGCTAAAACTTTTCTTGTGAAAGTATTATTTAACCTTGGCACTAAATATTCGTTCATATCTAGGAATCTAGCAGTAAAACTTACAAAACCATTGGATAAATTAGATGAACCTTTAGTAGTAAATACATTAGTTAGTAAGATAATGATAACAACCCATGGCATTATTATTTGTACAATCTAGATAGATAGTTATCCACCTTTGAAAAATTTGATTATGTTGGACATGGTGGATTATGATATAATTCTGAGAATGGATTGGTTTCTAAAGAATTATGCTTGTGTTGACTATTATTATAAAAAAAAGCCATGTACTAACTAAAAGAGGGTAGAGTTCAAATATTTTAAGGTGAATAGAAGGTAGGAATGCCTGCTTTTGTGTCATTTACAAAGGTTAAGAAGCTAGAGAATAAAGGGTGTATTGTGCGGGTAGCTTTAGTAAAAGAAGCTATAAAAGAAAAAGTAATAATAGGGTCATGTCCCTATAGTAAAAGAATTTCCTGATGCTTTTTTGAATGATTTACCTAAATTGCCATAAATTGAGAAATTAAATTAATGATTGAAATGATCCTTGAATAGATCTGATATTTATTATTCCCTATATAATAACACTAGTAAAATTAAAAGAATTAAAGAAGTAATTGCAAGATCTATTAGATAAGGGTTTTATACGACTTAGTATGTTACCATGGGGAGCATCGATGCAAGAAAGTTGGACCACTATAATTATACATTTATTATCGATAACTAAATAAAGTTACTATTAAGAATAAATACCTTTCACCAAGGGTAGATAATTATTTGTCCAATTGCAAGGTTTTTAATAGTTTTTGAGGACTAACTTGCATTTTAACTATCATCAATTGAAGATTGAAAAAGAAGATATTCTAAAAACAATATTTTGAACTTGTTATGGTCATTATGAGCTTTTAGTTATGTTATTTAGGCTAACCAATGATCTTGCCACATTTATTGACCTTATGAATTGCATTTTTAAACCTTTTTTGGATAAATTTATCATAATGTTTATTAGTGGTATTTTAATATATTCTAATAGTGAAGAGAAGCATACGTAACATTTGAGAATCGCCTTGCAAATGCTACGAGAACATAAACTATACATAAAATTTTCAAAGTGTGAATTTTAGATGAAGGTACATTTCCTAGGGCATGTAGTGTCACAAGAGGGAATACAAGTAAATCCTCAAAAAGGTTGATGCTATGCTTAAATGGCTACAACCTTCCTCATAATAGAAATACACAATTTTCTTGGATTAGTCGAATATTATAAGAGATTCTTGAGGATTTTTAACTTAATTGACTCGTAAAAGAGTCACATTTATGTGGAATGATGATTGTGAAAGGAGTTTCTAAAAACTGAAAGAAAATCTTACTTCTACACTAGTACTAGCATTACCTAATAAAACAAAAGGATATATAGTATATTGTGTTGCATTTAGAGTAGGATTAGGATCTGTATTAATGTAGTAAGGAAGGGTATTAGCTTATGCATCTTGTCAATTGAATAAATATGAAATGAATTATCCCACTCATGATTTAGAGATGACAATTGTAATTTTTGCCCTTAAAATATGGAGACATTATTTGTATAGGACTACCTATGAAATTTACACAGGTGATAAAAAGCCTTATATATTTTTAAGTATAAAGAGCTTAATATGAGACAAAAAAGTTGGATAGGATTTATAAAGGATCATGATTATTCCATTCATTATCATCCAAGAAAAACTAATGTAGTTGCTGATGTTTTAAGCTAAAAAGCTCTTAACTATAAGGGAAAAAAGAAAGAAGGAGATAAAAATGTAGAATTAGCTTGTATAATTGTACAATCTACTAACTTGAAAAGAAGACTCTCAATACAAACAATTGAAGAATAAAGCAATGAATGAGATAGAGACCGATTTGACAATAAATGAAAAGGGATTAATAAGGAACCAAAATTGATTATGGGTTCCTGTAGCTCTAAGATAGGAAATATTAAGAAAGGCTAGTGAATTGTCTTATGCAATGTATCTTGGTGCAACAAAAATGTACCAAGATTTAAAGAATTTATATTAATGGGATGAAATGAAAAAGTATGTATAAGATTACGTAATTAGAGGCCTGACCTATTAACAAGTGAAAGCAGAGCATTAATGTTCAATAAGCCTTTATCAAAATATTTATATTCTTGAATGGAAGTGGGAAAACATTACGATGGATTTCATAATTGGATTACCATAACTAGCAAAGGATACAATATAGTTCATGCCAATGAAGACAACGTACATTTCATTGCAATAAGCTTAGCTCTACATGGATAAGATTATTCCATTACATGGCATGTCATTCACAATTATTTCAGATCAATGATTACAATTCACATCCTAATTTTAGCAATCATTCTAAGAAATGCTAGGAACTCAATTGAGATTTAGCATGACATTCCATCTTTAAATTGATGGGCAATTGAAAAGAATGATTTAAACACTAAAGTACATGCTCAAAGTTTATGTAATTAAATTTGAAGGAAACTAGGATAAATATCTGTCATTAATGGAATTTGCTTATAGTAACAGCTACCATACTAGCATTATCGATGGCTCTATTTAAGGCACTATATAGTAGGAAGTGTAGTCACCTATTAGGTCATTTGAATCAAGAGAAGCAAAAATGATCGGTTTTGACCTTGTGGAGGATGCTATCAATAAAGTTTAAATAATTAGAGAATGATTACAAGTGGCTTCAAGCTAACATAAATCATATGGAAATAATAGATGTACAACATTAGAATTTCAAGAAAGTGATTAAATATTTCTAAAATTTACACCTATAAAGGGAGTAATAAGATTTGGTAAAAAGGAAAAATTGGCATCCAAATATGTGTATCCTTACAAAATTAGCAAACGAATCAAAAAAGTTGCTTATCAACTTGAGTTGCCAATAAACATGAAAGCAATGCATCCAGTTTTCCTTGTATCCATGTTAAAGAAACATATTCTAGGTGAATCCCGTATGTTGAAAGAAATGCCAATAGAATTAGATTGAAAACGAGTACATGAAGAAGAACCTATTTGAATCGTTGACTAGCAAATAAGGAAATTACAGTCTAAGAAAATTCCTATGATTAAAGTAATATGAGAGAAACATGGAGCTTAAGAAGTGACATGGAAATTAGATAAAAATATAAAAGAAAGCACCTAAGTTTATTTGGCTAGTTTTCTATCCAAAACTATTACATGATTAGTTAATAATTCTATATAGTATTGAGTAATTTCTTGAAAATTCAAGGAAATTTTTTTTGAAAAGGCGAAGAACTTGTAATATCCTATAGGAATCTTCTTTGGAAAATACCTTAAGTGAATTAGATATTTCAAGTAGGAATTTTACTAGAAAACTCTTGAATTTAAAAAGTTGGTAAGGAAATTAAGTGAAATTCAAAAGAATCGTAGAAGTAATTTCGACATGAGTCTAACTAGAATTTCTATGAGAATTTTATTAGGTATTAAAATAGATAAAAACCTAATTAAAAATATAATAATAGGTTTGAAAATTTTATATAGGAATTTGTTAAAATTGTAAAGTTTGGGTGAACCAAAAAGTAAGAAATTAAGTAGAGAATTAAGAAAATTAATATAAAAACCCTTAGGCTGACCTAAATTAATTTTTAGGCCTAAAATGTGTATGAAAATTTAGAATTTAAAAGGCCCAAATAAAGCCCAAGAATATTAAAAGTTTTAAGGTAAAAAGTGTAAGAAAGTGGAAAAAGTGTGACCATTTTGCATTAATGTGGATTAATTTTAGTGATTGTAAGATAATTATTTTTTTATTTCACAAGGCCATTTGGACATCCAAGAACCTCAACCATTTGTCCCTAGATGATTCTCAAAATTCAATAATAATACTAAGAAATTTGTAGATGTTTTTTTGGTAATTAAGGGTTAGAGTCTTATATATAAGTGTGGGCCATTTAGAGGTAGAAAATTTTTAATTCTTTTGGCCAGAAAAAAATGAGGAGAAAGAGAGGAAAATATTGGAAGTTTAATCCTTCAAGCTACTAAGAGAATTCCCTAACTAGTGCCTTCAATTTTTGTAAGGTAACTTAAGATTTTCTTCCAATTTCTTCAAGATTTCATGATCCTTCCCTTCTTAAATTTCTAAAAATTTAATTTATTATCATGAAACTACTCTCTTGCTATTCCAAAAGGTTATTGAAAAATAAATAATGAAGAAATTAAGGTGAGTGGTAACTCTCCCTATTTTAGGATCATCTCAAGGATTGAGTGATGATGTTGTTGAGTTATGTTTCCTTAAATATTGCTTGCAACATGTTAGTTTATGGTTCTATTTTTGAAGTCTTCTAATAGATATTATGATGACATGTTGTTTGCATATTAATGTTGAGAATGATGGAAAAGGGATTCACAAAATTTGTTTGGAAATATCAGAATAGAAACTAGTTGAAATAAAATCATCTCCTTCCAAGAAATGTTAAATAAAGGTTTCAGCCACCCTACGCACTAGGGGTTAGAAAATTTTAAAATTTCAATTCATGTAATTTTGAGGTCATATTTAGTGTTAGGATAATTATATATGAATTTGGAAATTTTTAGAAAATTTTAGATGCATGAAAAAGCAAATTGGTTATGAAATACTCAAATCTATCTATTTTAGAGCCTCATACTAGTTAGTCTCAGGTTTCAAAATTTTTCGGGCATCAAATGAATGAAAAAATTATGAGATTTTTTAAACATGATATTTGGGATGTTAGTAAGCTTGTGGAAAATTTTGATTTCAAATGGAGTTGATTTGGTTGCCTAAATGATAGCTTTATTTTTACATCTCAAGTGCTATATAAAAATTTTTGTTATGATTTCATGTCTTTAATGCACCGTCATAACCATGAATTTTATTGTACAACACTTAAATTATCCTTTACTCATTGTGTTGAGATTGTTATGACAAAGTTTGAAAATAATTGATTTCCAATTTATTGATGAAAAAGGGCTTGGATTATAAGTGTCCTTATGTTGTTCTGTTTCTGAACTTCTCATTTAGATTTTGTGTAAATAGTATATGTGAAAACAATTAGTGTAATTTAATTGTTCTATCTTGTATAATAATATGTTAACAATATTAGAATAAACTATGGTGAAATTTTAAATTAATTTAGGAGCCCTAAAATGCTCGAAACCATGATATATATATATATATATATATATATATATATATATATATATATATATATATATATATATATATATATATATATATATATATATAAGTTTGATTGAGATTCTTTGAGAAATGTTGAAAATTGATTTGAATGTATATAACAAAATGGTCAACTACAAGAAACATTTATGGTATGATTGGTATTTAACTATATCCATCAAAATGAATTGAATGGTTAACATTTTAATATCTCATTATTGTTTATTGTAAATTAAGAGGGGGAGATATAACATCCTTTGTAGAGAAGGAGAGGAGTGATTAGTAATGGAGAGAAAAGATTGGTAACTTAAAGCTTAGGGTGGCAGGACATAAGGTCAGACAAAAAATATAAGGTAAAATTTATATACTTACTATTGCCATTTTCTATAATAAATTATATGAAGACATATAAAGGAAAGCTTTTTCATAAAACACAAAATGATAATTAGATATAAACACCAAAAGCTAATATTTTATGGTCAAAATCCTTTTTATATAAGGTGATGAGTAGCCATTTACTAAGTATAATTTATACTGACTCTTTCATTATGTTGAATTGATTACAAATATCGATCATGGAGCTGATACAGCAAATTGATACTTGTGTAGAAACCTTCTAGTCTTTCCATGACACTATAAGATACTTACCGATATAAGTACAGTCTGCATTATCTAAAATATTTTGTAAATTATATGTTTGTATATATAATTCTTGGATGTGTATACACATATGTATATGTACAATAAGTTTCAAAACTTCTAACATAATTAGTTTTATATTTGAGTCAAGATGTTTGTATCCTTTAACAATATTAACTTAATAAAGGTATTAGAGTATCATAAAAGCTTGTATTAGTATGCTAATACTAATTAGGTATTTTTATGCTGATTACAATAACTATAAAATAAGTCATAACACTAACAAAGGTAAAAAAAGATAATGATAGACAAAAATCCTTTCCTAACTTGATCCAATTATGTAAAGATAAGTGGTAGCTTTGACCAATTTGATGTTGGGGTTAATGTGGTTTATTATAAAGAAGGAATAAATAATTTCTTAGAGTTAGAAAACAACATTGACTTATTTCAACCCTAAATTAAAGTTATGTTTCATAAAGTATATGTGGCTAAAAATTACATAAAGTTGAATAGAGTCATGACTTATTCCAAGTAGACATCAATGTCTTCTTCCACTTTGAATATGATAATTTAAATGATGCCCTATTGTCTCCTAAAGCATATCCTAATGAAGGCGAGTCAAATTCATATTTTATAATAAGAATCTGATATGAAGGAAAAGTGTTGAAAATATGTCCTTGTTGTGAAAAATAATAAGTTAAAAGTAGTCATGGAGGACAAATAATCAAAAGATTGCATCAATCTTAAGGTGTAAAAGTTAATGGATGATTAAAATAAAGCCTCGAAGAGGATAGAAGAATTTAAAACTAAAGAAAGTAAGTTGAAATTGGTATTTTGTTAGTTGGAATATGACTAAGCAAGAAAAGAAATAGGAACCTAGATCAGCATAAGGAAGTTAAAAGTAGATCATTTAAATGGAATGGATTAGGAATGAGACATGACATGACAAAGATAAACAAACTTGAATGCCAAGATCAAAGGAAATGAATGAAAGATGATATTAGTACTATAAATGGCCTATAGCAACCAAATGCAAAAAGAGATGTCTGCGAAGGCAAGCTATTTACAGGAAAAATAGAAATAAGGTATAAAAATAAAAATACTAATTGACCACAAGGAGAAAAGCAATCATAAGAAAGATGACAAGGAGGAAAATAATTTCTTCAAAGCCTATAGTCAAAATATGGTTATCGATGCTAATATGGTTACCATTTTGCCACTTTCATTTGCTGATAATAAAGTTTGTAATGTTGGTGAAGACTTTGAAGATGATATAGTTATGATAACGGTTAAATTCTTAAATATAGAAAAGATGCTCAGAAAAGAGATCACATTTAAGAGGCTAAATGAAGTCATAAAAAATTATTTATGGCATTATACACCAGAGCTCACCTGAATGGTAGACTAATCAATCAAGTATTATTAATAGTGAAGTGGTAATCAATCTCATGATAAGGTAAACATTTGTTCGGCTAGGTCTGTAGTTGAAAGATGTCATGCCATCCAATATAGCAATTACTGATTTCAATAAAAGGATGCTGGTGATTAAAGAAATGGTATTAATTAAGTTAAAAGTTAGTTCAATTATCATGCCTACTTTATGGTAGTGTCATCCAAAGCTATCTACAATTTACTACTAGGAAAAGATTGGATTCACACAGTCAAAGTAGTTTCTTCTACTTCGCATAAAAAATTAATCATGTGAAAGGAAGATAGAATAACCGAAATCATTATGGTAGATGATAGTCACTATTACATGCAATAATGCTATTTTGATTCCTAAATGTATAATCTAAAATTTAAATCATTGCAGTGAATGGATGCTTTGACCCAACCACAATCAAGATGTGCATTTTAGACACATCCAATTTCAAGGTAATCACAAAAGCCAAAAAGATGGGATTGGCTTGTTGCTTTAAATTTTCTAAGTGCCATCTTACTAGAAGACATAAAAAAGTTATCAACATATTAAAAGAGTATAAAGATTATTTCTCATAGGATTATGATAAGATGTTAGGGCTAACTAAAAATTTGATTAAACACTAATTGCTAATTAAGGATGGATTTTGATTGCAAAAATAGCCATATCAATAATTTGTACTAAAGGTTATATTAAAGATTAAAGAAGAAATAAAAAGGCTACTAAAAGTTAAATTCATTCAAATAACCAGGTATGCAAAGTGGTTATCAAATGTAATACATGTAATGAAAAAGAATGATAAGATATGAGTATGTATTGACTTTATCGATTTAAATAATGTGACACTAAAAGATGAATATCTAATATTAGTCATAGATATGTTAATTAATGAAGCGTCAGGTTATATGGTATTGAGTTTAACGGATGGAAATGTTAAATACAACCAAGTTTATATAGTCGATGAAGATATGATCAAAACTACCTTTCAATATCTAGATTTAACTGGTGCCTTTGAATAGGTAGCTATATTATTTAGACTAAAAAATGTTAGGCCACTAACTAATAGGCAAAGAATACTATTTTTCATAACATGATTAGTAAATC
This sequence comes from Sindora glabra, assembly GCA_020226215.1. Classification (NCBI taxonomy): domain Eukaryota; kingdom Viridiplantae; phylum Streptophyta; class Magnoliopsida; order Fabales; family Fabaceae; genus Sindora; species Sindora glabra. Next base: position 19,008,754 of record CM035230.1, on the reverse strand, counting down.
AATGGAAATGTATATTGATGATATTATGATAGAAAGGAAATCTTAAGAAAAGCATTTAAATAATCTAAAACAAGCTTTTGCCTTGATAAGAAAAGATAACCTCAAGATAAATCCATTCAAGTACGCCTTTGGCAAAAAATTTCCTTAGTTTTTTTATTTATTAGAAGGGAATTGAGGTTGATAAATATAAAGCTAAAGCTATCATAGAAATCTCATTGCTAACCTTTAAGAAGGAATTGCAATGTTTCTTAAGAAAGGTCAATTTCATAAGAAGGTTGATATCAAATTTATTTGGTCGAAAAAGGTGTTCTCACCACAAATAAAGATGAAAAATAAGGAACAATTTATATGGAAAGTTGAATACCAAGTTGCATTTGATGTCATTAAGCAAGATCTAACCAAACCACCTTGAATGTCTTCTCTAATCCTAGGCCAACCATTGAAAATGTATATTTTACCCTCAAAGGATGTAATTAGTTATGTTAGAGAGTAACTAGTTTTATAATATTAGGCTTAGATTATATTATAGGCTTGCTTGTCTTACACCTAAAGTTAAAAGTATTAGAAGCTTTATGTTTATTAGCAACTCTTTATAAATAGAATATTAAGGTTGAAATGTACTAATTTAGTCTTCTTATTTACTCAATAATATTATATGTCTCCCTTTAGTTATATAGCTTTCTCTATTCTTTCTCTCTCTAAATTCTAACTATGTTTCTCAACATGGTATTAGAGTAATACCATCCTTGATAAGCCTATGGGTTATACCTTTATTGATGACCTTAAAGAGGTTAGATTATTGATAATGCAAAATTTTGAGTTTTAGTAAAAAAAGAAAAAAGAAAAAGTTCAAAGTTATTTCTCTATATTCATTTATTTTTTAGTTATTTTTTTAAATTGAGTGAAAAGAAAGAAAAGATAATGAAGGAAAAAAGAGAAAAAAAAAATAAAGTTTCTATAAGAAAAAAGTGGAAAGAAGAAGAAACAAAAGAATTAGAGTGAGAATTGAGAAGGTTACTATTATGACTATTCTAAAAGAAGCAAAACTAGTCTTAATGGCGATTAAGACTTGACCATTGTTAATGGTAGTAGTCATGAAGCACAACAATTAATAGTTGATGGAAGTTAAAGCTATCTCTATCTTTGGAAACTTACTATTCATTCCCCTCCAAGCTCCTATGATCAATTATAAAAAAAATTTGTGGGGTCATTAATTTGATTATATTTAGCTTTGCTTCTTATTTGTGCATGTTTCTCTTTAAATTAAAAGATTTTTTAAGCTTTGTTTTATTCGATGATCAATGATCTACAACTTATGGATCTTTAAGGCTTTAGATTTATTATGTTTAAATTCATAATGGTCAGGTTTTATGCAAAAAGCTTGTGGAAATTTAGGTTTTTTTGGTTTTAGGTGATAGGCATAGATTAATTTAGATAGGTTTATGATTGAGTATCCATCTTCCTTTATTGTGGATTTATGATTTGATAGTTTAAATGTTCTTTAATTAATATACTATGATGTAATTTGAATTGTCTAGAGCATAATTTGAAACATTTGGTGCTAAAATTTTTGCAGTATTGCTCAATTTGATATGTTTCCACATGATATATAATTTTCTAGAGCTTATGCTATTTCTATTTGGCAAGGAGGGATCTATTTTAGGTATGTTGTTGTTATTTAGTAGTTTTAGTCTTTTCATGATGCTTGACTATTTTAGTTTGTGTATGTTAGAGCTATTTGGCATGGAAAGGTGTTGTAATTGTGTTTACTAGTGTGCTAATATTGGAGTTTATTACATATATTCCACTATAGTTTATTGTTATGCTAGTAAAGATGTAATTTGGTAAGTTATTATAAAAAGTAGTGTTTTGGCACTGTTCCAACAAAAATGATTTCAATGATGAAAAGGTATTAAGTATAGCTTTAGTTCTTGCAATTTATGTTTGGCTTTGATAGTTCAGTTCATTAGTTATGGATGTCTTAATTTAATTTACGACACTATTTAGGGATTTGTGATTGCACATGTCTAATTTAGTAAGTTTATCCTTGATTTAAGTTAATTTAGACCGTTGTTTTTGCTAGCCTAGTATTGTATTGGTTTATGTAAAGTGCTAGTGTATTTAGCTAGGAAGTTGAAAAGACTTCTAGAAACTATCTCTAACCATAGGTGTTAGTGTATTTAGTTAGGAAGTCAAGTAGATTTCTAAAAGTTGTAAACCATATGTATTAGGGTTTTTGGCTTAGAAGTTAAGGGAATGCTTTGAAGGAAGCTAGAAGAAGACTTCTAGAAGGTATTGATAATTCCAAGGATTTGGAGTTTGTGAATATTTCCATTTAGGAGGAGTGTTCATACGCATTCATCAAGCTTTTCAAGTCTCCTTTAGTTATGTTTTATTGTATTTTGTTTCTAGGAGTTTAAATTTATGTAACAAGCTTAAGCTTAGTAAGCTTCAGGTATAGGGGAAGTGTTAAAGAGCAAGTAGGTTTATAATATCAAGCTTAGTTTATCTTATAGACTAGCTTGTCTTACACCTAAAGTTAAAGGTATTAAAGTCTTTATATTTTTTTGTTGCTCTATATAAATAAAGCACTAAGGTTGATTCTAATTTCTTAATTCAATTTTCCCATTCATTTAATAATATTACATTTCTCCGATTAATTATATAGTTTCTCTCTATTCTTTTTCCCTCTAAATTCTAACTATGTTTCTTAATAGGTTGTTTTCTAGCCTAAGAAAATAAAATAGGAAAAGAAAGTGTAATATATATTCATCTAAGGTGTTAAATGTAACTAAATAAAAGTATTTGATAATTGAAAATTTATATTTTGTATTGTATTTTTCTTGTTCTAAGCTTAGATATTACTTATTGCTAACCACAATTCTTCTTATAGCCAATTTTAATATTTCAAAATATATGCTAGCATGGCCTTTTATACATGCTTGAGTTAGAAAATGGAGTTTAGATTTAAATGAATTCATTATACAATATTATCCTTTAAGAGCAGTGAAAGGGCAATTATTGTTCAACTTCGTCATTGAACATCACAAACAACTTATCGGCTTCCTCAGAATTAATAATTGGAAATTATATTTTGACATGTCTTTCAACAAGATTAAAGTTGGCTATGGAATTTTGATCATAACATTAGACGTGAACGAATTGAATTCATGTTTTCCTTCGCCAAAACATGCTTAAATAATGGACACCAAATATAAAGTGTTGATAATTACCTTAGAATTATTAGTAGAACAAAAAGCACATAATATAGATATTTATGGTGATTCACAATTAGTTATTAAGCAAATTATGCATGAATATAATGTGTACATCCAAATATGGCTAAGTATTTAGCCATTTTGGCTAGATTACTATATAAATTTGATGATGTTGTGGTTAGCTATATACCTAAGTTGAAGAATGCAAAAGCAAACATATTAACACAAATATCTTCTGGGTATAGAGTCAATAACTCAAAATCGATTGAGTTTGTTATGACACATGCAAACTTGGATTTAGTAAAAAATAGAGAATTATTATATGCATGTCCTAAAATAATCTTGAATTATTGGATGAGAACTTTAATCAATTACCTTGAGAATCCATGTAGTGAGGTGAGTCAAATGACTAAAATTAATGCTTTAAAATTTGCATTGATGGATGAGGAACTACACAAGAAAGGATTTCAAGGCCAATTATTGAAATGTTTAGTTAATACCAAAGCTATTTTAGCTATAAACGAAGTACATGAAGGAATATATGAAGCATATCAAGTTAAGAATAAGATAAGCTAGACTTTGTTCACATAAGGTGTGTATAGGCTAAAAATGATTAAAAATTGTATAGATTGTTCCAAAGGTTATGAAGAATGCCAAAAAATAGGCTAATCCAAAAATACTAGCAGTAAATTTTAAATATATAGTCAAACATTAGATATTCCGAGGTTGGACCTTGGATATTTTTAGTAAAATATATCCTTCATTAACTAAAGGCCATCATTTTATTCAAGTAGCAATTGACTACTTTACTAAATAAATGGAAGCCAAAGTTTAGAAAGAGATCAAACAATTAGATATGATAAACTTCGTTGAGAGTAAGTTGGTTATGAGGTTTGTTTACCTAAAACTATGATGATGGGTATAGAAACTATTTTTACAAGACAAAAGATCGAAGATTATGCCAAATCAAGAGGGATAAGGCTGCTAACTTTGACTCCTTACTATTTTTAAACTAATGGATAAGTCAAAGTTATAAATAAGCTAATCATCAACTTGATTAAGAAACACAATGGCCAACATCCTAGGAATTAACATTAAATGGTTGAAGATGCATTTTAGGCAATTAGAAGTTGTCCTCAAAAATTTTCTTGAATCACATTATATAAATTAGTTCATGGTCATGATGCTATTTTACTAGTCAAAGTATAGTTCAAGCGTTAAGAGTGCAAAAAAAAAAAAGAACTAGTGTAAGCAATATACTATAATTTAATGCTTAAAGAAATAGAAGAATTAGATGAAGTGTGATAAAATGCCTTGGATGCTTCGGTATGTAATAAAGAAAAATTAGCCAAATAATATAATAATCAACTTAAAGTTAAGAAATTTATTCATGGCTAATTAGTGTGGAAAGTTATATTGTTGATGCAAGTTAAGTTGAATTATGGAAAATGTGGGAAGCACCATTTGAAATTATTAAAGTATTCAATGGAAATAATTATAAAATTAGGAATATTGAAAGAGAAAAAATTAAAACAATAAATAGCAAATACTTAAAACAATTTAAATCAAGCATTCATGAGATAAGGATTAAAGAGAAGTCAACGTTGAATTCCATTTAAGCAAGTTGAAAAGTTAACTTAAAGAGTCACAAAAGATCACTAAGCCAAAACTTAGTCGAGAATTTACAAAATGAAAAGCTAAAAGTTTAGCTTCAATGTTACAAAATATGTTAAAATTGAAGAGATGGCTATAAAAATTATCAATCAGTCAATTTGTGGTCATTTTACATTTAAACTAATTTTAAAAGAAAAGTCACAAACTTTAAAATGGAGGCTTGAAATTCAGCTAAATATTCTTCCATTTAGCTGTTGAAATGGTCTTCAGTTCACACATAACTTAAAACTCACTAACTATTCAAGTTAATTAAGCATTAGTTAATTTATATTCTTTAATTGCTTTTTCACTGTTTAAACTCTTATTCTTCAACTTTAGTGGCTTTTAGTTTGACTTCTAAAGTTAGTTTAAAATCTTCAAGGTGTTTTAGCTCCTATTGCAATTACACTATTTTCCATTTTAGACAATTTATTTTTTCATTGTGAGCTAAAATGTTCACAAGTAGAGCTCTATGATGATTTTTGGAATCTTTTTTGAACTCATGATTCCACTTGGTCAAGCTCTAATATGCACACTTGATAGTCAAAGCTTTATTTAAATTAACCACAATGGTAAAGGTTTTAACTATATTCATGATATGTTGTTTGAAGTCAATGGTTATAGATAAGTCCAATTCATTAGTTTCCTTTAAGATTTCCAAGCTCTTCTCTAGTTTTTCTTGACTCTCAGGATTGTTGACCACAATATTCAAATCTTGACTTAGAACCTCTTGCAATGAGTATGATTAGAGTTAGTCAAAATAATGAGTGTTGGTGTATCTCTATGTTGAGCCTAAAAACAAATATTAGCTAGAATTATTCATTATAAGAGCATTAAAAAGATTGAACTAGTAAAGAGAAGTTACCATTGCAATTTAGGGAGTAACTTCAGATGGTGGTCCAATTAAAGGAAGATCAACACTAGTGTTAGCTAAAGTAGTTGTCAAAGGGATGCATGGTTAAGCCAAAGTCTTTAACCTTAAACTCTTTGCTTTCAGTTGCATAACTTAGATGATTAATTAACTACTATTGGTTATGGAAGTTTCCCTTTTACTTTGTTTTATTTATTGAGGATCTTAGGCTGAACTTTCTTCATTGTCAGTTAAATTCATTGTAGCCTCTTCTTATGCCTTCTTAACTTTTTCAGCTTTTTTGAGCCATAAACTTAGCATCTGAAAAAGTGTTAGGAATATGGTCAATATGTACAGTTGCACCTTTAGCTATAAAACAAAGATAGCTTAGTAAATGATTATAAGAAATCAAACATGCAAATATAAAATTTTCTTGATGGCAAATCAAAGGTAGCCTAAGGTGTATCATCTAACCTAGCCATTTTATTTGCGATGTAAGGGAAGAGATTAACAATCATCACACTAGAAGTGTACATCATTGACCTCACATGTTTTATATATTAACCCAAATAAAAATGTGCATTTGGAAAAGCCATCAACTTAAGCTAAAAGGGAAGTTTTACTAAAATATTTTCTAAATGGGGACTGCTAATGAAAGTAGCTAAAAATTTTGTTTCAAAACTTTAGCCATGAGCCTCATTTTTCTTTTTTTTTAAAGATTCTTTGACTTCTCCAAATGTGTAATTTATACATTTATAGTTATATTCTACTTTATAAGTCTTTTCAAAAGCAATGATTTCAACATAAAACATACCTGTAGTTTTCTTTAAAGCCTTCATAGTTTGTACAAAAGTAATGTAGGTCAGTTTTCCATCCATGCATATGTTGAAGTGTTTACTAGTTTGATTGAACCACTAATCTTGCAAGGAGTTAGTGCAAGCATAACAAGGAGAAAGATTATAAAATGGTGAAGTGTTTGACTATTGATTAGTTTATTTCATCTATATGCAACATTTTTTTTAAGTCACCTTTGAAAGGTTTATGGCTAGGTGATGTACAAAATATTAAATATATTATTTCTCCTTTTTGTACCTCTTAATGTGTTAAATATACTTAATTTAATGGAATTGGCTTTGTTATATGATTAAGTGTTTGTTTTCCAATGTTTTGAAATTGTTTGATTAATATTGAATTTTTATACTATTTCATATTTTTTGCTATAACTTAAGTTTTACATGTCAAATTTAGGTGATTTTTATGTTTTTCGAAAGCTTAAAGGAATCTCTATAACTTTTATGCTTTGGCTGAAGCCTAGTTTGGATGTTTGGAAGGTAAAAAATGGCTATGAATTTAATGCTCTATTTTTGTTCAAGCTAAACTAATCTTTATTTTTTGGCCATATTATTTTTGGGTCATATTTAGAGCTACGAAGTCCATCAAGGTGAAACAAGTACTCAAAGTTTTTTAAGACTTGACTCAATAACTTTCATGTTTAGGGCTTAGTGAAACTATATAATTTTGAAGGCCTTACAATAGCTAGAAATCAAACTTATGAAATTTTACTATAGTAACTCATGTAGTATATTATTTTGTAAATTAGGTTTTAAGCTTATAAAATTAGTAAGGCCCTATTCTTTGTAATTATAAAAGGCATATTAACTTAACTTATTAGATTTTTTAGGGGAAGAAATCGAATTATAGGATTTATGTCTCTAAAGAAAGAACATATAATTTTAGATAGCTTTCTTCTTTTTTCCAAGTTTCTTCTTTTCATTCATGAAAGGCTAACTTTGGATTAATTCAAGGAATTTGAGGCTCATCTCAAATTGAATTATAAGATCTTAAGCTATAATATTGACTTTCACTAATTGATTTTGTTTTTATCCAATTCTTTTATTTGATTTTTTGGAGTTACATGAATTGGACATTAATTTGGTATAATCTATATTCATTTATGTAATTTATGCTATCTATTTTGTTTTAGTTGAATTTTAGTTAGTTAATCATCATGCTTCATTTGAGAAAAAAGGATTGAATGATTAAATCATAAGTTTTTAGTTTAATTGTTCAATTATATTAAATTCTTTGTTCAAATTGATTTTGATCTAGCTTTATGAATTATAAAGATTGCTTAATTTTATTAATCTAAATTGATCAAATCTTAAATGGTTATCTTGTGTAAAATTTATAAATCAATGCATGGGTTCTAGATAATTCTATGTTGAGGAATCAATTTGAATTTTCAAATATGTTATGATTTTGCGATTAATCTGCTAAAAAATTCTTAATTTCTTTGGATCAATTCTGTTTATCTATTTTTTTATGTTAATACTATTTTTTTTCCTAATCTTGAATTTTGTTTTATTTTGATTCAAAACCTCCCTAATTCAGTTTTGTTTATATTCATGTATCTTATCAACGTACTATTTTCTTTATTATTTAAGTGTGTAAGATTAATTTTCACTTCTATTTCCATTTACTTCTTCTGTTCTTCTGATATAAAAAGCTTAAATAATTCTATAATCATGCTAACAACTAAATGTGAAAAGGGTGTATTAAGTGGATCACTAGGGGTTTGACTTGATTTGTAGCCTTATATTGCAAAATTTTTATCAAACTAGTAATTTCTAACTTTTGATTTAGTTTGACAATCATCTCCAAGAACTAATGGTAAGCTTTGGATTAAGTTGAAATAGAATGATAATAAGTTTAGAAAAAACTTAAAGGAGGAAATAGTTAACTCATTAAGCAAACCCATGTTAACGAATCATAGAAATAAAAATCTTGACCAAATCCATACACTAGATGGATTGGCTAAGTTAGGTACAAATGTAAACTAGCTTAAGCCCCTAAAGTGAGCATAGAAAGGATTTATTCCTTTAATCTTTTGATTAGCTAGAAAAGTATAATGTATAGAAAAGAAATGTTGAAATGCTTTTATTGGTTTTGACTTTAATTTTTTTTGTTAAGATCCTTTGAGCAAGTTGAATTCCTTTAGTTAATAATTATATGCTTTTGTCGATCTTGCTTGCTTCAAAATCATCCTAGAAGATTGTAGTGAACTAAAGTTGAAAAATCCCAAGGATACCACCTAAATTGATAAAAGATTTGTTTTGTTTTGGAGATTTGGATACCAAAGTAGTGGTGTAAAAAATGTGGGCCAAAAGTGATGAGGCAAGTGCAACATTTAGGTCTTCATAAAGAGTGATGGCTAAAGGAATGTATGTCGAAGAGGCCTTTAAGAAAGGTATGCAATCAAAGTGCTTATATAACCAATAAGTTAAAAAGGCTATATGTTTGGCATTAATCACAGCCAAACCTTTAACTCTTTAAAAAGTTGTCAAAAAGATCTTATAGGCCAAATTACTAGACATGACATAACCAAGTTGTTGTAAACTTTAGTTGAAAGCATTAAAAGGGAGATATTGCTTTCCAATAGGTGAATGACCTGTGATTGTTGAAACATTAAATAAAGATGGGTTGATAGGGTCATATGGAACATGGAGATAGTTGGTCAAAGATGACCAAAAAGAAATAGTCGCACCTACCATTAGGCCATTAGCAAGGATAGCAATCCTGGATAAATGAATAGCTTAAAAAATGCTAATAGATTTCCACAAATTGGTTTTCTCTTTCTGAACACAATTGAGCCTAGGTATATATTGAACTTTAGCTTTGGAAGTAGGTGCAAGGAAGTTATGAAAGGTTTTATTCTCCCTTGCTGTCTAAAGGTAAATAGGAATAAACGATTTGATAAACAAAGAAGCAGTTTTTAGTTTAAAGAAGCAGTTTTTAGTTTAGAAAGGTCATCATTTGGAGAAATTGCAAAAAGCCCAAGGTTCTAACATGGTGGTTCATCATTGTCCGTAGTAAAAATGTGAGACCGTAATAATGCCTAAAGCTTTAAGATTTCAAAGTCTTGCAAGTTATGGTTAGTGACTTTTACCAATCTTGATGCAAATTAGGATTAGGAAGAAGAGCTTGAACGAGCAACCATTGCAAGAGTTAAGAGAAAAAGTTCGAATAAAATGTTCTGAAGTAAGATGAAAATACTCAAGTAAAAAATGAATAAGAGGCCTAAGGTATTTATAAGGATGATTAATCTAAACAATTAATGTTTTAAACTCATGTAATGATGAGAGATGGTAGGGATGTAGAAAGTTGTATTGGAAAATGATAAAAATTTCAAAAGTTACATGTACCTAGATTGCAAGAAACTAAAAGACATGACTATTAAGATGAAAGAGAACAAAGCCTAATAAGCCACATGTCAAAGTAGAAAAACATGCTTAGACATACAACCCCCAAATTCAATGTGCATAATGATAACAAAAGGGAGAAACATAATGATTAAGATATTCGAATGTCATTGTTTAGTCATTAGTATATTAGTAATGAAAAGTCTTGATTCTAATACTTCAACCAAAAATCTAAGTCGAAACAAGGGCATCTAAGTTCATAAAGGGAGACTTTTTTTGGCAAAGATGTAAAAGTTGAATGTTTAAACTTATGAATCTGTTTTGGCCAAAACATAAACATTCGGCAATGATAAAACTCAAATAGAAGCTAGTTTAGTTGTTTTTTGATGAATCAAAACACCTAAACTTAATGGGAGGGCTTTGTTCAGTATCTTAAAAAAAATTTCAACTTACATCCTAACTAAATCATAAAAAAAAAAGTTTTAGGCCAAAGTCATTACTGGTTAGTCAAAGATTTACCCCTTGTTTGACATAATCAAAAATAGAATTTCATTTTATTTTTAAATGAATTTCTTCTTAATGACTTCAAGTAAAAAAAATTCATTTCATTTCAATTTATTTGCAATTCTCATTTTAATTACATTTTTGCTATGATGAAATTTATTCAATTTTGTAAAGATTTCACTAAAATTCATTTTATTTAACTTAAAAAATATATTATATAAATAATTTACCCTTTCTTTAATATTATATTTATTATGATACCATCAAAATCTACCTTTTAATTGATTTCTATGCATTTTTAATATATTACAAATAAAATAATTCATTTATAAATGAATTAAAATAACTATTTTTAATAAAGTTGCCAAACAATAAAATTTATTTATAAATGAATTGAAATTATTTCTATTAAAATGAAATGAAATTAATTTTAGAAAAAATGTATACCAAACGAACCCTTAAGGTTGAACCACATTGCACATTTAATTAGTAGTTACAAAGTAATTACAAAGTAACTAAAGCCACATGTTGACCGCATGGAGGTTTGAGGAGCATCCAAGAATCTTGAAACTGCCAATGACTACTTCCCTTTAACAAAAACTATAAATGGCTTGAAAAAGATTTTAAAAGGATCTTTTTTCCAAATTCAAACAAGACAAACCAATGCATATGACATTTCAAACTACAGCACTTCATAGTCTAATTTATTGTTAACTTTTAATTTACAATTTATTGTAATTCCCCTTTCATCTAAATCATTGAATATGAGTATATCAAAAACCGTTCCCAAATCCATTTGCTCCTTTTTTTTTTTTTTTTGCAAATCACATTTTTATTTAATTTGGATTTATTTATTCCTTAGAGGACTTTGCAAAGATTTAATGTGAATTACATTTGAATTGTCATTTGTAACCAATTTTATGTATTCTTATTAAACATTAACATAAATTATAACCTTTATTATTCATTTTACAATATTATTGAATTATTGATTGCTTTTTCATGCATCAACATTCTTTCATTTAGATCTTTACCAATAAATTGGGCCAAATCCATATCTTGCAAATAAGTCAAACCATTGTGACATTTTTTCGACCAAAACAAATCTTAACTAGAGTGTATAGATAAAATCGTTGTAGTTTGATAAGCCAACTGGATCATTAATGAACTGAACTACTCAATGGCGATGGAAAAATGATATGCGGTGGAAGTTTGACATTATGAAAAGGTTAAGGTTCTAAATTGTGATTTATAGCCATAATATTTCATAATTTTACAATGCAATAATTATACATTTTTTTATTTATTCATAATTTTACTAATTATTATAAAATCATAAATCACAATAATAATCATAATTTAGAGGCATACATCACGGTTCATAGTCATATACACACAATTGTCCACGTAAAGTTTGTGTGGTTTTAGAACTAAAAGATATGAATCCACATTACAATCCGTACATCTTCTATCTGGAAGCGTCTGTTGAACAGATTTAACAATAAGTGAGCCATCTGAAATTAAGCCATTTGTCTCGAAGTAGAAAGAATGAAAGAAAGATGGAGATTAGATTCACATGAACAACCACAACAACTTGCAAAATGAGATGTTATTTATTAAAAGACAACCAAAAGTTCAAACAATTAACTTCGTCGTTGAAAATTCTACACATGGTATTTAAAGTTGGATATGAAATATATAAGAAATAAGAAATAGGAAGCAAATTATATTCAATTCTTTATGTTTATTCTAATTAAATCGATATCCCTCTATTTTTATAAATATATAGACTTTTTTATTTATATATTTTAAATTTATTCTATTCTTTCTATTGCAGAGAAAGATAAGAGATAAATGTGTATTTTTAAATTAAAAATATAAATTTAATTAAATTAAGAATCAAGTAGACATTATTATAATTTATCTCAACAAATTAATATCATGCTGGGGGAGTATTGAGTCATTGCCTTGGGGCCTTAAATCCATAAATTTCACCGCCATTTCTGTTGGGTAGCATTGAATTATTGCCTCAGGACCTTAGAAATGTCCATTTCGTCGGGCGGCTGCAGGGACATGATCCCATTAAATAAGAATTAGGAAACCACTTTTCTTTTAAGAAAATGAGAGAGAGAGAGAGAGAGATAATAATTTTAAAAGATTGATACAGATGTTTTTAATCACAATTATAATTTTGATAGAAATACCAAATTTCAAAATAGAAAAGATCTCTTCTACTTTAAAATAAGAGAAAAAATTGAGAGGACCCAAATCAGTAATCAATACACTGGGAGCCTCGATTGCCCTTCGGTGGAACACTAAACATAGTAGTATTTGACGAGATTTTATGAGCTGAACTCAACCTCGAAAGTCAATAATCTACATTAACTGATATATCTACTTTTCAACTGCTACTTCTAGAAATTATCATGCATCATCCTTTTTTTTTTTTTCTTTTAAGGAACAGCAGCCACTTTAGGGAATGAATTAAGTTAGCTTGTGAATTACTAATGAATTTGATACGAAAATTAATACGAAGAATTGCATTCGCGGACTCAAAAATGAAATGTTGACTTATCTGTAAAATGAAATAAATGCGGTTTATTATTAATTCAACTTGTTTAGTTTGCCAATTCGATAATTAATTATATTTATAAATATATTATAATAATATTTAGGATAAACTACACTTAGTTATGAAATTTAGTGTGGCTACAGTTACACCTCTCGTATTTCATAAATATATATATTTTCTTTTTCATATACATTTATCTTCCCTCCTCTCTATTTTTAAAAGTAATTTTACTTGCATTCCCTTTTTTTTCCACTTTCCTCTCACTCTCTTGTCCGTGTGAGGAAAAATAGGCTTTTTGGACTCATTAGAAAAAGGATTTAGCCTCTGTTTTGCGCAACTAACTGATAAATTAACTTTTAAATTAACTGATAGTTGATAAGTTACTTAATAGTTAATAAATTAATTAATTACTGATAACTTATAATTGATAGCTGATAAGTTAACTAAAGTATTTCGTAAAATTGATAGTTGAACTAATTAAAATTGTAAAAATAATATAAAAGGATATATTAATAGAAATATATATATAATTAAAATAATTTATATTTATTTAAAAATTAAATTATATTAATGTAATTAAAAATTTTAAAATAAAAGTATAATTTTTAATATTTAATTAATTATATTTTATAAATTTATATATTTATTTACTTATATAATTTTTATTTTATTATTTATTATAAAATTATAATTATTTAAAATATAATTAGATATATTTTTAAAAAATTACTTAGATTTATATTAGGAAAGATATGGATCGTAAATTATTGAAAAGAATAAGGATAGATTTATAAAGAATTTAAAAAAGTAGTAACTTATAAGTTATAAGTTATTCTAGGTAACTTTTTAAATCAGAATATATAAGCTACCTGCAGTAACTTATAAGTTAATGCAAGAAACATTTCTAAACGTTAACTTATAACTTATTGATCAGGTCAATAAGTTATGAGTTAACTTATTTGTTGTATGAAATGGAGCCTTAACCTCTTTGTCATAATATAGAAAAGAATATAAGAGAGGAGTATTAAAAGAAAAGGACTACAAGTAACACTTTTCCTATTTTAAACTTACCTTCTTTGCTTTTGAAAAAGAGGAAAAGTGACTATATATTTTTGAAAATCAGAGGAATGTCAGAATAATTAGCTTAAACATCAAAGAAAGAGAATATAATTTATCCTAATATTTATGGAATAAATTATGATATTAAATATAATATTATATATTATATTATGTATTAATAAAAATTTGAACAATATTTTTATATTATTTTAAACCAAATAAATTGAGTTAAAGAGTCAAAACACTCACATTTAATATGAGAAATTTTATGTTACTCTCATGAACCATGAACATATGGTTAAATCTAAGCTATTTGATGAATTGACTAATTCAATAGCTTCACTCGTTCAATAGTTTACATTTTGCCACATATCCATAAATTTTAAATTCATGGGAGTAACATAGAAAGTATAATTTAATACATTTCGATTCAAATTTGCTTATTTAAAATTTTAAATTTATCAAACAAGCAATTCACCCGAGTGAAGTGATTGACTAGCCCAATCCAAGCCATATTTGTACGAAAAGTTATGATAAATTTCAATGTATTCGGGACAAATTGAATTCATTGAAGTTGAGTTGGACTCGATCACAGCTCAACTAGACTCATATCTATACTATATATAGAAAACAAGCTTTCTCTTTTCCTTTTTATAATAATATTTCCTGCTGACGTCTCCAACTCTAAAGCCTCCATTTTTTTTGTTTCCTGCCTAAATTCTCTGCCTTCTCGCAGTCCTTGCCAGCTATCTGCTGTTATTAACGGGCCTCTTCCTCCTAAGCAAACGGCCCAGTTTCCAGCACAAATAATAGACCCACTATCGTTCACTAATTCTCGCACGACCCAGGTAGAAAAAATGGCCATGGAAGTGTTTCTTTTGCGTCAGAAACGATGCATCTCTCTCCCGTTTGGGGGTATTTATTTATATCTCTATATGTATCTATATCTATCTACTAAAATAATGTTTTTACTCTCCTTTTTTTTTTATCATTTTTTGGGACCAGTGTCAATTTTAGAGGCATTTTTTTCCCTCCAAAACTTTTCATTCTTCCTTTTCCAATTATACCCCTTTTGTAATTACTTTTTTTTTTATTATAATCTTGCTACCTTTTTGGTAAATTTTTATGGACTTTGTTTTAACTCTTGGTGCAAACTTTTGTGTCTTTATGTTTTATTTTTTTTCTCATTTAATGCCCTTATTTTTATTTTATAAATTTAAATTATATTTTTTAACTATTGTATTACTTTACATCTTATGTACTGTTTCTCTCTCTCTTTTTTTCATATACTCAATTGCATGTTTATTTTTTAATTTCATTTTTAACTTTTTTATTATTTTATAACTCTCATATTATTTTTATCAGATTTATTATATCTTGTTCATATCCAGTTTTATTATTTATAATCTAACTATATATTTTATTTTAACTCTTATAATACTTTATAAATTTTTTATTATTTCTCTACTTTTTATTAATTTATTTTATTGGATGTTAGCCTTCTTCTCTTTTTTCATGTGAATTATCATTATTTATAATTTAGATATTAATATTATAAAGTAATATAGACATTACATTATACATTTAATTTTATTATAAAAATATTAATCACATATATTATTATTTAATTAAAATATTTAAAAATTAAAATTAAATTTATTTATTTAAAATTTATAAATATTTTTTTATATCAATTTTCAAATACTACATTCCAAATTAAATATATATTAATTGAGATTTATCAAATCTATAAACTCATATTATTTCACTTTTTTTAGATACTTTATTATATATATTTTTTAAAGTTCTATAATATTATTTATAATTTGAATGCTAATATCATTCGTTAGTATAAATATAATATGATAAAAAAATATATTATAGAATAATTTAGATAAGTTAAAAACCCATTTTAATTGAATTATTTAATCTTATATTCTATAGTTAAATGTTATATTACTTAATATAAAAATTATACACTCTTATTTTTATTTGATATAATACATATTTTGCTTCTTTATTTTGTTTTCATATTATCAATTCTGTTATTATAGTTTAGATACTAATATCAATTAATAAAAATTGTATATGCAATATGATATATTTTTTATTTTTAATGAATTAAACATTTAATTCAATTGAATTATATTATATTTTCTAATTTTAGCTATTATATTACAATATAATTCACTTATTGTGTTTGTTCTTTTCTATTATATATATATATATATATATATATATATATATATATTGTAAATATTACTCTTTTTTATCACTTAAACCCATTATAGATCTAAAATAATAAATTTTAAATTTTTATATAGATATTTCAAATTAGTTTAAAATTCAATAAAAGTTTTTACTTAAAATAATTAATTATATTTTCTATTATTTAGTGAAATATTTAAAAAATAAAATAAATTTATTTTTTAAATAAATTACATAAGATATATTTGAGATTTTACTAAAATTTTATAACTTACTTACTGCTTCACTTTCTGTTATTATCTTTTTTTAACTTAAATAACTTAATTTTTAACTTAATTGAATGTTATTATGTTTTCTAATTTTAACTCTTATATTATTGTATAATATATATATATATATATAGTCCATTGTAGATTTTTTTTTTAATCTGTTACTATTGTTTATTTATTAAATGCTAATATTATAAAATATTATAGATATAAAATGATAAATTTAATTTTTATTAAAATATTTAAAATAAGTTTAAAATTTAATAAGAATTTATTCAAAATAATTAATTATATATTTTATTATTTAATAAAATATTCAAAAATTAAAATAAATTTGATTATTTAAAATATATAAATATATATTACCTAGATATTATTTTGATATATTTCAAATTATATAAAATATAATTCAAATTTTATCAAGACTTTACAACTTATAAATTAATTTATTTAACTATATATTATATATTTAACTCATTAATTACTTAATATTAGAGTTATGTTATCTTTTTTTTTTTCCATAATACCATCAGTTATTTGTAATTCATATATTAATATCATTCAAAAGTATAACATGATATATTTTATTTTTTATTTTAAATAATTTAAAATTTTAATATATTTGACTTACTTAGTTACTTATTTTAATTTTAACTTTTAAATTATTTTAGAGCTCATACGTTATTTTTTTATTTGTTATATTGTATTTTTTCTCTTTTTCATTTCTATTTTTATTATCTATAATTTAAATATTAATATTACTAAATGATATGTATATATGTATGTATGTGTGTGTATATATTTAAATTTATTATAAAAATATTTTAAAAGGCTTAAAATTTTAATTTGAAAAGTAGAAATTGAATGACAAAATGAAATATTTTAATTTTAGATAAAATTATTTATAAATTAAAATAAATTTTATTCATTTAAAATTTACCAATATTTTTAATCAATTTTCAAGTACTATGTTTTAAATTATATATGATTTTTTACTGTTCTATCACTATTATTATTTATAAATTAAAATAAATTTTATTCATTTAAAATTTACCAATATTTTTAATCAATTTTCAAGTACTATGTTTTAAATTATATATGATTTTTTACTGTTCTATCACTATTATTATTTCTTTCATCTTCTTAATTGTATAATTTATTTTATATTTTCCTATTCATTACTATTTATTACAATTTAGATATAAATATTACTAGATAATATGAATTTAACACAATTTTTTATTTTAAAATTTTAATTAAATCAAATTACTTAACTAAATATTATAATTTTCAACTGTTATATTATATTTCAAAATTTTATTATTTATATTATATTTCAAAAATTTGAATATATAATTTTAAAATAAATATGATAAATTAGATTTATAAATTTTTATTATATATTTATTATTTTTATTATTAAATTAAAAATAATAAATTAAAAATAATAAATATTCATGCATCACATGGGCCAAAAATTAATCTATATCCTATTACTAATTGAGTGTTTTTTTGGGGGTGGAGTGCTTTCTTTTTTTTGCTGGCAGAAAAAAATTTCCTGCCGAACAATGTTCCATCTTTAGTTAAATAAGTTAAGGATTTTAGTTAATTAATTAATTAGTTGTATATGTACTTTCCTTATTAATTTATACCTCATAAATTATTTTTTATCTTTTTATTTGCTATGTTACATGTTTTTCTATTTTTTAATGTACATTTCTATTATTTACAATTTGATCACTAATATTATTAAGTAACATAATATAATATGGTATATTTTATTTTTAAATTATAAATATTTTAAATAAATTGAAAATTTAATACAAAAATTATTATCAAAATTTACATATTGCATATTATATTTTAAAAAAAATAATATTTAAATATGTTTAAAATTTTATTTATTATAATTTTTTTATTTTTTGTAATAATATCAAATATTATATTTTAAATTAAAAATATATCAATTAAAATTTTATCAAGAGCTTGCAACTCACGTATTATTTTTTCTCATTTCATTTACTTCATTATATATTTTTGCTCTTTATATTCCATGTATTATTTCTCTTAATTTTATCTACTTTATTATATATTTTTATTATTCTTTTTGTATTATTCATGACATTGAAAATTCAAACATTAATACTTTTAAGTAGTATAGATATATCATGATATATTTTTATTATAAAAATGTTTTAAATAAGTTAAGGATTTTAGTTAATTTATTATATTCCCAATTTTTTCTTATTACTTTATACCTCACATATTGTTTCTCATCTTTTCATTTATTCTTTTTTTATATGCAATCCAATTTTTTATAATTTAAACAAAAATATTATTAAGTATTATAAATATAATATAATATATTTTATTTTTAACTCATTTAAATATTTTAAATAAATTAGCACTTTAATATAAAAATTAAGTATAAATTAATTGCATACTTTATTTTCAAAATAATATTTAAATATGTTTTAAAATTTATTTATTTAAACTTTTTTATTTTTATAATATGTATAATATTTTAAATTAAAAATACATCGATTAAGATTTTATCAAGAACTTACAATTCATAACTATTTTTCCTCATTTTATGAACTGCATTATATATTTTTTTTATATTCACTTCTTCTATTTAAATTTCAAATGTAATATATTGAATAACACATATATAATATAATTTATTTTATTTGTTATAAAATTATTTATAATAATTCAAATATTTTATTTATTTTTTGAATTTTTATAAATATTTAAAATAAATTAAAATTTTAGAATAAAATTAATAATTGAATTAATTAATTAATTACATATTCTATTTTTTATTCACAATATTTGAAAATTAAAATTAAATTTATTTATTTATATTTTTAAATGATTCTTATTTATTATTTTTAAGCACTATGTTTATATGTCAAATTATATATATATATATATATATATATATATATATATATATATATATATATATATATATATATTGAAATTTTAGCAAATTTTATACTCCATGTACTATTTCATATTTTTGTATTTTTATTTGTATTATTTACAACTCAACACTATTAATATATATTTAATATAATAGAATTTTTATGTTAAAAATATTTTAATTATGCCAAAATTTTATTCAATTAAATTAATTTGCTTTATTATATATTTTAATTTTAACTCAAATTATTTGATAACTTAAATATTGTTTCTCTTCTTATTTACCCCATTTTATATTTTTTCTTCCATTTTTCATATTCATTTATTTTAATTATAAGTCTGATATTAATGTCGTTGAATAATATAAATACAACACTATATATTTTATATTTTAATTTTATAAATATTTTAATTAAATTAATATTTTTTTGTAAAAATTATTAATTGATTCATTTAATTGTATATTATATTTTTAATATTAAAATTAATTTTTCATTAAATTTTATTTTAACTAGGTTAAAATTTTATTATTTAATTAATTTATTATATATTTTATTTTCTCATCACTTTTTTCCTCATCTATGATTTTTATTATCTTTTATTTGTTTCACTATATGTTTTTCTCTTTTTTCATATATAATTCTATTATTTATAATTTAAATATAGATATTAATAAATAATATAAATATAATATAATATATTTTATTCTTAACTTATATAAATGTATTAAATAAATTAAAAATTAGTATTAATATTGTTAACAAAATTAATTAATTGCATATTTTAATTTTAAAATAAAATTTGAAAATTAGATTAGATATTTTTATTTTTCTTGATAATAATTTTTAAGTATTATATTTTAAATTAAAATAAACTAATTAATATTTTATCATTTTCAATTTACACCCTTCTTTTCCATATTTCTTTTACTATAGTATATGTTTTTCTTCTTCTTTTTTCATATTCATTTCTTCTATTTAAAGTTCAAATACAATATATTGAATAATATAGATATACTATAATTTATTTATTTTTATTTTAAAATTTTTAATAACTTATACATTTATATAATTGAATTAATTTACTACATATTTTGTTTTCAATTTTTATTACTTTATAATATGAAAAAATATTATCATCATTAAATATTCAATTCTATAGAAAGATTTTTCTATTTTATTCTTATTATTTTTCTCATTCTTATTTTCATCATTATACAAAATATGATATAAATATTATTTATTTTTATCTTTACTTTTGTTTATTATATATTTATATAATTAAATTATGTGCATTAAAATTTTAAATAATAAAATCACCTAATATATTTTTTGAAATTTATTTTTATATATTAAATATTATATTTTAATAGATAAATAAATTATTATATCTTTTAAAAAAATTATTATTTTTTAATAAATATATACCCTTGCGTAGCACGGGCTTAAAAACTAATTTATTCCTAACAAGCATTTTATTGATGTATTGATATCGAATATTTCCTTGGAAAGATTTTCCCCTTTTAATAACTTAGGATTTGAATTCAAAATATTATATATATATATATATATATATATATATATATATATATATATATATATATATATATATATATATATATATATATATATATATAAATATATGTTAATTAAGTTACTTACTACTCCTATTACAAAAATTAAAAAAAAAACTAGCACTTTACATTTACTCAGCGACAATTAGTGATAGAGTTTACATGGGTGTGTTTGTCTATATTTCTATTTTTTAAATTACTTTTAAATTTTTTAATTTTGAAATTTATTTCCAAATTTTAAAAAATAAAATATAGCAGATGATTAGTATAGTAAATAAAAATATTTTTATTTAATTACAAAATTAATATAAAAAATTATAAAAATATTTGAATGTTTTTTCCACTTTTAAGTTATACATTTAAAATTATAATTTTTAAAAAGCAATAACCTATGGGCTTTGTATCTCAAAGCAAGTTATGACCATGCCTCTGCATTCAACTAAAGAATGCAAGAATTTGTTTTTCTTTTTACTCTCTTAATTTTTTCCACTTAGTCATAATAAATAGTTTATGCAATATATGCCTGATTAATTGCCTATTTTAAACTTGTCTCAACCTACATACTAGCCAATCTCTCAAATTTTTTATGGATTTTGTCTCTAAATCATGTTAAAAAATTACAATTTTATCATGCAAAGTTGTTTTAAAATATTTTTTCAAAAATTTTTTATTTTAAATAAAATTACAACTTTCAATAAAAATTTAAGTGAAATACAAATTTTTTTATAAATTATGTAAGATTATGTATCGATATAATTTTTTTTCTATAAATGAAGTAATAGTTAAATTACTAAACAACTATCAATCAGATTTTTGTCGTTTCTATGTATAATTTTTCCTAAAATTTGAAGTTTTTATGGGTTTTGTGTGTAAGAGTATGCAAAGATTTATAATTCTATCATTCAATTTAAAGATGTTTTGAAAAAATTCAAAATATTTCTCATTTTAAATACAAGATGCAATTTTTAATGAAATTTTTTCATAAAATTAACAAAAGCATGTGCTAATATATATATATTTTAATTTTTAATACGTATCAAAGCATTCTTTCTGAAAAGTAAATATTTTTAATATTTGAGGACCTAAAATAGAGTGGTATTTTGTAAGACGTGAAGTCTTTCTAAAAAGGGTCGTACATTTTTACTGTTTGTGCGAGCAAATGCAGCGATTTACCTCTTTTCAACATATCACGCTGTCTCTGAAAAGAATAGCCCAATCGCTGAGCCCCACACACCATGTTGATTTTGGGGAGACGATATCTGATCTCTATTTATTAGTATGCAAATATGGGTTGAGTTTTGATTGATATACAATGTTCAATGAGGAAATGAAATAGAGTTTCATGTTATAAAACAAGCCAATGTAAATAAAATAAAAGTAACCGGAGACGAAATAAACTCAAGGTGTCTATTACCCTTTTTTTTTTTTTAATTTTGTTCTGTATATTAGCAAAAGGATGTAACCCCCTTTTATAGAGAAATTTCTTCGCTGTGAAGGAAATGCTTAGAAATGAAGCCTATTATACAGACTGTCATAGCATATCTATTGCTGCCTATGACTAGTAGGTAAAAGAATGTCAGTATTTATTCTATGGACGTCCACTCCTGCATATGGCCTTGTTTGGGAAACAGCTGATAACTGGAGCTGTTAGCTGGTTTGATTAGCTGTTAACTTATAGCTGATTGTATTAGTTGATTTGACTAGATGATTATATTAGCTGTTTGAATAAGAGTGTTTGGTAAAATTAGCTGTTTATATTAACTGTTTGTATGTAAAATGACATATAAGGGTATGAGTATATTTTATGAATTATTTGAGTATTTTTTATTTTAATATTTTTAAATTTTATATATTAGTCAATATATTTATTATATATTTATTCTATTAAATAATTTTCAAAATTATTATAATTTATTATTAAATTATTGGATATTTTTAAAATTAAATAATATTTATAAGTAATATTATATATTTATTCTATTAAATAAAATTTAAAATTATTATAATTTATTATTAATTTATTAGATATATTATAAATAATATATTATTATATATTAAATATTTTTTAAAATTAAATTAATCTACTTTTTATAATTATTAAATTTTTTAAGAATTTTTAGAAAGGATAAAATGAAAACTATGAAAATTTATTTAGGGTAATTTGGTCATTTTTCAGATAAGCTAATTGAAAAAGCTCATTTTCTTAGCTTTTTCATTTTTAGCTTTTTGGAACCAATCAGCTGATTCAATAAGCTGATTACCAAACACCAAAATCAGCTTATTGACAAGTCAACCAGTTGATTTTGGTCAAACCAGCTAAAAGCTAATGAAAAAACTGTTTGCCAAACACCCCCTATGTATATTTTTATACTTTCTATTTTATAAAGAATATACTTCATTAAAATTTACAAAGAAAAAAAATAGTATATAATTTTTAATAACCATCTCATTCAAAATGTTATAATAAAAATTAAGTAGAAAAAATTGATAAATAAAAAAAGTACAATATATGTTTAACTTCCCCTATGAATAATATTATTTAAAATTTTTGAGATGATATAATCCAATCTTGTGAATCAATTTTTAAAAAGTTGATGTAGGGAGTGTTTTCGTGAATAAATCTACTAAATTATCACTTAAATGGAATTGTTGAATATCAATATTACCATAATTTTGAAGATTATGAGTGAAAAATAATTTTAAATATGTGTTTTGTTCTATTTCCTTTAATGTATCCTCTATTCAATTGGGCTATATGAGCAATATCATCTTCATACAATTTTGTTGAAATTTTTTATTTAGGATTTAAACCACATACTTTCTTGAATATGTTGAATCATCGATCTTAACAAAATATATTCTCAAGTTACTTTATAAATTGCTATTATCTCTACATGATTTGAAGAAATAGCAACCATAGTTTGTTTTATTGAACGTCATAATATCGGTGTACCACCACATATAAATAAATAGCCAATTTAGGATTAAGCCCTATGCAAGTTCGACAAATATCCTATATTTGTATAAATAATTAATTTTGTTTTAGAATTATATGAATAAAATAACCCTATGTCAATTGTTCCTTGAAGAAAATGAGATATTTGTTTAATTCCATTCTAATGTTTTTGAGTTGAAGAAGAACTATATTCTGCTAATAAACTTACTAAAAAAAAATTCTAGGATGCATGTTATTAGCAAGGTATATTAGTGCACCAATTACACCAAGATATGGTACTTTTGGACCAAAAAGTACTTCATTTTCCTTTTAAGATTGAAAAGAATACTTATTAATATCAAGTGAACAAACAACTATTGGAGTATTCAATGGATGTGAAGTGTGATAGGACCTTTTTAGTATAATTTGTTTGGTAGACAAAGATACCATTAGTTAAATGTTTGATTTGCAAACCACGACAAAATTTTATTTTTCCAAGATCTTTCATTTCAAACGCCTTTTTTAAGTATTCTATTTCCTTTGGGAGTTCTCTATGAGTTCCAATAATGTTCAAATCATCAACATATATAGCAATTATGGAAAATTTAGATACAAATTTCTTTATAAAAACAAAAAGGCAAATAGGATCATTTTTATATCATTCTTTTAACAAATATTCACTAAGACAATCATACCACTTTTGTCCAGACTATTTTAATTTATACAAAGATCTTTGTAATTTAATTGAATACATTTCTCAAGAATTCAAATTACATACTTTAGGTATTTTAAATCCTTTAGGGATATATATATATATATATATATATATATATATATATATATATATATATATATATATATATATATATATATATATATCATTATCAAGTTTGCCATATAAATAAGCAATAACTACATTTATCAAACACATATTCAATTTTTCTAGTACTATCAATCTAATAAGATATCGAAATGTAAGTGCATCTACTACAAGAAAATATGTTTCTTCGTAATCAATACTAGGCCTTTAAGAAAAACCTTCTACCACAAGTTGTACTTTATATCTTATAACTTCATTTTTCTCATTTCTTTTTCACACAAAAACCTATTTATACCCCACTGGCTTTACATCTTTAGTTGTTTGGATTATTGGTATAAAAAACCTTACATTTTGAAAATGAGTTTAATTCTGTTTGAATTGTGTCTTTCCATTCTAACCAATCATTTCTATATTGACATTCTTTTGCTATCTTTGGCTCAAGATCCTCACTATTTTGTATGACATTAAACACTACATTATATGAGAAAATGTTATTGATAATTATTTCTTTTTTATTCCATTTTTTAATGTGAAAACATAATTTATTGATATTTCTTTATTTTCTACAATTTCAAGTACTTGAGCTTCTTCTAAAAGTTTATCATTAATTATGTTTCAATTTTCTTCAAGAGTATTTATCTTTTCATTATTTTTCTTATGCTTCAAACATGCCTTAGATTCATTTGCTATAGCAAATATGGATTATCTTGCAAAGGCATCAATTCAAACTAAAGCATTTGTAGTTGATATATATGATTTGTTTACTCTTTTTAGGCCAGTAAATACACTTGGTAATTACTTCGCTATTCTATGCAAATGAATAATCTTTTAAACTTCAAGTTCACATAGTTTTTTGTAAAAATCAAGGTGATTTAGAGATGATGTATTCTATGTAATATCCTTTTCCAACTTATTTTTTGCCCTTAATTTAGAAAATTATTTCTTTGAAATGATAATAACAAAAAGAGTAGTAAAAACATCTATTATCATTAGTTCAAGATATTTAATAATTGAAGGAGATTCATACCCAATATATATCTTCAACCTTCTTTAAGGACCCCATTTTTGTGCATTGTGGTAGAGTAATTCGGACGTATACTACACATCTAAAAATTTTTAGATGAAAAATATTTAGCTTTTAACCAAAAACTAATTATAATGGAGAATGTTTATGATAACTTATTGGCTTAATGTGTACAAGTGTTACTGCATATAAAAAGGCATGTCCCTAAGCAAACACAGGAAGTTCTGTTCTCCTAGGCAAAGGTCTAGCTATAAGTTGGAGACATTTAATAAAAGATTCTAACTAAGCCATTTTGCTTATGAACATGTGCTATAGGATGTTCAATAGTTATATATTCCAATTGAGATATAATAATCATTAAAGACTTTTAAAGTAAATTTACCAATATTATGAAGACGTGTTCTTTTAATTGAATGATTGGGAAATTATGTTTGAAGCTGAATTATTTGGGTAAGTAATCTAGCAAATGTTAAGTTTTAAGTTGAAAATAAACATAGATTTAACTATCTTATGAAAACATCAATTGAGACCATAAAATATCTAAATAGTTCCTTTAATGGATGAATAGGTCCATATATGTCAACTTATATTCTTTTAAAAAATGCAAGGGATTCAAACCTAATTTTAGCTAGTGATGGCCTTATAATTAATGTGCCTTGAGAAAGAGCATCACATAAAATTTATTAAATTGAAGTATCTTCTAGTTCTTCAATAGGTGACCATATGAATTTTCTCCAAGTTTGCTTAAATGATGATGCAAAACTATGAAAATACTTTGATTAGTAAACTTTTGATTTACTATAGCATTTGTTTCAATTGGATTAATATACATATAATATAAGCTAGAAGAAAATGATGATAATTTTTCTAGTATATTTTTCTCATTTGAGATAACCATTATAATATAAAGATATTCAACATTTTTTTTATTTACTATATCAATGTGGTATCTATTTCATTGTATGTCTCTAAAAATTAGTAAATTTCTTCAAGACTTGGTAGACAACAATGCATCATTTATAATTGTTTGTGTTTCTTTTGGTAAAATTATATTAGCTTTTCGAGAACCTTCAATCAATTTGATACTAATAGATATTACATTAACATAATTATCACAAATATTTAACTAAGAAAAATATTTTCTATTATTAAGAATAGTGTGTGTTGTTACACTATCCATGAGACATAAATCTTCATTACTGGCTTTTGATCTAAAAAATTAAGGAGTGCCAATATTTTCTTCATTAAAGCAAAACAAGGAGAATTGTAAGAAAAATTGCAAAATAACAAAAGGAAAACCTTATATAACATGATAAAAGGAAACACTAATTTTTGGACCAAAATATAACTAAAAAGATTGAAAAATAAATTCTCTTAATTTTAGACATTTCCATCATTAATTAAATGATCAATTCTTCATTCAAGGTGTTCAAAGAAATCAACCATATCTAAATGTGTTAGATCATAGGTGAAGGCATCATTCTCATAAATAAAATTAGCTTCCACATTTTTCTCTTTCTCTTTAAGTGAAGCTTGATAGAATTCAACAAAGTTGTTTGAATGTACGACAAGTATGTGACTAATGTCCTTTCATGCCATATCAATAACATATATTTTTTGAACCCTTTGAATTCTTATTATATTGTCCTTTTTCTTCATTGTTCTCCCATTTTTGTGGTGAAAAGAAATTTATAATTATTCATGCTACCTTTATAACCATCATGATTGTGATAATTTATTCAATTTCTTCCATAGCCATAGTTATAACCATGAAACCATGACCTCATCCTTACCTAAACCTTATAGTTGTTAATGCATTCACTTCAAGAAATGGAGTAAAACTACTTGGGTAAGCTTCATGATATTTCTTTAAAAGTTTGTTATCTTGTTTGGTCACAAGAAGATGTAAAATTGATTCAGAATATTTTTTTGAAACTTTTTTTTCTATATTGCTACTATAGGAGTGTATTAGATGCATGGATAGTAAAGAATGTTTTTCAAGCATGCCTTCTTTAGAAACATTGTCTTCATACAATTTTAGTTATAAACTGATTTTGAATATTATAGAATTATATTTATTTATTGATTTAAAATCTTGAAAACACAAACTGAGTTTTCTAGTGGTCATACATTCCTTTCAAGCTTTTCCAAAGAACAATGAGATCTTTTATTGTAAGTATTCATTTTCGAATCCTTCATGAAGATGGTGTCGAAGGAAAATCATTGCCTTTACATGTTGTTGTAATGATTCCTTATCTCTAAGATCCATTTATTCTAAATGTATTTAGCATCCAATATCCATGAAAAGATAATTCTTTCCAATAATATCAAGAGCCATAAATTCAAGTTTTATGAGATTTGTCATGATGATAACTAAAATATAAATAATGATTGAATTAGAAAAATGAGATGCTACTTAAAATATGAATAATATGTACAAATAATAAGAAATTATAATAGACATTATTATTTATATATGAGATAAGATTAAAAAAAATTAAAGCAATAGATGATATATCAAAAGTAAACAATATAATATAGCAAATACATCATATCTTAAAAGAGATGAGGTGCTTTCTATATTACCCATGGAGGTTTGAAACCCATGGGTAACATAGAATTCCCCAAGAGATGAATTTAAAAAGAGAAACTTGAACTTGAAAATCGGAGCATAGGCTATTATTTGAGTGGAAATGATAACTCAAAAAGTTAACTTTAGTTGGGTAGAATTTTATACTAATAACACCTTATAAAATAAGCCAATGTAAATAAAATAAAAGTAATTGGAGATGAAATAAACTCAAGGCATCTATTACTTCTTTCCATTTTATTTTATACATTAAAAGAAGGATGTAATCACTTTTCGTAGGGAAATTCCTTCATTGTGAAAGAAATGCTTAGTAATAAAGCCTATTATATAGGCTATCATAGCTTATCTATTGTCGCCTACTATTAGGAGGTAAATAAGGGTCAATATTTATTTTATAAACATCCACTTATGTGTTTGTATGTATATATATATATATATATATATATATATATATATATATATATATATATATATATATATATATATATATATATATATATATGTATATATTATAATATTTGACTCATATTTGTATGTATTAACTATGGTCTTGCATGATTAGTTAAACTTGAGAAATTTTTATGTACATTAGTGCTTTTACTCTCAATTAATTAATTGTAATTAATTGTTAATTTTATAAAACTCACAATATATTAAAAATTATACTTTTAAAATTTTAAAAATAATTTTTTTTAATTTTTAATGTATTAAAATTATAATTAATTTTGTGAAGAATAGTTATGCATACTATAATTAATGTATATGAAAATCTCAAATCAAGGTAAGCTTTTAGGCATTTTAGTGAAAAGGTGCTATTACTTCTGCATCAAATCAAGATTCAACTTATTAGGTGTGTAGTTTATGTATGGCCATATATTTTTATATAAGGAAATTATTTTAAGAAATATGTTTTGGTGATAAGTTTGCAAGTAAAATATAATAAATTAATGCACTTATATAAAAGTAGCTCATTTTGTTTAAGCATTATCTAGAAGCTTTAAAAATAAAGAGCTTATTTGTGTTATTCAACAATAACTCATTAGAAAAAAAGATTCAAAACTCTTCCAAAACTCAACTAGCAAAAATCAAAGTACTCAAAGTCTCAAACTTCCATCAAGAATATCTATTCTAAGGTGAAGACTATTTAAGTTCTTGAATCTTTTCAGTCTAAAAGTTTCTATGAAGATTTAACCTTTAATTGGAAATCAAGCTTCCTTATAACCTTTCCCTAAAATCAAGATTCAAACTTCAATTTGAGATCAAACTTTAATGAAACCTTCCATTAAAGCTAATTTCAATTGTTTAATATAAGATTATAATTCCCAATGTTTTTTATCAAAGTGATCTTAAAGATAAGAATCAAAGGATTTTATTCTTTTTTCAAGAATTACACTATTACATATTATATAACTGTCATTGTAAATCTAAAATATTCAAAATTGATTTGAAACTAACATGATATAGATGATTTCAACGTTGCTATTGAAAATCGATGTTTAACCATAACATAAAGATAACCTATAACATCAATTAATTTAAAGAACTAGTGTTATTTCTCATACCAAAAATGACAATCATTTATAATGATGAACATTATTTATTTATTTTTTAATAATTTTGTATTCATATATACCTCACTATTTCCAAAGCTATATTTGAACTATATAATAGAATCTAACCACCATATTATTATTCAAGCAATATTGTTACATAAATGCTATTTATTATATAGAAATGCTATTAAACACATATTAGAAAATATTTAACAATTTAAAAATGTTACTTACTATACATACAATATGGGCATAATAAATACGAACACAATAACCTTCAATCTTTCCTAACATGTCTAAGAGGATCCTTAACTCATATTCCTTCAATATGATTGTCTTGTATGTAGAACTCTTCCACATCACCTTCATCGTTTAGTGAAGGTATTCATATAAAGAAAAAAGGAATCTCCTCAATATCATCTCCTAAGTCTTCTTCATCCTTGTCATTAACAAATTGTCTTTTCCTTGGTAGAGCTATAATGCACTTATGATTAGATAAGTTTGAGACATATAACACTTGTCTTGCTTAGGGTGCTATTATAAATAGCTCCCTTTTGTGATCTTCCTTTTTGAGATTTACTAGAATGAATCCTAACTAATTAACTTGAATGCCATTCTTATTCTTATCTTATTTATATCAAAACATAGGATCTATAAACATAAAGTAATCATGCTTCCAAATATCTATAATGATTTAGTACTATGATATATTAGCATGGAAAGGGTTCCGATCTTTGAAACTATTCACATGCATAGCTTGAGCCTTTAAAGTAATCCCACTATTTTGCATAGTGCTCCTGTAATCTTGACCTTTTTGTATAGAAAGATTACCCATTGATGCCATATCTATAATAAAAAATGACCTCCATACATGGCCTCATCACTTACCATCTAATGATTTTAGAAATAGCATCCAATGGTTCTCATGCCATTAAATAATGAACTTGGCTTTCAAACCAATTGAAAAATGATCAATTATGTTTAGCTTAGATTTAATGATCATTCCTTATGTAATGTTATCCTTATGAAAGGGTCATATGCTCATTTATGTTAGCTAAACTTCATTAATATTATGAAATACCTGAATATAGACTTGCATACATATTTTAGGGCCTATGCTTAGCACTTGAGTACTTAATGTGCCTTTACTTATAATTCTACCCTTATGATAAGACTCTGGAAGTCCAATAGCATCTACATTTGATAGGTAGTCACTATAGAACTCAATCATCTTCTTAATAATATAGCCTTTAACAATACATCCTCCTAATTAATGTTTATTCCTTACATGCCTTTCTAAGATTTTCATATACTATTTAAAGAGGTAAATCTACCTTAAGTAAACTTGCCCATATAATTTTATCTTTCTTACAAAATAGATAACAAGATGCATTATGATATCAAAAAATGAAGTTAAAAGTACATCTTCAGCTAACATAATGTAACCATAACTTATCTTTGTAAGTTATTTAACTTCTCAAGGTCAATAACCTTGCTACATACTGCATTGAAGAAAAAATAAAGTCTATTGATAGCATATTTGACATGGTTAGCCAAAATTGATTAAATAGCCACTAGTAATAGCTGTTACATCAAATAATGGCAGTCATAAGACTTCAAACTAACTAGCTTCATGTCATGACCCAATTTCAAGTATTGTGACTGGCGTAAAGATATCTAACTAGTATCCAACCAATGAGACATCTTTACAAGCCTATAGGAAACTATATCTGACTATTTTATAATAAAAGGGGAATATATGATAGTGTCAAATAATATAAGTAAAGTAAATTGTATTTCATGTGCAATGAAAAAGTTAATACATGATATTAATTTATAGTAGTATAATAAAACTATTTATCATATATATATACTTTAACTGTACAAAGGATAATTTAAATATATTAATCTTTTGTTACATAATGCCCCATGGAGACTAGAAAGTTTTATGTAGCGTATTAATCCTCTGTTTGGGCTCCTTGTTCTTTATCTATAAAATAAAATAACATTGATGAGGAGTGAGTATACAAAATACTTAGCGAGTAGCTATTCAATCTTTATTCTCATAGTTTTCCATGATCAGTTCTGTTTAATACAAAATTAGGAAGACTGGATAAATTTTCATATACATAACTTTATTTACATCTAATAACTAACATCTATCTTATGCATTATATATTAACATTACATTAATAAATATGGCTAGTATGGTATATAGGTTTCCTCCTTATTTCTTCAGGCTAACCTTATCCCACTAACCTTCAATCTTTTCCCTCCACTTCTTGCCACCCCTCTCCTTCCTTTAGAAGGATGCTGCAAGCCATTAGGTAAATTCTTCCTTCCACATATCACATTTAAAATATTATATGAGCCATGAAATACTTTTCATGCAAATTAAAGAAAAATCATGTCAATTTGATAGAATAAATTTATAATCAATATTAACTAGCCATTAGCATCTTAATTTATTTTTCTTGATCAATGTAACAAGTACAAATTTCACATTTAATATTAAATAGTGTAAATTATGGCATATTCTTATAATGTATCACAATTTCAATACTTTTAACATTCTACAACTTAATCTAATCTATCACTATATTCTATACCCTTAAAGAATATTCAAATAATTACAATAATTCAACACATTGTTCCAATCATATTCTAATATCATCACAATGTATTTCTAAGCATCAATTACTTAGTGTATTTCACAAATATTCATTTAACAATGCTGTTCAAGTTCAGATTCCAAAATAGGGTAGCAGAGGGTATGTTACAATAAGAGACCTTTTATGACTTCTAAAACACCTCCAAAATTTCTCAAATAATTATATAAGGTTCTCAACATGTTAATTAACAAATATGAGTCCTTAGGTTTCACAATTAATTAAGAGAATATATCCATAAAATTCGTGAATCATTCTTTTCCAAAACAATTTCAATCTCTGTCAGCACTAGAGCTCTAAAATTGTATGAATTTATTCACCAAGAAAATGAGCTTCAAATGTCATGAAAATTGACTATGTTTTAAAAAACATATGGAAGGGTATCTAAGAATTTTTTTATAATTTTTAATTATCATTTAATATCCTAATTAATTCAAGAACAGAAGTGAAATTATTCATGTCTTGTTTCTGGGTGAGCTGCACCTTTATGCAGAAAATGTCCCTTGTTTAGGTTTCTAAAAATTTTAAAAAATTTTCAATAAATTCTATGTCTATCCTAACATCATAAGAGGATAGGAAATAAGTGGTTTCAAATTTTTAAGAGGTCCTGGAATGTCCCTAAAATTTGTGGTTTAGTTTTGGATTTTCAAGAATTTCAAAAGCAAAATCAGTAGAACAATTTCTAGGCTCTTTTTAATCCATCTACACTTAAGGCTTAACAAATGGTAATCTAATCATTCATTCATGCTAATATTTTTCTAATATTTTCAAATACAACTTAAGAATACTAGTTTTCAACACCATGCCTTTACTGCATGGCCACACACCTAGCTTTATGAAATCACAATTCTAGAAAGTAATATTGGCAAATTTGTAATCAAAATTTAATGAAAAATCAAGTGAGTTGCTACTCACCTCTAAAATTTTATATTTCAAAGATTTAAGTTGCTCCCTAAATGAAAGAGTTTCTAATTTGAAGAAGAAGAAGATCAAAGCTTCAAGTTTTGATGATTTCTCCTTAGGTATTCAAGCAAACAAGTGGAAAAACTTAAAATTTTGTGTTTGATTTGACTTGTTTGTCTGTTTGATTGTATTGAAAGCTTGACAAAGTCTCCTATGGTAGCTGCAATTTTGTGCAAAATGAGGAGGAGAAAAGCTAAATGGAGTTTTCTCAAGTTTTCTAGGATTTTCTATATAATTTATGAAAATGGGCTTTTTGGCAATTAAATCCAAAATATCCATGGACTCTTTCTAAAAATTTCTTTGCTATTTTGCAGAAAAAAAGTTAAAAATTTTGGGCTTGTCTCAGCCCATATTTAGTCCAAAATTAATAGAGAAAGAATAGGCCAGATTCATTTTTTGAAAAATTACAATTTGACCCCAAAACTTTTCAAAATTTCACTTTTATCCAAAATTCTTTAGCCGATTTCCAATTTAGTCCTTGAGTTCAATTTGGGCTTATTAGAAATATATTTGGGCCTTAATAAATGGATTTTAATTAGTCAAAAAATAATTTTAAGAAATCAAACTAAATTATTACAATTTCATTCTATTTTACTGAATTTTAACTTATCTTGGCTCCTAAAATCAAGTTGGGTTCTATAAAAATTTCCCTAATTTTTTGGGTACATTTATAACAATATGTTAACTCAAGTTTTATCTCTATAAATATTCCAAAGGGTTTGAAAAACTTCCCAGGAGATTACCCATCTCTAAAATTTTCCTGGGCTGAGCACACTTAACTAAGAAGTGTTAATTTACTTTGATACTTTAAGAGTAGTTCTTGAGAAAAGCCTCCTAGAGATATTGCACTTCAAATCTTTCATTGAGACCAAGCTATTAATATTTGAAGAATATCTCTGTGACACTTTAACACCAAGTAAACAATTATAGAAACTTGTTTTCTCCTTCCTAAATAAAATATGGTAAGTTAGTGAAAGATATGTACATCAACCCTTTCTTTTTAGTTCTAATTCTCTCTAAATGGTGATTTCAACCAAGTTTAACCCAACTTTGACTTCATCCTTGATCTTTTTGAGTATGTTTAATAGTATCCTAATAAGACTATCACAAACATTTTTCTCCATATACTATTATGTCTTAGAGATAGCTTTTTTTAGTATAAAAGATCAAAGAATATATACTTTTTCTCGCATAAAATATTCTCACTTGAAAGCTTATAGATAGCTTTTTTTAGTATAAAAGATCAAAGAATATATACTTTTCTCTCACGTAAAATATTCTCACTTGAGGGCTTGTAAGGTTTGTCAAAAATAAAATTGATATTTTTAATCCATTCATAAACTTGAAATATAAAATCACACATAATAAATCAAAGAAATTATTTGAATGCCAATAATAAAATAAGTATTACTTTTGAAAATTCAATTGCACCTCTTTATCCATACTTGATTGCTAATTAAACAAGTTGGATCCATTGCTTCTTTTAGTGACTTATTAAAAGCCTTTCTTAACTTGTAATATCCAAGGCCATGATGCAAAAAGTTCTCCAATAACTAAGATACACCATCTTTATGCTATACTTTATTGAGAAGAACGGGTACCATTTTTATAAATAAGGTATGTTGTATTCCTTTTGATGTTGTAGCTAAATAAGTTATTGTTAGATGAGAAATTATTGATTATGTAAAAGAGTATAGCATGCAAAATGAATGACTCCTTATGATATGCATCAAAGATCAAGACATGTCCTTCCTATATCATCTTTAAGTCTTCAATAAGTAGTGCTAAGAAGATATTTATATCATTTTTTGATTGTTTTGGACCTAAAATCAATTAGGACAACATGATTTACTACCTTTTCATGCATAACTAAGGAGATAGATTGTAAATCACTAATATAATAAGCCATGTATTGTGTTTGCTACTCATATTACTATAAGGGTTCATTCCATCAATACAAAGTGCAAGTTGAAAGTTTCTTGATTTATTACTAAATGTAAGGAGCAATGTATCAACTATTTACTATTGATAAAAATCATTTAAATACTGAAGCTTGCCATTAAATGTTATTTAGTTTGCATGCCATGTTAAATTTTTAGCATTTCTTGCATTGATTTACTTTTGTTTAAACCTTAATATTATTGAAAGGCATCACAAGGCCTTAGTTAAAGCTTTTTCACTATTAATGCCATCATTTTTCCTTAGTTTGCCTCACATTTTGGATACTCCTTTAAATCTTTATTCAACATTTCCTATAATATGAAATCATTATGGCAGCCATGTATCTTTTTGTACTTCATACTCATTAGACACATGACTTTCTTAGTCTTATAAGTATGATCCAATAGTTCATTACCTTTGGGAAGTATTTCTTTCAATATATGTAGCAATGTCATGAAACTTTTGTTATTCTAACCATTCTCTACCTTTAAGTTGAATAATTTGAACACAATAGATAATTGTGTAAATTAATGTAACATAGACACAAAGGCTTTTTTGCATCACTCAATAACTTATGAAAGAAATACTTTGCATAGTGAAGTTATCTTCAACATAATGAACTATGTCTTGTAATTGATCATTCATTTCTATATCTATGTTATCATCATTGTGGGATCTCTTACTTTTTTAGGCATGACATGAACTAGACAACTTACCTTCTTTATCCTATATCCATTGCTTATATCTTTGATTAATGCTATTGAAAAGAATGTGCTCTTATCATAGTTAGATTGAGCATTCTAACACAAACACATTCTTCATAAAGACATAATATAAGCTCATTACTAATTTCCTCCTATTTATCTTTACTCATAGAAAATCTAATAAACTCATTAATACCTTTGCCATATTAAGGGGTCAAGCAATTAATAGATATTCATCCATAATCCATGACTACTTAGTTTAAAGCAAAGATGCAACGAATATAAAAGAAATCCACTTACACATTAAAGAATACACATACAAACATGTAAACAAAATGAGAGTGTTAATGAAGTAGCTAAACATATATCAACACCCAGTCTACACAAAACATAGAAAAAGAGATTGGAGACACAAAATATAAACAAAAATAGTTCTACACTATTACAACATTATACAGTTCTTCTTTATGATTAGAAGAACAATGAGCATTGTGAATGCACCTTAATGTAGTGAAGAAGAATTCAACGAGTTAGGAGATGAATGATAATTTGAACGTGACTTTTTTTATACTTTAGTAGGAGAATCTCTTCATGACAAAATGACTTTTGAAAGGAAGATCAAAGGACCCTGCATTTTACTCTTTCACGTTAAATCAGAGATTACTATCTATTTTAACTATTACCCTTATTTTAATAAATTATTTGAAAAGTAAAATGATGTCATTAAATATTCCATGTTGGTTGTATAATAAAATCAATATTTAGTATTTAGTGTTTTATGTAAAAATTTTAATGGTGCATATAACGTTTCAATTAACAAACAACTATATTTAATATAATTTTTTTCATATTAGTTCATTGAAAACATTTGATGTAGTTTCATACATATACATACATACATATATATATATATATATATATATATATATATATATATATATATATATATATATATATATAGCAAAATAATTCCTAAATTTGTAAAATATAGTGTAATATGTCAGTTCTTAGAAAGAAACCACTGTGTTTATTTATTTTTCATATCTTAACGAAATATTCTATTCTTAGCAAAATGTTCTATTCATCACACACTAATACATAAAATAAATTAATATATTGAAATATTGTAAAACCTGTATTAAACATTTATTTTAAAATGTTTTAAAGAGAAAAAGTAACATGTTTAATCCATTATGCATTTAAGCATAGTAAGCCATCCAAATGTCAAAATACTATTTATATAAGATAAGAAATATATGAGAAAGGATAAATGTATATGAAATTGCAATTTTATTCATTTCTATGAACTTTTTTACACCATTGCATTGACAAAATATAATAAATAACCATAAACTTCTTTATATACATCAAA
Organism: Sindora glabra; assembly: GCA_020226215.1. Classification (NCBI taxonomy): domain Eukaryota; kingdom Viridiplantae; phylum Streptophyta; class Magnoliopsida; order Fabales; family Fabaceae; genus Sindora; species Sindora glabra. Next base: position 18,971,150 of record CM035230.1, on the reverse strand, counting down.
TTATCTCAATTTATTATACAACTTGGTAAACAAATGTATTAACTAATACAATATACAACTTTGTCTAAAGGTTAATTAACTTGGTTCCTCATTGCTAATTGTCATTTATTGAATATTCTCCATGCTTGAATTTAAGGGCCAATTTATTATATAACTTGGTAATGCTGAGAAGAGAGCCTTCCACTACCACTATGTAGAAAACATAGTGGAGGGAAGCTCCCTTTTTAGCAATAACAAATGCAAATGTACAATATTTCAAAAATACATTATCTCCATTACCAACAATAGAGTTTGGAATGAATTCAATGATAGCTTTCCTTTCCATCTTATAAGGGCCATTTGGAGAAAGTTGCAAATCTTATCAAAAGACACATTGTAAGACTTGAAAATGTCAAATGTGAAGAAAGTCCTTTGAAAAGATTTACATCCTCCTCTAACTAGGCTTTTTAAGATGGAAGGTAAGGTAATCCTTTAATCAAAATAAAACTTTAGAATGAGATAAGATGGGTTAAGACATCATAGATTTGTTTTAAATAGAGATTAAAGCACAATTTATAGGTAACATAATACATTTGTGTCAGCTATTAACACATGAATGATGTCTTAAAATTGCATTTTTCATGTTTTGTCCATTCATATACCTTTTAGATATTGATTATTTTAACAACTAATATTATAAGCATTGACCTTGTAAACACCATAATGTACTTTAAATGAGCTAACCATTGAAATACAAATAAGTTTTATTGTTTCCAATAACACCATAAATATAAACATTAATTGGCTTTAAATAAACTTTAGACATCAGTTACTAAGCAAAACCTATGTCTAAAATTTCATTATTTTCAATACATCATAAATAGAACTATTAATGGGCTATTGACATTCTTTTAAATGATGGTTTAGTGTCAACTAATATCTAATATTTTATATTATATTCATTTAAATGATATTTGTTTAAGAATTTATGTGGTAATTCATATTCAATATTACTTTAATATAAAATTATTATCTTAAGTTTATCTATGTCAGACCCCTTATCTTTCATTAGAAAATATGGTTTTATAATGTTAGCTTATTAATATAACATGCATGGTAAGTTTTAATTATTCACAAAAATGTCATCATACCATTATATACATTAGTTTTCTATTTAACTAACGTAAATATGGTGATGTTAAAGAGCAAATCTATAATACTAAATAATTTATCAGAAAAAAAGATATGAAACTCTCCCAAAACTTTGTTGACAAAATCAAATCATTCAAAGTCTCAAACTTTTATTAAGAATATCTATTATAAGGTAAAAATTTCAACAACATTCAAGTTTTTTAACTTTTTTCTAGTATAAAGCCTTTGTGGAGATTTAACATTCAATTAAGGATTAGCTTCTTTATAGCCTTTCCCTAAAGTCAAAATTCAAACTTTAATTTGAGATGAAGCTTTAATGAAACCCTCCATCAAAGCCAAAATTTAATTGTTCAATTTGAAATCAAACTTTCCAAAGCCATCGATCAAAGTGAACTTGAACATAAGAATTAGAGGATTTTATTCTCTTTTTAACGATTACAAAAATTGAATATTGTGCTCCATTTCTTCAAAAGTCAATAAAATTTATTTATTTCATGATTTTTTATCTTCTAGATTTTCTTATTGAGAAACTTACGTGTATAAATTCTTAACCCATCTAGTAGGATAATCTTTACCTCTCACCTTTTTTATTTAAAATCAAGTTTCACTAATGTCTTCAAAGATATGAATATTCAATAATCTATTATTCAGTGCCTTTGAAGGAAATGTCCTAATTAACTTTAGGAGTTCTAACTTTCAAAATCAAGGTCCTATGACTTGAAGTCAAATAAGAGCTCTTGTAGATCTATATGCTCAAGAGACAATAATACCAAATCTTGCTTATATTTTCACAAGTTCATCATTATAGAGATCAGCTTTGCCTATACATGCAGTAAGAAATAGGTTAAATATAGTTGACATTCTCAATGATGTCGAAGCTTAACTTGTTCTATCTAGAAAAATGGCTAATAGTATCATTACCACTTCAAAGACCCATGATGTCCAAATTGAAAGGATTTTTTTTCAAAAGATTACTTTCTTGATTCATATGGATTCTCAAATTCAACTACAATGCCTATCATGCTAACAAATGTAACTTTTCTATAAAAGAAAGTTTCAACTATTGCAAAGACACTTGAAGCATTGATAAAGTCCATAAAAAAACAAAATCTTTAAAATTTCTCATGAGTTAAAAAAAGGATTAAAGTTAATTGAAGCATTAAGCAATGGCTTATCAGCCCCATTATAATCCTTCCACAGGTGCAAAGTCAAGGTGCCCAATCTATAAGTGAAAAAGGTCTAAAGTAGTTTTGGTTTCATTTTCCTTTCTATTCCAAACATAAAATTGAAACCATAAAGCTTGTGTTATACTTATTCTTTTATGAAATTTAAGTAACTTGAAGAAAATTCTTCATTTCATTATACAAAAGGAAGAGCTAATGTTTGTAAGGATAATCCATGTTTTTATTTATTTATTTTGACATGATCATGAAAGAGACCAAGGATTAAGTTTATAATATTCAATAGAAATCCAATAAACAAATAAACAAGGAGTGAATTAGGAAATGTTCATTAATGGGTACTCAATGGAAATACTCACTAATTTTAATAGATAGAAATCTCATTAGAATCTATTTAGGAAAATTTGATTATTTTGATAATAATCAAGATTCAAGGTTAATAGTATCTTAAAGTTACTTAAATTTTTACCTAAAGAAGTGTTCTAGTTATGTATTTTAAGAAAGTAATGTACTTTTATTAAGTATTTATACTATCGATTAATGAAATACCTTGTTTAGGCATTTTTTATTAGAATTTTCCAAATACCTAGCATTCTATTGAGGAATTTTTGCAATGTAAAAAAAGGAATTGAAAATTCAGTCTAAATTAGTGGAATTTAAAATTCCAATCCTTTTCAGCCAAGCTTTGATGCTTTTAATAATATTCATGGTTTTTTGTTTAGAAAATTACTCAACATTGCTTCTCACATAACCATCCATCTACTAATTCTATTATCATCATTAACTACCATTTCTCTCTTTCTAGTGTTACTTCTACTTCTATAGCTAGCATTGCTTCTCTTTCTTCCACTGTTTCTTTTTGGTTATTGTTTTTGCTTCTTCTTTTGTTTTGAAAGTTCAAAAGTGCATTCTTGACTTATCTTTTGTAGAGCTATATTGATTTTAATAATACTTATGATGAATTTTCTTTTATTTTTTAAATTTTTTGTTAATTGTTTGATTATGAGTTAACTACCTTAATTTTTTGATCTATTTATATATTTATATATTACTTAGAAATGTTTGATAATTTATCTAAGTGAAAATAAAAATTATCCATATAATCTAAAGGATTGATTGAATGTATGGAAGAGACCCATTTATAGATAGTTTGTAAAGATGTTAAGAAACTTATCTATAGACAATGCAATACTAAAAATTCTAGAACATGACATGAAGGAGAGTAAGTTGCATTTTAGGACCATTATATATCTTGTTACAATTATATGATGTGAACAACAGTTTCTCTTATATGATCAATAATTGCAAAAGGTCAAATCATCTATTATATACTTCTTGTTATATATTTGATTAATTTGTTATTTGTATAGATGCCAAGAAAACTTGAACTATTATCATTGCATGTCAAACTTAAACTTGGTGTATCCCTAACTCTAGATCTAGGTGTTTTTTATTTAACATATAAGGAAACTCTTAAATGAGTATGATATTGAAAAACTAAAACTGCTAAAAGTATCTTGTATAAGAAACCAAACTTCCCATCTCTATATAATCAATTTCAAAGTTTATATCTTCTTTGGATGTTTTAGCTTGCTAATTATAAGGAAATGAATTTATTATTTACAACCTTACTTGTTAAAATGTGCTTTCTTAATGCTAATATTTACCTTGTAGATGAAAAAAATTAATCTGCTAATTAGCTTTGATAAGCCATACTAATTTTTCCTTTCACCATAACATAGTCTCTTGCATAATATGGTGCTCTCTAAGTCATTATTAAGCATTTATGAGGTTAGTTGAACAAATTATGTCCAATAGTTTGACAATAACTAAAATATTTATATTTTATTCTAGATAAATTAAGCTAGCTTGATGTAATAGATACATGAAATATTTGGTAAGGAGGTCACTTAAGTAGATTTACTGCATATACTTCTAGTTTTTACTTTGGCCTTGTGATTTTTTGGATATCATATTTGAAATTAATGTCTATAAATTAAACTATATTATACTAAGACATAGTATCCCTTGAGTGCTTACTTGTTTAATCTAGTTTTGAATGTTCTTACTAGGGACATACAAAAGACTATCCCTAAATTTATACTATTCTGGATGATATAATTCTAATTGAGGGAAGATGTTAACTATAAACTAGAGTTTTGGAGATAGGCATTGGAATCAAAGGATTTTCACTTAAGTAGGAGTAAGATAGAGTATATGCATTGCAAATTTAACAAAAAGCAAGATATAAATAATTTAGAGGTAAGAATTGGAGAGTATGTCATATCATAAGTATCTAAATTAAGTATCTGGGATCTATATTACAACGCGATTGAGAAATTGATGGAGATATCACATACAAAATACAAGCTACATAGTTAAAGTGAAGAAAGGCATCAGAAGTTCTTTATGATCACAAAGTACCTACTAAGTTTAAAATTTTTTTTTATCGAATTGCTATATGATTAGCTATGCTTCATAGTAGTGAATGTTGGGTTTTGAAGGAATAACAAGAGTAAAAAAAAAAGGTAACAAAAATGAGAATGTTAAAATGGATGCATGGTCATATAAGAAAGGATAAAATATGAAATGAATGCATACGAAGATATATTGACATGATAACTATTGAGGAGAAGATGGTAGAAAATCAGTTAAAGTGATTTGGTCACATGCAAAGAAGGCCATTGGAGGTATTGATGAGAAGAGTCAATCACATAATCTTTAGCCTTGTGAAAAGGTATAAAAGGAGGCTAAAAAGGACATTAGAGAAAGTTATAAAAAAAGATCTTTTAGTGAATAATATTACTAAAAATCTATTTTCTTGTAATATCCTAAGTTTAAATCTAATATCTATGATAATATTTGAAAATTATTTATTATGGTCATTATCCAGGTAAGAATAGATTAAAATCATTTTATAAGAAATTTCTTATAAGTTGAGAATAATTTTAATATTTTGGATATAAAGAATTACGAAATAAATTGTTTGTATTTCAATAAATTAATTTTCAATTGAAGTTTGGAGTACATTTATTTTAAAATGGTTATTAGTAATTTGAGGTTAGTTTAAATATTTTTATGAGGATTTTTTCATAAGTTAAAAATAGTAATTATGAGTATAAACTCTATGAAATTAATTGTTGATATTTGATAGATTATTTTAGAAATTGGAGATATTTATTATAGGAATTCTTTTATATGAATTTTATAAAATTGAGTTTTACGAAGGGAATGAAGGGTTATGATTCTCTATCCTAAAAATAGATGGCCTAGATTTAATCGAAAAAAGGGTCTATGGTATACCGCATTTCATGGAATAATAAAGCCACAGTTGGTTTAATTTCCTCTTCCTTCATTCATTATGTGAGGAAGACTACAGTGCCCCAGGAGTTTCTAAACCCTGAATATATGGCACAATCTCATCTATTGGATGAAATTACTAAAGACTTAGGTAATCTCATCGAATAGATGAGATTGTGCCATACTACCTAGGATTTAGAAATCTTGGAGATACCTTAAAATTTCCGTCATTATGTTAGTTGTTTTTCAAATAAGATGGTTCCCTCTAAAAAGATATAAATATAAATGTAAAAAAATATAAATATAAATGTAAATAAAAAATGAAAATCCGGTCTTTCCCTTTTAGTTGGTGCTCCCTCTGACCAGCCCTTTCTAAAAAATCTGTTTATTTTTATTTCTCCTTCTTTACAACCTTTTTCTCTCTTCTAGAAATTTATTTGTCTTTTAGGCTGATTACTATTTTTGTTTCCACTTTCTTTAAAAAAAATGGGTGTTGCTAGTTTTTTTTCTCACTCCGTCTCATTTTTCACCGCCTTTCTCCTTTTTCTCTCTTGTCCTACTCTTCGGCAGCTTTCCCTTTTCCTCCTTCCGTCGCGCCTGCGGTTCTGCTTCTCTTTCTGATTTTTGGCTTCTCTTAGCTCACAAGGTTCCCTTGTTGGACTCCCGCTCGTTAGAGCCGCTAGGGGAGCCAGGATCACAACGAAAAAGAAGAAAGGCACCGAAAACTCCATGACTTCCGGTCAGCTCATTCTCCAGCAGTTGTATGCTTCCCTGTATTATCGTGAGCCACTACTGTCCACTTGCCATAATTTCCAGCAACAATCGAAGCCAGGGATCACTGTTGTGCCTTTAGGTTGCTGATTCAAGTACTAGTCCCTTTCAAACTCTAGCGAGCTGCTCTCTCTTTTCTAGCACTGGTAATGTTTTCTAGTAGCTATAAACTTCTATGTATTATAAAAATTAATCTTTATATTATAATTGATCTAAATCTAAAAGAATTTCTGAAGATGTGAAATGTAGATGGGTGAATTTAAAGAAAACAGAATTAGAAAATATTAGAAGTGTATAATTTTATTGAATAAAGCAATTAGAGCTTAAAATATCATGTTTTCATAATTAAGTGTTTTAAATTGAACTTAATTTAAAGACATGAAGGAAGATTAAGTAATATAAGATGAATCTTTAGAACTCTGAGTTCTAATATCTATATTTATATAGTTTTGATACAAAAATGTCTAAATAATGACATATTGAATTAAAAATAATTCTAGGAATGAGGGGATAATCTAGAGCATTTAAGAAGCATCAAATGAGTTATTATAGAACTTTAAATTATAATATTTTCACTTGTATGAGTTTGATTTCAAATTATCATATAATATCATATTTTAGTTTTGTGAGATAATGTTAAAAAGGATGATAAGAGGTATTAAAGGAAATTTAAATATTTTTATTGGACCTTGAAATAATGATTTATAAATAAAGTGAGTAAATGTGATGTATTTATAAGTTATCTTTATAATTTGTAAAATAGGAAAAAGAAATGATAAGAAGAGTATAGATACTTTGATACATCTTGAAAAGATTAGATAACTCCACCATGTTAAGACTTAAGCTTGTTACTAAAAGATTTGATAGTTGGGAATGCAATTTGCATTCAAATAGAGAATTGTTGAACCATATGATGTTTTGAATTGTTGTAGGTGTGTAGAATTAAATTTGTATTGTACTGTGTGAACATTATTTATTGTCGTATATGAGAATAACATATTTTGTATATTAAAGGTAGTGGCAAAAAATAGGAGAAATTTTATCCAATTTTTTGTAAAATTTTAAAATAAATTTTTAAATTCCCTTGCAATTTAGAAACTTTCTTATTAGACAAAAAGAATGAAAATTGTTAAGGCTTGTGAAAATTGGTAACGGGATTCACGTTGATCTTGATCAAGATATAGAGTCCAATGGTATCGTGTGATTCATGTAATCAACTTTATTTAGTGGAATAAAACTTTATTATTATTGTTATTGTATACTAAAACATAGTATAGTATGCTTCTTATTTATGCCCTAAGGTTCAAAATTTGCTCTCATAGTATATCTCTAACAACATGCATGACTTTACCAAATATTATTTATTTCACTTGCATGTGTTTTTTTCTTAAAAGATGTGAGTTTTAATGGAGGTAAGTCTACTAGATGACATGTAATTTGATTTTAGCTCCTTTACTTAATCTCTTTTGTTGAAATCTCCTTGTTTTTGTTAACTTCTTTTGTTTTTAAAATGAAAATTACCACCATGTAACAATTACAAAGGTTGTTTTCCAAAATTTTGAAGTACAAATTATATAATGCATTGCTCAAACTCTTCTCTTCATTATTTCTTTCATAACTACTCATAAAGCACTATTTGAACTAAAAATAGGAAGAGAGTGTGATGATAGCTTGGTTTCCACTTTATATTGAGTCATATTTGCTTGTTAAATTAATATCTTTTCTTTTAATGTGAGTATTTTTTAAAAAATCCAAGCAACCAAAGGAAAATAAACACAAAAGCAAATAAAAAGTAGAAGTGGCAACAAGTAATAATTAAAAAGATGTCATACTTGTGAATCAAAGGAAGGATAACACAACAAGTTATTTTTCATGCATAGAACTTGGAAATGGAGCTTGCATTGGCCAATAAGAGATAAAAGAATTTTAGGACACAAGGTTGATGGAAATTAGAAAGCAATAGCATATGCCGATGCCTTTCATAAAATACCATCTTAGTTTGTAGTCCAAGTTTCTACAGCAAATGTTAACATTTTCTGTTTTCATGTTGCTTGTTCTTTGTGGACATATTGGTATCTTTACACTAAATTTATGCTAATTTATGATAACATATAGCAACCAACCCATCTTATTATTTTTTCATTCATATAGCACCAAAAGTTGTCGGAAAAACAGATTCACATGTTAGTGTCAGCAATTGTAATGGTGTACAATATTACTATTATATTAAGTTTTATAAGCATAATTTTTAATAATTTTATTATCTCTGGATCATATATTATTGCACTTATTTATAATTTTATTAGTTTAAATATGATTATAGCTGCAACTACTATTATGCCTTTCATGCATATTGCCCAAATACAATGTTACTATGGTCTTGTTAAATTTTTCAAAAGTAAATGTTTAACTTACTTCAAAACTTAAGAATTAGGCAAATGGATTATTTTCAAATGAAGGGAATTTAAATGAAGGAAATTGAAATACTTGCATTCCAAATTCGTTGAATTTTAGAAATTCTCCATTTAAACACAACATAAAAGCACCCTATGAAAATCCAAGAAAATAAAAATATGGAGTTTTTGGCAAAAATAAAGTGACATACATGATCACACTTTGAAACCAACATTGGGAATATTTGGTTTTGAAAACAAGTAGTTTTAATGAACAACAATTTGATAAAAAAAAAGATTAAATTCTTGATTTTCTTGAAATATGTATAATGTTTTTAGTGTTTCATTAAAAAAGAGATGATTTAATTTAATTTGATTTGATTAACTGAAGAATCAAATGTAGGACTCACTAGTATTGCTTAATTAATACAATGTATTCAGATGCCTAGCAGATTCAAGAAAGAATTCTACAAATTTAATATCATTTTTCAAAAGAAATTATAATAAAAGGTAATTTGTAGTGTTTTCCCAAAGTAATGGGGTTGTTTTACCATTATTCTAAGTAATGCTTCTAAAAAAGATGATATGAATTAGAAAAAATTATTTTATGAAACTTAGAATCACATGTTTAAATTAGAAAACCAATAGAAACTTGTCATGTTATCCATGTGAGAAAGAAAGATTAGCATGTGAGAGAATTAATGAGGGAATGTATTCTCAAAAATTAGAGAAAGAAGATGAACATATCACCTACTAATAGTTTCCAATGGGTTAATGATAAGAAGGCCTAAGACAAAAACTCCTTTTAAGTGTGAAAAAGGGTTATCATCATTAAGAGAATATTGTGCTTAAGATATTATAGGTTTTATTGAAGATTTTATAAAGATATTATGCATTATTTTATTATAGAATTAGGCATGTAAGGAAACATTAGTAATGATAAGAGATATTTTAAAGATTTTGTCCGTTATGGTGGAGCAAAACCATTACATCTTGGAAACTAAAGGAGATGATGAAATGTCGTGAAAGCCCTTGAGCTTCATGATAAATAGGAGTGCGATTTTCATTTGCTATCACCCCATTTTGATAAAGTGAGAGAAGAAAAGAATAGTGAGAGAAATTCTTGTGTTCTAAAGAGAGGAAGCCCTCAATTTTTCAAAGTTCTAAGAGAGAATTGTGTGTTAGTGGAACTTTTGCAAGGTTTTGGCTCCTGTTTAGTCTTCAAGAAGATAGAAATTGTTATGCTTTAATTGTTTTTAGTTTTTCTTTATAGTTCTTTTCTATATCTTATACTAATCTTGTGGTATTTTGTGGATGGTGAACTTGAATCCAAAATATTGTAAAAAAATCAAGCAAGCATGCTAAATGTGGATGGAGATCAATCCTTTCTCTTTGTGGCTCTCATTTAAGAAAATTTTTATATATGAAATGTTAATGTTTTGCAATTGTTGAAATCATGATTAATCATGGTGGAATTGATTGAAAAAGTTTTGAAAGACGAGTAATTTTTTTTTTGGAAAATGATTGCTTGGTTTCCATTTCCAAAAAAAAAAGAAAGAAAAGTTTTTGAGAAGTTTTCTTAAACAAATCAAAGAGAATGTTTTTAGCAAGGTGGATTTACTAAAATGAGATCTTGAAAGAGACCAAAAAATATTTTTCCAAAGAGATTTTTCAAAGTAATAAAGTTAGAAACAAGTTTTCATGTAAAATGAAATAAAATTTTCTTTGAAGAAAGCATAAAGGAGCTTTTAGGTACTCCTTGTATTCATAGATCAAATCTTAGATTTTTATATAAAAACTTAGTATGCATTATTTCAGAATATATTAAAAGTATTAAACAAATATTACATCAAAGTATTATGGCTAAATTCCATTTTGAAACCCACCTAAGAGCTCTTGGGTTCAATGTACTTCAAGGAGGAAAATTTCTATTTTTTTCTTGCAAAATGTTATTACATGATGCTTTAAACTTATACTAGTTGTTAGCATACATTTATACTAAGGTTTTGAAAATGAAATCATTTGAAAAAAAATGGAAAGAGCCTGTCGGGTTTGGTGCTGTCCAAAAGCACAAAATTTTTATTGCTAAGTTAATTGCTTACAAAATAGTTTTCCAAGGAAAATTGTTTAGGTAATTGATGTAACATGATTTGAATATGAAAATGTCTGGAAAAATTATATTTAAACACATCAATTCCTTTCTAGAAAATTTGGAAGGATAGACAAAAAATTTCAAACAAATGTGAAATTTCAAAAGCTAAAGGTGTCTATTTCAAGATGTTTTGATGATTTAATATATAAGGGATTTACGCAACTGATTTTAAGCTTGGAAATTTTAGAAAAATGAAGTTTATGAACCCTAATTTAAATCTGGAAAATTCCAGAAAAATTAATTTCGTTACTGACCTATAAATTACTGTCTGACGCCTATATTATTGATTTTAATTGCTTCTGATTATATATTTTTTCATTACTAATTTCGAATCATTATCATCGAAAATTTGCACACAACTAATGATATCATTATAAATTCATAATGTATTTAATATGAATTTATAATATAATACACACACACACATATATAAATGTTATTATAATTAATTGGATGAGATTGCTTTTGTTTATCCATCTTTCTATTATCATAAGTCTGTAGCTGTTTTCTAAATTATACGATTTTTTTAATCAATGATTAAAAATTACTGAGCCCATAATAAAAGCATATTTTTACTTGAATTTGAAGGCCATAATTTTTTTTCTTTTTGTTTTAAGCAAGAAAGTGAAATCACCAGAACTTGATACGTACGTCAGCAGACTTTCTAGGCAGGTGGAGGAATTTCACAAGTACAGTGATGGTGATATGACGACATAATTAATATTTAGCTACATATGTTTAGCTTAAGAAATTTGTAATATCCTCAATTTCTACAAATCTATGATAAGAAATTTCTTGTTGAGTCCTTGCACAAAAATTCTGTTTTTTCTCTTGAAATTGACCCTCGTTGACACCGTAAGAAATAGTGAGAAAAATTATCCCAAATTAAAATTTTTATTTAATTTATTTATAACAAAGACAATTTATATTTCATGTAAATGCACTATTAGAGTTTCGAATGAATTGCAAGAGCGAAATTCTTGCGGTTAGAGCGGCTGCCACCGAGATCCCAACCCCATTCTGCCGCCGTCATATTTTTGGGTATACCTACACCAATGAAGAACAAGTTGTCAATTGTGCACTCTATTATGACCCTTCTATCATGTCTCAGTTTTCATATGAACAGCTTGCAAGCAATGATTTTTATATACTTTGTAATTAATTAAATAATATACAGGTGTCATAAGAATAGAGAGGAAAATAGCTTTTATTTTGGAACAGGACTCTTTTATTTTACCCTATAAAAACCTCCTTACACATTGAGAAAAAAAGAAAAGAAATTATATCATCTGATTTTCTTTAACTATAAATACAAGAAAGAGTATAAAAGAGATTAAAAACAATATTTAATCTCTTTTTTATATTTATAATTTATAATAGTAATGATTATTATATTCTTTAAATTGTACAATTGTTACGTGAAACTGAGCGTACATCTTAACAATATTAAATACTTATTTACTTTTTTAGTATATTTTTTTTACTATTTATTTTAATATTACCAATAAAGGAAGAGATAAGTAATTATAATAAAAGTAAAAATAGTAAATTAATATTATATTCCTCCGCTTGTATTAAAAATAACAAGTGATTATATTTCTTAACTTGTAATATTAAGATAAATAAAAAATATCATAATAAATTGTTAAATTCTACGTTAGTAATGTCAAATATTGCTTTCTTTTCAATTATATTTCTTCTGTTTATTATTTATTTTAATGTTATTAGTAAAAGAAGAAATCAATAATTATAATAAAAGTAAAAATAATAAATTAATAATAAAATTTAAAAGATATAACAGCCATCACAACTATGAACAATAAACAAGAGAGTCATTATTGTGTTTAATTACAAAACTTTATCTTCCTGAGAGTTTTTCAAAAGAAACAACACACAAACACAAACACCGACATTTATTCTCCTGAATCATCCCAGCCCACATGCAATGTGTTACATACTAATCATTATCCAAGCATACACAATGACACCCAACGAAACAACACTTCCTTCAATTAAATGGCTCGTTTTGTGACGCTCACCCTCAACCCATGTTTCATAAAAAGAACAATTGAGATGCTGGGGGAAGCAGATTGGCCTTCGGCCGCTTTAATTTGATAATTCCAAAGGATAGTACTTGCTACCATCTTCATTTCCATGAAGCTAATTTCCTTACCTAAACGAGATCTGGGTCCTGCATTGAAAGCTATGAACTTGTAAGACGGCACGTGGACTATCCCTCCACTTTTTGAATTCCATCTTTCCGGCTTGAACTCCAAGCAATCCTCTCCCCATATTTCTTCCATTCTCCCCATTGCATAAAGAGAATATATTATCATTGTATTTTCCCTGACATGATGGCCACTGGGAACTGTATCAGATTCTTTAGTGTGCTTGTGTTCAAGCGGTACAGGAGGATAGAGTTTTAGAGTTTCACAGAAGGCTGGATGCAGATAGTTAAGTTTTTTCACATCTTCTAGCCCAAATATCACATGATTTTGGTCTTTCTCCGGAAAATTAGTTTTCATCTCATCAAGAATCTTGGCTTCAGCTAAGGGGTTTTGAGCTAAGAGCCCAAAAAACCAAGTGAATCCTGAAGTTATAGTGTCCCTCCCCACTGCAATGATGTTAATAGCCGTATCTTTCAGATATTTACCACTCACTACCTTCCCGCTTTTCAATTCTTCCATCAAAATTATTGTGAACATGTCCTGAGGCTGGGCTTCGTCCATTTCATAACTGCTTTTGCCTTTGGTTTTCATCCCGTATCTTATAAATTCATATAAAAATGACTGAATAAATTTAAATGATTCAATTGCCTTATGTTCTCTCCCTATTCGAAGCCATTTCTGAAGCTTCCAGTAGAATCTTGGGACCACATGGCGATAGAAAATGGCTTCCTCATTGATTTCAATCCCGCTTCCGAACGCTATTTCTGGGAAATCATTTAAAAGGGAACGTGGATTGAATCCCGACAATACGTTGCAAATGTTGTCGAAGGTTAACCTGTGGAAGATATCTTGCAAATCCACAATGGCTCCTTGTTTATGGAAGTGATCGAGAAGTGGAAGTAGCCCACTCTGCAACTCCTCTTGAACGGTTTTCTCGAGAAAAGTAATGAAGCTTTTCTGTTTAAACACATGATGGAGTAAATCCCTACTGTATTTCCATTCGTCCAAATCCGCAGCAAAAATCCCATCCCCAAGAACATTGAATATCTCACGAAACTTCGGGCCTTTTCCGAAGTTGGAAAACTTTTTGACAGTGATGTAGTGAACGTTCATGGGGTCACAAGAACAAAGCTCATTTTTTGAATAGTGGCCTATGAACTCCAAAGTACCTCCGGTTTTCTTCAAGGAATAAGTGAAGTATTCATGTAATTGCCACAAATTACACAAAAGGGAAGGCAACATTCTATGGATCGGCCAATCTGTGAAGAGGGAGTTTCTCCTGGATCTCCAATTGTTCAGAAAAAGGGAACACCAGAAGGCTAGAACAAAAAGTAGTTATGGTGAATGCATCAAGCATTTTTATTTATGGTCGACGTATTGATTTATCACACGTATTTATATAGAACTCTTGAGCCATCTTCTATTCTATATTTGAAGGGAGATATTCTTGAACAATGGGTTGCTCAAGACTTGCTTCTTTTGATACCATTTGAATTTATTTGGATGAATTTGATTTTGAATATAAGAGATGAAAAGTGGAGATTGTCCCACCAAATGTATTAAAAATTTGTGCACACAAAATTTTCAATAAATATTTATGAAGATGAGAAAAAGGTAGAACAAATAATTTTATTAAATTTTAAATATGCAAGTACAATCTCTAATTTATTTGTAATTTACAAGATAATTTTTTATTCTTCTCTTCAAGTTGATTTTAATTGAGGGTTTCAAAATGCTGAATCTCATATCAAACGATGAATTTTATCTTTGATAGAGAGCTTTGATAAAGATTGATCTTGAATCGAATATTGAAATATGAATTCAAATGACGATTATGAAGAAGCTCGATCTCCAATCAAAGGTTGAACAATTGACTTTGATGAAAGGCTTGAAAAAGTTCTATCTTCAATCAAAGGTTAATTCTTTGCAAAGGCTTTAAACTTAAAAATATTCGAGAACTTGAATATTTTTTGAGTCTTCACCTCAAAATAGATATTCTTGATGAAAGATGAAGGTTATGTGTACCATTACTATAGAATTTCCCTTTAACATCATCATACTTATGTCAATTAACAAGAAAATTGATCTATGTAATGGCACAATTAAATAAATAAAAGTTATAACATTAGTTCAAATAAAAATCCAATGTTATAAATTCTAATTTTCCAAAAGGAGATGAAATATTGAATATATGTAAACTTAAGACAATGGTTGTATAATAAATCAACATCTAAAAGTTATTTTATTGAAAACTGTTTAAAATGTGGACACTTATAACATCAGTTTTTAATTAGTCATTGAAGTAGAATATCTTATACTACCTATAAATTACATCTAGAGTTTCTTTTCTCTTCCACTCCTTTTTTCGTTTCTCTTTCATTGTATTTTATTTATGTGGAATAAAAGGACAATACAAGTTCAATGTTGCTTGATCATCAATTATTGAGATGCAAGTCACTACTCCTAGATGCAAATATTTGCAATTCTTGCTTCATTTATATAAGAGTACCGATAGCATGAAAGAGCTTGTATATAAGTTTGTATTGACAAGGAAATTTTATTTACCAGTCTGGATCATTTATATGATGGCATACTTTATTGAAATTTGCTATGGATTTGAAAATAAGAGGAAGGAATTGCTTCATAGATACCATGTAGACATTCATCATTATTTTTCTTCAAAGTTATGAGATCAAATAATTAATTATAATATTACTTGACAATGTTTACTAATTAATATTGGTAATATTGTTAGAATAATGGTTTGTAATTGTATGTGCTTTTAGAAAAATGTTAGGATACAGAAGTTGTAAAACAAATAAAACAAACAAACAAACCAAATTGGTTATTAATTATAAGACTGATGTGGTTATAATTTGGATTATATTGTGTCATTTATTTGACCAAACCGACATATAAAAGTATAACACATGCTACCTAATTCTAATAAATGGTGACCAATAAGCATTTACCAGTGGCCACTTAAATCTAATAAATGGTGGCCAATAAGCATTTACCAAGGATGACATTTACAAGGATTAGTATACGACATCAATTTTTTTTAATAACCAAAGTATAAAGGATGTTTTTTTCCTCCATTTATAGTAGGTTGGTATTATAATTTTAATTTATTAATTAAATTATATGTTAATTAAAATTAAACATTTTATATATTATTTTATTTCAATCATCATGACAATTCTTCAATAATTTGCATGTCATAATAGTTCATCAATAGTTTGCATGTCGTGATGGTTCATTAATAGTTTAGATGTCATGACGATTCATCACCAATTTGCTCTTGGCCTACAAATAAGTCTCTCCTTGCTTATTTAAAACAATTAACAAGATAGCTCTTCTTAAGTTGCTAGATTACTTCATTTGTTATAAGTGTCTAACTCTTTCTGTGTTTTTATGTAAGATGTTGATTGCTCTATATGCTATGTCAAATTGAGATACACATAGAGCAAGTAGCACTATTCTACATTGAAAAATAGTAACACTTAAATGCTTAATGTAAATGATCAATCAAGTACTTTAAGGTCAAAAAATGTAAAATTGCCATGTCAAACTTTGATGAGTTACAAAGTAATGATAAATTGTTGTGAAAAAAAGTAGCATCTCTAGTCTTGCATCGGTAAGCTTAAGTATAATGCAAGATTTATGATGCTACTTTTTTTACTATAATTTATTATCGATTTGCAACTATCTACATTATCCAACTGAAAAATCTTCAAGCAATAGAAAAGAATTACAAGAAGAGGCATTTTACTTCTTTTTTTCTTTTAAAGTTTGTTGTTCACTATAAATTATAATTTCTTATTTGTTAGATTGTTCAATATGTTACTATTTATATAAGAAAAATATTTTGGTTTATGAATTTTTTGCATTTATTGCTACTATGTCTATTTTTATTTGTTAGATTGTTCATTTAAAGTCTTTTTGTATTTTTTGCTATTATTATTTGTTTACATTTAATTGTATAAGAAAAATATGATTATTTAATGCAAAAAAATTTAATGTTAGTGACATGTAAAATTATAAAAATTTTGCTTGAATAAATAAAATAATTTGGTTTATGAAGTTTGTTTTTTAATTAAAAATGATGTTTAAACTTATATATTTTACTATACACATCAGTTTTTTCTTAGGAATAGATGTTTAATATTAAAATAATTCAAATTATAAGGCATGACATGAAAATAAAAATGGTGAAGTCATGGTACCATTTGTAAATTTTATTGCAAAGCTTTTCCAACCCTGAAATGATTCTTTCTCTACCAAAATATGCTTACATTCTAACCTTAAGTTAATTCTCTTCAATTTTTTTTATATTTATACTCACTAATTGTTTTGCAATATTAAAAATCTATTAGTCTATTGGTAAATCTATAGGATTGTTTGTTCATTGAAAAAGTACTAAATATAAATGTAAAGACTTTCTTAGTTTTTATATTCTATTCATGCAATTGAATTTTTGGTTTCAAAATTAATCATGTTTATTACCTTTCATATTGATATAGGTTTTACATATTGTACAAGTAAAACCTATATCAATATGAGAAAGATCTCATGATGGAAAAACTCAGAAGGAGCAACACTTGTGCTACTACTCTTGTCACCAATTATGACACTGCACCTAAAATAGCAACTGAAAAAGAGAGCTATGGGTGAGAGGAAGTTGCAACAACAAGAAGGGAAGAGAGGAGAAGAGAAGGAAGACATGCAAAAAAAGGGAAGAGGAGCTCGGGTGATATAGAAAGAAAGAAAGATGGAATGGTGGTGAAAAGATGAAAGAGAGAGCTGATGGTAGCAAAAAAAGAAACCCGAAATCATGTAGAAAAAGAAGGAGTTATGAGCTTTATTACCATATTTTTCATCTCATGGTAAGCTCATAACTCCCTCATTCTCAACCCTCCATTTTGCTTACTAATTTTGAACTTTAAAATCTTAACCACACTTTTGATTTACTAAAGTTCATTTTTATAAAAACTAACTTTGTTGAAAAGCCCAACTTAATTCTTTTCTTTCTCTCTCTCATACACACACACATACACACACACACATATATATAATGGCCTAATAAATTTAAAAATCTTAAAACATTTATTTCAAGTTTCCATCATCCTAAAAATAATTTATCAAATACAAACAATTAACTCTATAGAGTTTCATGCTTATAATTATTATTATCAACTCATGAGGAAACCTTTATAAAATAATTAAACAAACCTCATTTTAATAATAGTCACTTAAAAATAAATATATTTCAAACTTTCAAAAATTATCAAAAATAATCCATTAAATGCTAATAAATTATTTTATAAATTCTTGCACTATGAAAATTATTTTAATTTAATCTTAAATCAATAATGGCTATACAAAAACAAATATTTTTTGAATATTATCATCAGCATCATCTCAATGTTCCAAAACCATCAATAAGGAAAATAAAATTAAAAATCAATATCAACCAAATAAATAATTTATCCATAAATATTAAAATTTATATAACTTTAAATTTAAACTTGGGGTATTACAAGTTCTCTTTTTAAGAAAATTCATCATCAGATTTTCAAGAAGTAACAACCTGTTAACTAATTCAGTTCAACATCATATAGACTAAGCCATTGTGAACAATTTTACATTCTACTTAGTTTGGAACATAATCATGTGAACTTTCAGTACTCAACTGATTGGGAATTCATTAACTCAAACTATCATATTTTCTTTTGTGATTAACACATTTAGTTAAATTAAATGCAAGCAAGTGCCTTAAGCATAATTTAAAGTTTACCGTGCACTCTTTAAGTATATATCTCATCTTTTTTTTTTCACACTAAAAATGTTGTTTACCTTAGCATCAATAATTTGCTAAAATCCTAGCATCTTTCACACATAATGAATAAGTGATTCTAGTAATCACTGTGGAAATAAAGTATAGCTAGCAATCCATAATCAAGGATTTCAACTAAAAATTCAATATTATGAACAAGCTCATAACTTGGCTTTATCCAAATCCATAATCTGACTTGCACTCATTCGTTCAATTAATCAAATTTACAATCAATAATTTGCAATCGTATCTGTTTATGCCTGATGACAATTCATATAAATTGTTATTGCAATAATATTCTCACAACTTTGTATTTCAAAGATCAACAATAACTAAATATAAACTCTCAATCACAAACTCACCAAGCATTACCACAAACATTGATTTCACACATAATCCATTTTGAATAATTATCCATCATTCAACTAGTTAGCAAAACTTAATTACATCACATCCATATTCAGCAGATCATCCAAGATTCACTAGATTTCCATATCAGAACAAAATTCATAGCAGTATAGAGAATGGCTACAGTAACTTTTTAATAAAAATTCTCCGAATGGCCATAGTTGATGTCCAAGGTTTCTCCTTATATCATCGGTCTAGCCTTATGTTGGGATCGGGAGTCAAACAAGCACAGCAGAATAAATTGATTCTAGCTAATGGATCCATGTAAAATGTTAAATTAGAATAAGGATTCATTCAATACCTTTAATGATGACTCAAGAACTTAGTTGTTGATCATCTCCTTAGCTTCTTTTTGGTCGAAGACTTCAAGGTATCCACACGAACTCGTGAATCACCAATGAACGTCCACATGAACACCGATTAGAATTGTTCTCTTTTACCTTGTAGTGCTAGCTATGCCTCTTTAAGGGTATTTGGTCAAGGAGAGGTGCTAGAATTTTTTGTGCTAGGATTTTTTATGCTTGGAATGTGTGAATAATGATCCTATTATTGCCTAACAAGCCTATTTAAATAGGTGCATAGAAAACTCTAACTAATTGGGTTTTGTTCCATGTATAATTATGAGCTTATTATTGGGCCTTATAATTATAACATGGAATTCTCAAATATTAGGCCCAAACAATTTAGTCCATTAATTCCAAATCCACTAGGTTCTAAGTATGCGACCCTACAGGCTCTCATTATGTTGGCAATAATCATTAATTATATTAATAATCATAAATAATGAGCGGTGTCTAACAACACATCATTGTTACCTAAGTAATGAGAAAGTTGATGATTTGACTAAACCTTTACACGTGATCATTATCTATATCCTTTTGTCCTAAACATCTAGATTGAGCATGAGACATGGACCATGTCATTCCCGTATAGCCCAATCTTGAAGTTTCTTGATCTGTAAGTAAGCTAATTGAAGCAAATGTAATTGATATCCCATGTCAATTCATCTGAACATGGTCATACATTTTCTCAGCTTTACTTAATCAAGGGGCCCACAAATGTTACCCTTGTTATATAGGAGGGACAAATTCCATCTAGATCACACAAACCCTTCCGCATGATATGTGACATATCCAATAACTACCTTTGCATTTACTCAACCATGAGTGACATAGAATAGTATCAAAATATGAAACTCACATGTAAGGAATTTCGGCGATCTCAAGTCAAAGGACCATATTAATAATGATCGTTAAGAATCACTCGTGACACTCATATAATGATCCATGTAGTGTTCTTAGGATGGGTTGGTCCAGTATAAAAGTTCTCTAACTTGTACTCATATGTAAACTTAATATCCTATTTAAGTTACAACACATGCTAGTCTTAACATATCAAAGTAACCTAATCCACAATGATATATGACTAGGGACATTTAAGAATACAATTATTCTAAGGTTATTATCATAATTAAATGTATTACGTGAACAATATATATAAATATAATAATTGAAATTGACATTAAAATAACACGATTCAAATTTACAATCATTAATATGATTGATTTTAGGGCATATACACTAACACCTTATTCCTCCTAACCTAGGCCTAAGGCTTCCAATCTTTTCCCTCCAACCTTTATCACTCCTCTCCTCCTTTACGAAAGATGTATATCTCCCCTTATCACAGGTCATATACAAGATAAGTATCATTCTCATAATGGCCATTATAAGTAATAATCAATCTTATATATTAGTGATAAATGATAGTACATCATAGGTGTTGCATCACCACGATGGGACACTGTAGGTGGCAACTATTCATTTTATGATCACATATCACTGGGTATGGTTAGAACATCAACTATACCTAGATATGTATTAGATACGATAAAATTAACTATACATAACATTATACAAATCTCAAATTTAGGCATAAATAAACATTTCAACTCATCAAATAATGGATCAGCAACATTTCTATTTCAAAGATTGATCTTAACTCAAAGAGAAACTCTAACTATCAAATCCTTTATATTAGGTGATTTTTTTATCTCTATAGAAGCATTAAACTCAAATTTATTTATTTCAACCTATAAAATATTGAAAATAAATACGGTGAGTTACGAGAACTTAATGAGCATATATCTACCACTGTTAAATCTTAATTTATTTAGGTTTCATGCTAGTTAAAAGTATGATTTAGGGAAATAATTTCAACCCAAGCTCTTTGAGTCTTTGAACATGTGAAACCAAGCCTTAGATGAAGTATCCATTGCATAAATTAAGTTTTATACTTCTCATCATAAATCATAATAAATTCAATTATCCAATATCACATGAACATCATTATTATCATATTGTACACTACGCATTCTGGGCAGAAATCACAATCACAAATAGCCTTTAAGGGTAAAATACAAATAAGTCATCATAGTCACATCATATCCTTACATTTATATCAAACAATGACATCGAATAACAAGCAAAGTACTAATATCATATATAACCACATATTCAATTATAGTAATCACATATGTATCTGCCTTTTTATTTCAGGATCAAGTTTATACTTCTTTTAACTATTCATTGAGAATTTCCCATCTGACTTTTAAATTAATCTTATATCCTTCACAACTATTACTTAGGAATTTTCTGTCCAAATTTCATCTCATTTCTTCATCATAGTTCACAATATTCAATATCATTACTCTATCATAGTTTATAATATAGTTAATTCGCTAGAACTTTATTCTATTCATATCACTAGATATAATACAAGCCCACATAGACAACTATTTAACAATTAAAAGCAATCAAAGCATATAACACAAATGGGTGATATAATCTATTACAATCCTATCATAATCTATCAGTCAATGACTAATAATGATATTACCATGCTTTTGCTGTGCGATTTGATCAATTATTATTTCCTCAACTGATTATTTGTACTTACATCATAAAATTGAATTTATGCATGAGTACAAATATATATATACATGAATATAAAATTTAGACCATTATTAATAAGGTACAATTCATGATATTTAAATCATCTTTTATTAAGATAAAAATCTATGGTGAGATATATATTCACCTAGTAAGATTTGCCTCTTTTATCTACCTTGAAGCATCCAAATTCAACTTTGCTCTCTTCTTCCTATTTGTAATTTATAAGAGGGATTTATGAATAAATAAGCATTCCTTCCAATCATTTCAATTCTAATTTCATATCTATAGCATACTAGAAGTTAGATCATTAACTTTTTTACTTTTCTAATATTATCTCATGAAGTTAATATATGCTATTATATGATAATTTGAAATTAAGTTTACATCTATAAAAATACTAAGGTTCTAACTCTAGAAACTTGCTTAATACTATGAGCTCATTCTAAACCATCATGTTCTTTATTTTCATATTCATCAACGAAAATCAGAAATTCACATAAATGGTAACTTTTCCAAATCAAGATATAAAACAATTAAACTACTAGATTTTGATGATATGAATATATTTTGAATATATTAGTCTAATAATCTTGATCACAAAATCATTATTTTATTAATATTATACTAAATATCCAAATAATATGATAAAATAAGATTTTCTTGAATCAAATAGGAACCCTTTAAATTATGAAGATATAACACTTCACAATTATTTTAAGCAAAGTATTTTAGTAATTTATATCATAAAATTCTTATTCTACAGGACTATTGCCATATATTTAAACTCACTAACATTATAGGTTTTTTAAGATATCCATTTACCATAGAAAGTATTATCATAGGATGCTTTAAAATAATTCTAATAACTTGTATTATAAAGTTTCATTTTTTAATTTTTTTGAATCATCATCAAGCATTTAAAATACCTAAAAACAGGTTTTCTTTGATTTCTACACACATATGCCATTATATCAAAATAAAATAGTCTATTTATACTTTAATAATTTTATTTTAGCATTTTATAGAATAAAAATTGTATTTTACAAAACATTATCATTTTTCTCAACATATATAAAATGAGTTTTTTTTTGGATTATGCATCAAATCAGCTTAAATATAAAAAAATTAATAATATGAATAAGTTCACCAACCTCCAGAGAAAGTTGTTGGAGCTCACTAGTAGTGAGGATTTGCCAGATCACTGGCAATACGAAAGGTTGAGTGGTCCTATTTCATCTTCCATAGTTGTGCCTCCTACGAATTTTATCCATCTATTATCAATGCCCAAGCTAAGAAAGAAGCTTGCCAAGCTAAGCAGTAGTGTCAAAATGAAGGACCTCACAATGGAGAAACTCAAAAGGAGCAACACTTTCAAAATTATCAAAAATGATTCATCAAATGCCAATAAATTAATTTAAAAATCCTTACACTATGAAAGTTATTTTAATTTAATCTTAAATTAACAGTGGCCATACAAAAATAAACATTTTTTGAATATTATCATCAATATTATCTACAATGTTCCAAAACCATCAATATGGAAAATAAACTTAAAAATCAATATCTACCAAATAAATAATTTATTTGTAAATATTGAAATTTATATAACTTTTAATTTAAACTTAGGATATTACAAAGAAAGAGATATGGGCTAAGCAGGGAGGAAGAGCAATAGTGGTTAGGGGTTAAAGCCTTACCATATTGATCATAATAAATTACTATTGTCTTTAGTATGAGAAATTATGTTGCTTATTTTAAAGAACTAACATCATATGTTTCACCAACATTTCCCAAACCACTTGTATTTCACGTTGGTGAAATTTAGCAATTATATTGATTATACACTGATGTTGTTACGTATATTCCACATCAATTTGAAACCAACGTTGAATATGCCATATTTACAACAATGCCTATATACATAATAGGTAGGAACCAATGTTAAATCCTAAAAAGAACCAATATTGAAAGAGTATTCTATAGTAATGTAATTTGATCTTTATCAATAGAGCTTCATGAAAGCTTTAAAACTTGATGTCTCTTCTTTTGATAACTTATTATTGTGTATGAAACAAATAAGATATCAATTTATAGAACCACCAGGAGATGCTTAAAGATAAGTATCTCATTTTTTAAAGTTTATTGCCTTTTAGTTTATGAAAACACTACAAGAATTTCAATATTTACACTATTATAGAAAAACTAACTAATGTTAAATGTTTAAAGGATTTTATGTTGGAATACAAATGACATTTTATTGAGTTTTCTAGCAAATGTTTTATGATATCAATTACAAAAGTATCATAAAAAAATGAAAATAACATTAGTTTGCATAAAAAAATTGTCATAATTTCCTATAGGATAGACTACTCAGTAACTAGTGCAAAGTTAAAGATATCGATTCCTAATAAGCAACCAACGTGATATGTTTCCTAAATCATTTTCATGGAATTTTTCTATTTCCCCCCATCTTTTATCATTGTTCAGCCACTTTAGTATTAACTACAATATTTTATCAAATACATAATAAATGTCTAACAGTCAGATACAATCTCAAAAGTTATATAAGGGAAACATAAACAAAAATCTCTTAAGAAACCTATACAAAGAATCACAAAAATGAAAAAGATGAAGATTTGAGAGAAATGGAAGCCAAAAAAGGTAACTCCTACATTTTGAACTAGTGCAACATTTGCTTAGTGCTTAATGTTATTTGAAAGAGTATTGATAGCTCACTAGCTATGGTAGATGATGAATGAACATGTAGAGTTTTGTAAATAAAGCTAGAAGAAGATAGAGATTGAGCTTGAGAATAAATAAAAAAGAGAGTGAGAGTCATAATAAGGAAATGAATAAGATGTACTCTATTTATAGCACAAAAGTATCACTATATCAAGGGTTCTTACCAAACCTCAGTATCCTTAAACATTAAATATTTCTAAAATATATGTCTTAAGTTTCTTTATTTTCTTAGAAATCTTTAAATGTCACATATTTTAATGTCAATTATGTAAAAAATAATGTCTTATGTTTCCTAATAATTTTTAAAATGTCATTGCATCCAAATAAATGTTAATTAGTTTTGAAACCAACGTCTTGGACTTCCTCGTTTTCTCAACAACCATCAAATGTCATACATTATGACATTAGTTAAGTAAAAAAACATTATCTTAAGTTTCTTAAAATTTTCACATCTATATAGACATCACTTAATTAACCAATATCTTAAGTTTTTTAATTTTCCTAGCATCCTTCAAATATCTTACCTTATGATATTAGTTACATAAAAAACTATCGTCTTAAGTTTCTCAAAAATTTCAAAAATGTTAACATGTCAAAATAGATGTTAGTTATATTTACTAACTATTGTCTTATTAGTCTCAATGATTTAAAAAATGCCACCATATTAACATAAACATCAATTTTTCCTTCTACTTATATATATCCCCTGATGTAGAATTACAATTCAATAGTAGTGTTAATGATGGACATTTAATGATGAAATTAGCAATGGAATTAGCATTGCAAAATATATTTCCATCATTAATTTTGAAAATGAAGTTAAAATTGATTTTAGTAATGGGATTATTGAAGTTTTTTTTTCCATTGTTAATTCTATTGCTAAATAATGGAAAAAAATTTACTTACAAAATTAAAGATGGAATTTTAAAAAAATTAATTTAAAGATGAATTAAGCAATATAATATTGTACAAAAATTTAAAAATCCTTTGATAGAAAATTATTTTTTTTAAAAAAATAGTGACGGATTTTGTAATGAAATAGTATTAATCCATTACTAAGCTAAGCATATCATATTATTAAAAATCAAATTAGTGATAGAATATTCCATCACTAAGTTTATCATTTATCTTTGAGTATAATTAATTTGCAACAAACATTCTCCATTTCTACAAGGCTATACATCTTTCATCTCTTTTATCATTGCTAAGCTGCTATTGCTTTGTTGCCATCTTGTAGCCTCCCCATTGCTATTTGCTACCTTTGAAAGCTTCCTTGTTGTGCTATTTCTCTTTTAATCAATTGTTTCTTATGAAAGGTTAGATATAATGCTTAGGATTTATTTAATTATTTTATGAGGAATTTCTTTGATTTCTCTAATAATTGATGGTTATTTTATGCTTTTCATATATTATTTAAGTATTGAAATGTTCTAAAACTTTGAATATGGGTTGAATTTTTTAATTTAATGATTTAAGGTTTGATAAATGGAAATTATAACTTGTTCTATTTAATTCAATTTGAATATGATGATTTATTGTTACTAAGTTATTATAATATTCACATTGATTTTTTATTTATATTTTGCATTTACTTTTCTTAATGTCATAGTTAATCTACCCTAGGATGAAGAGATATATCGGTGGTGTTTAGTTGTAGAGTTAGAATTAAAATAGTTGGCACTTTAATATTTGAAAAATGCACTTTAGGCATATATTGTAAAATTATTTTATTTGAAAATGTGGAGGTAGAATTATAATATTTAAAGATTTAAATTATTTTTATTATAGTTAAAATTGTTATTACACCTTTTTTAAAATACAATAATATAAAATTTATTTTACAATGAGGATAATTGAAATAGGCAATATATTATTGCTTAAAATATGATTTCTATGCATATGAAAACATTTTTAGTGAATGGAAATGAATGAATCATTGAGAAAAATAATATTTAATATTTTATTAAGTTTTGAATAAAAAATTTAGTGAGAAACAATTGAGGAAAAATAAGTAAAATAGAAAATTTTAGGATTTTAAGTTATTATAAGTAAGTACATGAGTGTGAAGGAGTTTAATAAAATATTTTCATACATGCCCTTAGGCACTATTCCTTATTTTTAAGATACTTATAATTTTTTCCTCTTATTTTCTCAACTCTTCCAAATCCTACTCCTTTTCCGCCTATTTCTTCATCTTTTTTTTTTCAAATCAAAACAATGAAGCATCAATTTTGTCCAAATTCTTCATCTAATCAAAGTAAAACATGGCCATTCTCTACATTTTCTTTTGGTTTAATGAGAATTAGGACTATTTTCCTTTCAAAAAGGGGATTAAATGATAACTAAGAATTTCTTGAATTTAGTATAATTAGTCTTAAGGAACATCAAATCTAGCCTTTTAACATCCTTCTTCATACGAGTTGATTAAATATTCCAGCTTAAATCCATTGATTTGTTAGAAATTGTTTTAGCTTGTTTATGTAATGAATTTTGTTGAAATATTTTGATTTGTAATGATTTAATTGAATTTAATATTAAAGAATATTTGTATGGGATGTTAGATATTTGTATCAATGAATAAGTGATGATTTGGTGAGTAGTAAATGGATTGGGAATGTTTTAGGCTTAATTGATCCCTGAGAATCATGAATGCTTATACATAAAGCTCTTTGTGAAGCTTTTTTCTTGCCCATATTTCATTAGGCTAAGATGCAATCCAAAAAGCAAGTTGTTGCTTTGAAAAATTTATTGGAGGTCCTTAAAGGGCTTTATAAAGCACTTAATTTCTTCCAAAATATTATTGGAAGGGCCAAAGCAACTCACAAAGTACTTCCCATACCCTACTTCATGTTTTAACATTGAAATCAATTATAATTAATCTTTTAAAGCATGTTTAACCTTAAAATTGATGTATGGACTTCTTAATAATGATTTTTATCTCTTTCAAGCTTGTGTATAACTACTATATCATAAATTGAATTGAAAATGTAATTGTTGCATTGCTTATGAAATGAAATGAGATTTAGATATGATGTGACACATGGTATGTAATATAATTAATCTTGTTTATGAAATTGTGAGTTAAAATGAGACTTATAGCCATGTAGTAAGGCATAATGTTAGCATGGAAACTTGATGGCTATAATTTGTTATGTGATATGAAAGAAATTCATTGTGACTTATGACATGAGAAATATGATAAGAGAGATAATACAAATGTTGGATACTTAATTCCTAGTAATATTCTTGTAAAAGGTATGAAGTTAACCTTAAAAGGACAAGGTTAGGCTTATGAAAGGTATAAGATTAACCCAAGAGTCAAAATGAGGATGCTTGTTTATTATTAGTAATTGTTGTATATTATGCTATGATATCAAAACTTAAATGTCATTAACCATCCTAATGTGATGTGATTGTGATGACATGACCAAGATTGTGCCTCTTATGGCTTATTTAGATTAAATTGGTTTATTTATGTTTTATGTGATAAGTTTTATAAAAGAACAGTCCAATGTGTAAGTTGATATATATATATATATATATATATATAAGGTATATCAAGTGAGAAGAGTGAATCATAGTTATTAGATTTAGTATTGAATGGCTAAGATTAAAATATAAAGTCATGTGAATTTTTTTAAGTGATCATGCAATATTTTTAAATGGTCATATGACCTTCAACTATATGTTTTAAGTGATCATGCTTTTGTCTTTTCTCACTTGTTATGTTTAATATATATATATATATGTATGTATGTTAATGTTTACATATGCAAAAGTATTTACTCACTAAGCTCTAAACCCACTTCTTTATATTAGAATTTTGCTGTTGAACCTCCACCTCCTCGTTAAAGATAGATCCATATGAAACTCTTTTAGAATGGTTTAGTAACATAGACATTTCTATATATAATTATTTTATGGCCTTATCTGTATAGGCATTAGGTGAAGGACTCATCAAATTAGATCCTATAAATTTAGTTAGTTGGGCTTATCCTTAGTTTAAGATGAATATAAGTAAACCTGACTTTCTCTTATTTTGTAAACACTATTTTAAATGATGAAAGGAATATCTTATCTTCTCTATGATTGCTTCTTTATTTTATAATTATTAGTAATATAATAACTAGCATTGTAAGAAATGAATAGGAATAGGCTAGTGGAAACCAGATAGTAGATTCCACATTGTCAAAACTAGATTTAGGTCATGACAAAGTTGGTATTAGAACATGATCTAGATTTTTAATAGCATGAGAACCTAAGGTTATATTGGCATGCTACTATAATTAGTGTTAACTAAAACTAAACTAATGTTATATGTGCATCTAGGACTATATATCATCAATGGCTCTATATTGCCATAAATATAGGTGGAAGGGATTGTGTTTGACATGCCTCGTTTAATAAATGTATTGAATGTTATTTAATTTCTTGAAATTCTTATGAAATAGGAAGATAGCAAACATGAATAAGGATTCTTTTGTGGGCTTGCAACCACAAAGTAATAGAAATGCTAATAAGGAAGGGAATGATTGATAACTTTTTTGGTTTACAACTTTTATGCAACATGTTTTAGATCATGTAGAATGAGCCCTTAATCAACATAAAGTGCTTAAGCACAATAGGAATTGAAGGGATTAAGAAAGGAATTGTGATGATTGTAATAGAGATCATGATCATGATAAAAAAATAAAAGAGGGAGCATACCTATCTTACAAAGGAAATTGGAAATAAGTTTAAAGTTATGCATGAATTTCTCTAGCTAAATCTAGCAAGATACTTAGATCTTGATCTAGTGATGGATCCTAATTAATTTTTTAAGAAAATTGAGTAGTTGAGCATTATGTTACAAAGTTGTGGCCCTCTATTGATTGAGTTGGTAAATTACCAACTAGATAACATAACCCGTTATTAGTTCATTAACACTATAACAAATTAGGATCCTCACTTAGTGCCCTTATCTTGTATGTCTTTCTAAGTACATTTCATCAATTGTTTCTTACCTCCAAGCTTGCATCACAGCCTAGTTCACGGGTTTGAGCTCCTTAGGTAATAAGGCCTATCTGTTACTAAGTATGATGTCTAGATCATCTGGTTATCCCTAATGGTGAAGCCAAGAACTTGCTATTAATGGGTTTAAATATATGTATTTAATTTTTGAATTCAAGATTATATTTTATTACTATCTTAAAAACTTGTATTGATATATAATCCCATAATTTTTAAAGAAAATTTGTTATATTTTTATTAATTTTATATAAAAGAAAAATTTAAAAGCTTGTTATCCAATCTTAATTAATGGAATTGTAATTTTCATGTAATTATTATACATAAAATCTATATAAAATGCAAGTTTTGTGAAAAATTAAAAGATTTTATAAAAAAATAAATTTTATGTTAAATTTTCATTAAACTTACAAATCTTCTAAAATGCATAAAAGCATTATTCTTCAATTTTAATCATAACAATATCAATTTTTAATCTTGACTAAAGAAAAAAATATTAAAAAAAATCATTGTTAGTATGTTCTTCCATAAATATTAATTAAGTGGTATAAAATACAAAATTCTAACTTTCATGATTAACTTATTATCAAAGAGCGATAATGATTCATCATTCAATTTTATGATATTTTAATAGATTCAATTATTAAGATTTATTGGATTCATATATAATACCATTAATATATCTTATAAAAATTTAGAAGTTTAATGTTTTCATTTGTGCATGCTTGAATGCACATGGCTCCACCACTAATTATCCTAATATGCTCCTTATTTGATTTCTACAGAGAGAACCAAGTGGAAAGATTTGTGTAGTGATTTCAGGATTTCTACTATGAAAAGAATCATGTCAATAGGAATACCACTTATCAAGAAGTAGTTGATTAAGCATTGAAATTTGAATTAAGATCCAAGGAAAAAAGGGAATGACAAGTGTAAGAGGGATGCAGAAAAAGAAGTTAGTCTAAGGGGTTAGACCATGCACAATCATTTAAGGGAAATCCCTTTAATCTTCACATAGGTATTAATAAAATGGTTCCATTATGTGGCTAACTTCACATCATAATACACATGGTGAATTTCCTATTGAAAAGGTTTCTAAAGAGCAAAGAAGCCACCCCAACTATTTTCAAGCCAAAAATAAAGCCAACCTTTAACACAAGGTAGTGGAAGATAGGGGACCGATGGTGCCCACATTGTTGTTTCCACTATGATAATCTTTATACCCATTTTGGAAGAGAATGTTTCAAATGTGAAATAGGGCACAAAGCAAAGGATTGCCCCAAAAACATGGTAAGCCAAGGGGTAAGTTATTCCATGTCCCAACAAAATATCCTAAATCCTTCACCTATTCAACACTTAAGGAACCACCAACACCTACAAAAGGTGCTAACATGGCAAACCAAGGAAAAAGGCTGAGTAGATGTCAAGCTTAGGTTTATGCCTTCACTCTTCAAGAGGCCTATGCCTTCAATGCTGTTGTGACATATACAATTATAAATGAAAAATTTCTTGCTAAATTTCTATTTAATCCCAAGCTATTCATTCCTTTGTATTGAAAATAAATATTTCTATTTTTGATAAACCCACCAAATTGATGAATGAACCCTTGATTGTAATGAAACTAATAAAGTCCTTGACAACTATATATATGTTAAAAACTTGCCTTATAATGATTCATGAATATGTGACCCTCGTCGACCTAGTTTCGCTTGATATGAGTGATTATGATATGATTTTAGGGATAGATTGATTATCCAAATATTGTGTGTGCACAAATTATTTTAACAAATTTGTTACCTTTTCTATAGAAGGTTCTCCACCTATTGAGTATCACGAAGATCTATTATTAAAAACTATTTGCATTATCTCAAGCATCAAAGCTTAAAAGCTTATTACAATGGAAGGCATTGCTTATCTAACTTTGGTTTGGGACTTGAATCAACCAATCCCCGGTGCTAATAAAGTTCTTGTGGTAAAGGAGTTCTCCAATGTGCTTTTGAAAGAATTATTGAATTACCACCAGATCATGAAATAAAGTTCCTGTAATATCCCAAATTTAATTTTTAATAATTTCAATGTTTATGATAATTTATTTTATCTAATATTTATTTGGGTAAAATTTGAATTTTAAATTTCTTTTCTTTTAAAAGATTTTGGAATATTAAAATAATATTGATGATAATTTGAAATACATTTATTTTATGGTATTTATTAATTTAAGATTAGATTAAAATAATTTTACAAGAAATTTTTTTTAAGTTGAGAATAATTATAATATTTGTGAATACAAGGAATTATGAAATAATTTATTTTTGTTTGATAAATTATTTTTGGAGGTTGTGAAAAATTTGAATAAATTATTTTAGAATGCTCAAAATATATTTTATATTGAGGAAAAAAATTTAAGTAGGACTTAAAATACATGAGTGGTTGAGATTTTATTAAGAAATAAGCTTATTACAAAGCGAGAAACATGTTGTCAAAACTCAGCTCAATGCTTCAAAAAAATTTTCCCTTCTATTCTTGAAAACCGAACCCTTCTTTCTCTGATCGGGTACCACTTTTCTTTATTTTGGCTGATGTCTTTTTGCAGCATTTTTTTATTTTTCCTTTTCTCGATTCCCTTGCTATCCCTCTTCATTTTTTTTTTTTTAGACAGCTCTCTTGTGTTTATCTTTATTTTCCTACTTATTCTTTTTGAATAGTCAGCAGCACTCTCACTTTTTATATTTTTCTGCACCGTCGCCGTCCTTTCTTATTTTCATTTTTTCTGGCTTCTCCATTGTTCCGACAAGCAGCTCCCTCTCCCTTTTTATATTTATTTCGGCTGTTATTTCCCTTTCTGCAGTATTTTCACTTTCTCTTTCTTCTTCCCACTCTCTTTTTCACCATCACCTCACTTCGAAAGCTATTGTTTGCCTGTCTGGCGTTGCTTCCCTCTCCGTTTTTCCCCCTTCTTTTTTCCTTCTTGCCGCAGCTCCTTCTCGTCCGTGGCTTGCTAATGTGCGCTGTAGCAGCCATTGTTGTAGCTCGTTCGTTTAGGTCTCTCTTGTGTGGCCGTTGTGAGCGAAGCTGCTGCCATGGGAGCTTCCACTCCTGCTATGCTATTTGAGTTCACGAGCTGCTGACCCAATGGTGGTGATGCACACAGCAAGCTGCGTCAGCACCGCAACAGGGAAGGTGCTATACTTCCTCCGATCTGCTGGTGTTTTGTACTGTTCCACCGCCGACATCTCCTTAAGCTAGTGAGTGTTTTTGTAAAGAAAAAAATAATAAACAATGATAATAAATAATACAGCCTTCATTATTTTGATGATGATTGTGATGGAATAAAAAAAATTCCATAAAATGTGCATTTGAAATCTATGATCATCTCTTTTAGAAAAATAAAAATTTGTGCTTAGTGATGCTAAGATAGGATGATTAATATATAAATGGAGCATTATACAATACTATTTTCAACCGTGATTTTATAGCTTAGAAAACTTAATTGTGTGTTGTTACTGATGTATGTATTGATACATGAGAAAATACACTTTTTTATGTTGTCACCTGGTAGAATGATATGAATAAGATAATATTAGTATTATATATTATAATATCTTAAAAGGCTTATACATGATTCAATAAATCTTTAAATGTATGAGAGTTGATTGAATGATTTTACTAAAGTAGAATTAAGAAAAATAAGAAAGAAAAGTGTATGGGTTACCAAATAATTTGATTAGGGCAATATTGGAATATAGAGTTTTAATACTTCAATAGTTTTATATTTGATTCAGAAGAACCTTTCTAAGCTCTTATGATAATTTTTTTTCATATGAGAAGTAACGATATGGGATAATAGTATAAGACAAATAGATACTTTGGATGGTATTAAATCCTAATATTTTCATCTATATGGATTTGAATTGAGAATCTCCATATTATAGTATATTTTTGGATTCATATGACCAACCTAAGGGAAAATAATAGAGTTACAATACAATTGTAATTAAATGTATTATGGAAGATTTCTGATCCATATATCCATTTTCGAAACTAAATAAGGTATGATTAGGAATGTAAAAATATGAATATATCATGATTAGAATTCAAAGTATTAAGCTTGGAAAGAAAATAAGTAACACTTATATAATTATAAATTTTTTTTGTAATTTGTGAAATAAGAAAATATGGAAGATGAAAGCAAACTAGTGAGAATCCTTGAAGTAGTTGGGTCAATTTAGATGAGTATATATCTCACTACTTCTTAATATCTTATTAAGAGAAAGTTTAAATATTGTAAATTATATTCTTTTGCTTGATAGTATAAATTTCCTATTCATACATATCTATTCATGTGTATATTTAGTATTGTGAAATAAGAATGATTAATTGTCTAATTAAATATTAATTGATCAGAGTGTACAACAAAAGTGTGATGGTAGTATTTCTAACTGTTAATGGATTATGATTGAGTTCTTTTGTTATCTATATCCTATATGCTAAGTATTATAGTGTGAATTATGCCATAAATGACATTGAGATTGGAAATGTCATGAAGCCAATGATATGAAGTCAGATGGTAAATTCCTAGCAAATAGTTATGGAGGATATAAGATTGATTTGAGTGTCGGATAGGAAATTTCCAATGAGCAGTTGAGAAAATATAGTATTGGCCTGAAAATCAGAAAGTGATTATTTGTATGCTTATCATAACTAAATATGTGATACAATATAATGTTGAAAACTATCCATGGGTGGATGTTACTGTTTAACATGATTGCAAAAGTTTGATGTAATTATGATAATTTATTTATATTTAAGCTTTAATGACTATTTATGAATGTGAAGTTTACCTAGAATGGGTAATACATGATATGATAGCAATATTATGTACCTATAGATATTAAGTCTCTTATGATTTATGATATGAGATATAGAGCTAAGCTATGTGTAGGAGAACTTCCATTTTTGAGCATGGTTTCATATATGTTTCTGAAATCTAGGAAATATGGATTTGTGAATATTTTAATGTAGTATTGGTTTAACTTGTGAATGTTAATTATAAAATTACTCTCCTACAAGATAGTGGTAGGTATATACTCATTGAGTTTTCATAACTCACTTCACCTTATTTCCAATGTTTTCAGGTTAAGGTTTAAGCTTCGTAGCATCTATGGAGAATCATAAATCATCTAAATTGAGAGATTTAATAGTTAGGGATCATTTTGAATTAGGATTAGAAATGAATTGGTGATTGTGATGTTAATTCTGACTATGATGTGTCAAATCATTTATTTATACATATATTGAAATTGTGTTGCATGGTATATGTATATGATTCTACCATATCTAGAAAAATATAGGCTTTGTCTTTAGGGTGTGTGGCTCTTAGGAAGTGTCCAAAAATAAGGGAGACTCTGTTCGTTGTGTGAGCAAAAATTATTTATACAGGATACAAACTTACATAGATCAAGAATATAAAATATATGATTTTAGAAAATAGATAATGTACCTGTATTTGCTATAATGAACTATGAATTAATTGACAAACAAAGGTTTAATTTTCTTTACTTTCTTTACGAGTTTGCAGCCGATGGAGTACTAGGATTCACAAAGTGTTTTATGGTTATTAATAGCGCGTAGAGTGGTAAGGGGAACCTAACCTGCTTAAATAGAAAACTCTACTGGGCTCACCATAAAAAGCCTAGTTGGTTAAAGGTCTACACTTGCTGTAGAATATATTAGCCTACCACGCATTTTAAATCCATAAAAGTGATCATAAAAACTAGATTCAAAACTATAACTTTAGGATTAAATTTAGCCTATTTTAAATAAAATAAAATAAAAGACCCAATTAATGGTAGTTCAAAAAATATTTTTACATTCTCTCACTTAGACAACATTAATTGTAATTAATTTATTTTATAAAATATTTTATTTTGAAAAATGACTCATGAGCTGAGGACTAATTTTTAAATACACGTGGCCATAATTTTAAAAATACATCATCCTAGAGATAAATGCTTGAAAATTCAACTAAGTTTATATAGCCAATAATACTGAATCATGGCGGCAATTACATTCTTTAATAATGTAGGACCTTCTATGGTTACAAATATCATGAACTATACATAGTTAGTCACTGATGTGATAGTGTAGCATGAAAGATGGCATCAAAAAATTGTGATCAAATTATGCTTATCTTTCATGTCAATGCTCGATGATTTCTCTAATAAATTCATATAGCACTAGAAATCAACTAGCAACATACAAAGCCAAATTGTCTCACAAATCCTAAAATGGTGTCGATTTTGAGACAAATAATTAAGCACAGAAATTCACGACTGACATCGAGTCTTAACCCTCATAAAAATTATAACAATATTGGTACATTATAATCAAATGATGTATACATCAATAAAATAACATAAATTCATAATCAATGTACCAACATGTATATGTGAAGATATAAGAAAAGGAACATATGAAAAATTAAATAAAAGATAGTCATAAAAATAAAAATAACTCCCATTAACTAAGGATATCAAAAGAACCTACAATTCCTATATTCTCAACATACTTTTAAAAAATTGTAGGTCTAAGTCCTTTAGCCATGGGATCCGCCAGCATAGCATCAGTATGAATGTGCTTTACTACTATGTCCCATTTCTTCACAAGATCTCTGACTATGAGGTATTTCAACTCTAAATGCTTAGATCCACTAGAACTTTTATTGTTTTTGGTGAAGAAAACCGCAGCACTATTGTCATAATAAATTTTCAATGGTCTAATGATAGAATTAACAATTTGTAATCCTGAAATGAAATTTTTTAACCAAATAGCTTGCAAAGCAACATCATAATAGGCAATAAATTCTACTTGCATGGTGGAAGAAGTTATCAATATTTGCTCAACACTTTTTTAGGATATAGCACCTCTAGCCATCATGAAGATGTAACCTAAAGTAGATTTCATATCATCAGAGCATTTAGCAAAATCAAAGTCTGAATACCTAATTACTTCCAAGTTATTAACCTTCCTATAAACAAGCATATAACTCTTAGTTTTCTGTAAGTATCTTATAACCTTCTTAGCAGTACACTAATGATCTCTACTAGGGTTAGACAAATACTTGCTAAGAACACTAATCACAAAAGCTAAATTTGGTTTGGTGTAAACTTGAGCATTCATTAAACTTCCAACGGCACTTGCGTAGGGAACATTTTGCATTGACCGTTTCTCTATCTCATTTGCTTGGCACTGCATGTTGCTAAACTTATCACCTTTCATAATTAGAACATCCCCAGGTTTACAATTTTACATTTCAAAGTTTTCAAGAATCCTATCAATATATGCCTTTTGAGACAGTCTAAATAAATTATGAGTTCTATCCCTATGAATCTGAATACCTAAAACAAGTGATGCCTCACTAAGATTCTTCATCTCAAAAGCTCTAGACAACATTTGTTTGGTATCATGTAGCAAAGTTAGACTATTGCTCGCTAATAGAATATCATCAACATATAAGACAAGAAAAATAAAATTGCTCTTATTGATCTTGAGATAATACACTAGTCAACCTTATTTTCTATGAAACCCATAGATGTAATCAACTCATCAAACTTCAAATACCATTGTTGGGATGCTTGTTTCAAACCATATATTGATTTTCATAGCTGACCGCAATCCCGCAAGTGCACAAGTTAAGTCGAGTTATAGTATAAAAGATTATCGTCTCCACAGAGATTGCACGTTGAATACTAACTGAATTTCAAGTAAAATTATCTAGGCGTATCAATTGATAGTGTGAATTAAGGATAAAATGTAAAACAGAGCTTAGTTATTAAGAAAAGGTTTAATTCAATGAAATGAAAGCATACTCAGCTTAAGGTTCCCTTGTACATTTCATTATGGAATGAATGTAATCCTCTAACTTGGTTTACTGTTAATTTAGACTGCTGGATTACCTAAATTAAGCTATACCTCATTGCAAGGCTACTAACTACTAACCAAAAGATTAAGTGCCCAGAATTACTCTAGTAATCACTCATCTAGGTTGCATTAACTTACTTTAGAATCCATTTTCAGACATTTCATCCTGTGTAAAAGAATCCAATTAGCTTAATTCCTAAGTCTAATTGATATTCCCAATGATCATGCAAGGTCCGATTAATTAATTAGTCATTTCAACCTAGAATCAATTAATCCATAACACAAATCCAATATTCCGGATATATTAGTTTGTTCCAGCATAAACAGCATAATCAAATCATAAATTAACAGTAAATCAAGCTAGATTATATAAAATTCAAATCCATAAATCCATGAACAAGTTCACCCAAGCTGAGCACAAGGGTTTAGTGTGAAAATATTACAAAATCAAAAGAAAACCAGAAAACAGAGAGGGAATTCAAACAATTCATGAAGATCTACAAATTCCTTGCTTGAATCCACGTTAGAAGGTGCCCTTGGTGAGTTTGGGTCTCTCCTAGGGTTTCTCCCAGCAGCTCTCCTTGTTAATTCTCGATTTCTCCTCTCCCCCTTTTTAATTTTCGCACAAAACTTATACTGGTAATGTACACGGGGTATGACATGGCCCATGTTGTACCCCGTGTTCTTCTGCGATGACTGGATAGCATGATACATGGGTATGACATGGCCCATGTTGTACCCTGTGTTCTTTTACGAAGGCTGGTCAGAATGATACACGGGGTATGAGATGGCCCATGTTGTACCCCGTGTTCTTT
The DNA here is from genome assembly GCA_020226215.1 of Sindora glabra. Taxonomy (NCBI): domain Eukaryota; kingdom Viridiplantae; phylum Streptophyta; class Magnoliopsida; order Fabales; family Fabaceae; genus Sindora; species Sindora glabra. Next base: position 18,932,372 of record CM035230.1, on the reverse strand, counting down.
ACATGGGGTATGACACGGCCCATGTTTTACACCGTGTTCTTTGTCAGGTGGGCAAATTTGCTTCGATTCTTTACAATTTGCATGATTTTGCCTCCGGATCCTTTTTTAATGCTCAAATGTGTCATTTCAAAACCTGAAAACAAAATATCGAGCATCTAAGTATCCTTTTCAATCAATTTGCACAAGATACTAAGTCAATATGTGATGAAACACATAGAAATCAAGTGCAATTATGCATTTATCAATTCCTCCACACTTGAATCTTGCTCGTCCTCGAGTAAGGAAGTAAGAGAACAAAAAATCTACTCCAATTTTTATTCTTTCCTCACCTTTTTTTTTTAAATCAGGCAATCATTCAACAAATCAAAGATTAGGATCAAGTCATGCTAAGCAACTAAATGAAAATAAAGCAACTAAATAAGTCAATCCTCAGCATAAAAGCAAAAGAGAATAGCCTCACAGGTAAAGTGTTTACTCACACTCTCAAGATTAGGCTTGTGTATACTCTCAAATCAATCAGCTCATGACTTAATTCTACCATATGCTTGCAAAAACTCTAATCTCCACTACTATATTGTAAAGTGCATGCAAATCAGAGGACTTTATTAGGGAAAATGGTAAGGATAGGGGAAAGGAAAATCAAGGGGTGAAAAGTGATAGAGTCATGAGTTTGAAGGAAAAAGACACATTGGTCATGAATTTGACATTGTCGAGTTCCATTACACAACTTAACATAATACCCTGCTTCTACCCTTGCTTCAACCTCCATTCTTCTCTTTTTCTTTTTTTTTTATATATATACATAAATCAGCAAATAAAACCTTTTCTTTTTTTTTTTTCAAAACAAGCTTTTCTTCCTTTTTCTTCCTAAATTATTTATTTGACACCATTTTTTTATTTAGGATGTTTTGTTTTTTTTTATTATTATTTGTTTAATTGTTTCTTTTTCTTTTTTTTATTTTTATTTATTTGTTATTTTTTTTTTAAACAATCAAAGTTATAAATCAACTTATCCAACTAGCAGCACTAAGTAAGGATCTCTAAGTGATAGCCAAACTCATATAATGTGTCTAAGTTCCCTTAAACTCTAAGGTTCAAGTTTACTTGGGCAGTGGCTTTAGATGTACATAGTATGACTAGGTTAGAAATGAGGGTCCAAAGCTCAAAGTGGCTAACTAGGGAAAAAGATGAAAATTAGTTTAGGGTATAACAAAGAAAAGGATTCAAATAAGTAAAACAAATAAAAAGGGTGAAGAAACATGGCCTCATCATTTTTCACATGCAAAATACATAAAATGTAGCCTCAAAAAGAGCAAATGCAAGTTCTAGAGCAAAAAGTCAAAAGTAATGACATAATCCCTCAAGAAGAAAAATGAGCTTCTATTTCTAATGTGAAAATTGCTCAAAAGGCTCAAATCTCACAAGGATCAATTATGCTTATTACTCTTAGCTTCAAGCTTTAGATTTTCCTTATTAAGTTGCCAGATATTCATTAAAGTAACAAGGCATGAACCAATCACTTTATTCAAAAGATTACCCTAAAATTAAAAAAAAATTATATTTTTTTTCACATTTTTAATTTTTTTTATATCATTGAAATTGGAGCAAATTTCAGTACCCTAAATCAATCAAGCAAGTTCAAGTGCAAAACATTGCAAAGCATTCTAAACACTGCTCCCCCACACTTAAAATTGGACATTGTCCTCAATGTACAAATAAGGTAAATGGGAAAAGAGATAGAGAATAGATGGGGGACTGAAACTTCCCTAACAAGTGGAGCATGGTGGCCCAGTATAGATCATGATTGCAGGGAGATCCAGAAGTAGAGACAGAGTAGGAGAGAGAGAGAAGGCTGGTAATCTAGAAGAAAGAAGATACAATACTAGAAAAATAGGCTGTTAGTTATTACAGAGTAAATAAAAGTGCAAGAAAATAAAAGAGAAATAGTAAATATAATAAAGAGTAAATGAAAGTGCATAGTCAATATAAGTACAGACCAGATAAATAGAAGTAGAAAGTAGAAATAAGTGAAAAGAAAACAGAATAGCTAAGTAAAAAGGAAAAATAAACGGTGCGAGCTACTGAGCAGGAGGGTTCGAGTCAGCTAGGGAAGAGGGGTGGAAAAGCTGGAATAGGGGCTTAACCATGCTCTCAATATGTCGAGATCGCCTGTCCAAGTCGTCATAAAGTCCCTCGATCCTCATCTGACACTCGAATATAAGCCGGAGCTCAGCCAGAATCTGCTGCTAACCAGAAAGTATATCTTGGAAGTAGGCCTCGGATGGAACTCTGCTCCCCATAGAAGATGATGGACCCATATCAGGAGCTGGATCACGATCGCCATCATCTCCTGGAATATCCTGTTCCTCCTCATAGGGCTACTGCTGCACAGGCCGGATCCCCATAGCCAGAAGAATGCCCTTTCGTAGGGGTGTCATGTGGGATACTATGGTAAGGGATCCATAAGGTCGATCAAAGACGCCTAACCACCTGGCTAATCTGGTGATATATGGACCAACAGCTATGCTCGCAGCTCTCCTATCTGATGCCTAAGTTGAGAAGAAGTGGGCGAAGGCACCTCCAATGTGAATAGGCACTCTTTGAATCATGCTATATAAGAAAAGTATATCAGCAATGCTCACAACCCGATGACTGTGCCCCCATCCACTCAAAGTGTGACTGAAGATAGAGTGGAGCACTCATCAGGAAACCCTCCTAAGGCTAGACGCCTTGCTCTTGGTGGGATCATAAGTGTTCCCAGTAGCTATATCAGTCCATACTTGCCACTCTTGGGTCCCGTGGGGTAGTCCTACCAGCATGTTATGATACTCTGGAGTAGTCACAAACTCCACAGAATAAAGTCCTAGGCGGACGGAAAGCTGGGTCACACTCATAGAATATGCAACTCCTCCTAGACGGAACTGTACAGTGTCAGCCGAATCGACTGTCACAAAATATCTCTCCAAGTAGAATGTGCTAAGAAACTCCAAAGTGAGCTCCCTGTAGGTAGGCTCTCTAATATGAAAGAAGACCTCTCAAGCTCCTACACTAATGAGCTCACGAATCTCATCCTCTAGGCCAAACTCTCTCAACACTGCCCAGTCGAGGTATCTGCCCTCCACAAATGACCGGTCCTTATGTCTATCAAAGGCTTGAATGTGAGCCTCTTCTGTGAAATCTAAGAAAGAGTGTATTGGTCCTCTAGAGGAGGTCCCTCTAGAAGTACTACCCTTAGTAGTTTTCCTGGCAGTGGTCTTTTGCCTCTTAGACATGATCTGCAAAAGGAAATGACAAAGTGAGAGAGAGTATTAATAGTGTATCAGTTAGTAGATTCCAAAAACAAAAATTCAGCAGGCACTTTCAATATCCAATCAATCAAAATGAAGCACAATTCAAAATTCAATGCCATGAATGCAAATAAGTGGTCATATCAATGAGGTAAATCAGGCAATTAGTCAATCAATCAGTAAACTTCAAAAGATTTCAGTTCAAGCAATCAAAAAGTTCAAGTTCAATCAGTCAAAGATTCAATAAACATAAGCAAGTGCATTGGAGTTCAATAAATATCAAAGTCAACCAATCAAACATTTCAAGTCCTATAAAGCAGAGATTCAAACTTAATCCATTAATCAAAGATGCAAATTCAATCAATCAAACTTGTGAATTCCTATGAACATTCCTATGCAAATTCAATCAATCAATCAAACATTAAACCTCAAAGGATATGAACATTCCTATGAATTCTAACATGCATTAAGGTTCAATAAATATAAGTAATTGCAAATTACTTCAAAAATTTCAAAGAAAATGCACTTACCTTGTGAATTGCAGATGAAAACCCTAGGTTCTTGTTGAAATCAGAAGAGGAATCCAAATCGTGAAATCAAACCTATTGAATGGAAAATCAAGTAGCAAAATAACTTTAAATAGCCAAATAAAGCACTTTAATCGGTGGGTTTTGGCAAAATGATAACCGAAAATGCAGAGAGAGAGGTTAGGGCAGCGAGGAAGAAGAAGAAAATGGGGGGAAATGAGTGAAAATATGGGTTTTTGACCATTAAAAGCTCGTCCACCTAAGAACATGGGGTCCGACACGGTCCGTGTTGTACCCCGTGTTTCTCTCTAGAAGGCTCATGTTCAAAACTCCTATTCATTGGTTCAGTTAGTGAAGTACACGGGGTAGGACACTCCCCGTGTTTAACACCGTGTATCTCACTGGAATGCCATGGAAATCATAAATCTTTTATGCTAACCAGACAGTGACGTACACGGGGTATGACACGGCTCGTGTTGTACACCATGTATCTCACGGGACTGCGATGAAAATCATAAGTCCTTTTATACTGGCCAGACAGTGAGGTACACGGGGTATAACACGGCCCGTGTTCTACACTGTGTATCTCACTGGAATGCATTTTGAGCATCTTGTGCAAGAAAATGAATAACAAACATGCATCTATGCTTAATTTACCCCAGAGACAGAGACCAAGTGCAAAAATGAACATCCTAAATCAACAACTCATGACTTATATGCCTCAAACTACTCAGAAACTCAGATTGAAAAGGAGAAAACTAAGATTTAAAAGCAAGAAAACAGAAAAATAAGCTTGGGTTGCCTCCCAAGAAGCGCTTGTTTATGGTCATAAGCTCAACCCCTATTTTTTTCAGTCTGGAGCTGCCATTAGTGGTGGCCCGGCAACATAATGTTCCAATCCCTGGCCATTAAGTGGTGGGCTTGCCTCCAAAAATTCTGCATATGCAGCAATCTCCTCATTTTCAGCAATTTCATCTATTACTAGACATGCTTCAAATGGATTTTGAAGGCACCCCATTAGAAGGGTTTCTTTCACAACTTTGTCTAGCACATCAATCCTGCATATTGAAACTTCACAAACAGGTGATTTAATAGATTCATTCAAATTAAACTCAACTTTTTCATCCCCAATAGATAATGAAAGCTTTCCATTTTTTACATCAATTAAAGCACCCACAGTGACTAAAAAGGGTCTACCCAAAATGATAGGGATTTGTGAATCCTCTTCCATTTCAAGCACAACAAAATCAATAAGAATAAAGAACTTACCAATCTTGATAGGTATATCGTCAAGAATACCTACTGGATATTTCACTGAACGGTCGGCTAGTTGAAAAGAAATTGTGGTGGGCTTCATCTCTTCTATATTCAGTCTCTTTGCAACTGACAATGGCATGAGGCTCACACTTGCTCCTAAGTCACACAATGCTCGGTCAATAGGAACATTTCCAATCACACAAGGAATAGAGAATCCACCTGGGTCCTTTAGCTTAGAAGGTAATTTGTTCTGGATGATGGCACTACACTCCTCCGTTAGGGCTACAGTTTCATGCTCCTCTAGCTTCCTTTTGTTTGAGAGAATGTCCTTCAAGAATTTTGCATATGATGGCATTTGTGAAAGAGCATCAGTGAAGGGGATATTGATGTACAACTTCTTCAAAACTTCCAAGAACTTTCCAAACTGCTTATCAAGTTTAGCCTTTGCTAATCTTTGAGGATAAGGGATAGGCGGTTTGTATGGTTCTGGAGGGATATATTTTGACTTTTCAGGTAATTCCCCTTCTTTCATTTCAGCATCATTAGGAATTGAGGCCTTTTTGCCTTCTTTCTGCTCTTCCCCCACACTTATCTCTTCTTCACCTTCTTGAGTGGCATTTGGATCCTTCAATAGCCTTCCACTCCTAAGAGTTATTACCTTACAATGCTCCCTAGGATTTGATTCAGGTTAAGCAAGGAGTTGACCAAAAGCTCTAGAAGAAGATGCAGAAGCTTGTTGAGCTATTTGGGTTTCCAACATCTTTCCATGTGTGGCCAATGAATCAACCTTGGAGAACAGTTGCCTAATGGAATCTTCCATGGCTCTACCATGCTGTCTAAACTCTTCATTAATTTTCTCTTGGGAAATGAGGAATTTCTCCAAGAGGCCTTCTAATTTAGTAGTGGAAGAGGTTTGGGCTGGTGGATTATAGGGTCTTTGGTTTTAGAAACCGAGTGGTGGTGGTCTATTGGGAGTGGTTTGTGTGTTGTATGGTTGGGTGGGCTTGTAGGAAAAATTTGGGTGGTTCCTCCATGATGGATTACAGGTATTTCCAAATGGTTCATTTGAATTTTTTTATCCAAACCCACTATTATGCACATAGTTCACTTGTTCAGTTAAATCTTGCCCCAATGTACACTCAGTTGCCATATGACTTGTCACACCACAAATCTCACAAGGAATGTCAGTAGCACCTGTTGCATTTACACTGTTAACTTGAAATTTATCAAACTTAGCCATAAGTGCATCTACTTTGCTACCTAGACTTCCTAGTGCATCTACCTTAGCTGACAAATGGTTAAAAGCATCCAATTCATACTTACCTGGAGCTTTCCTTGAAGGTCCCCTCTCATTCGACCATTGGTAATGGTTCAAAGCCATATCCTTAATCAATTCATATGCTTCATCCAACCTTTTGTTCATTAAAGCACCTCCAGCAGCAGCATCCACAGTAAGCTTAGTATTGTAGTTCAAACCATTGTAGAAAGTATGAAGAACTAGCCATTTTTCTAACCCATGATGTGGACACAGCCTCAACAGTTCCTTGTATCTATCCTAAGCATCAAATAGAGATTCCCCTTCTCTCTGAGAAAATGTAGTGATTTCATTCCTTAATTGAGCAGTCTTGCTTGGGGGAAAATATCTTGATAGAAAAGCCCTCAGTAGCTCTTCCCATGTTGTGATAGATCCTGCTGATAGTGAGTGCAACCAAGCCCTTGCTCTATCCCTCAAGGAGAATGGGAAGAGTCTAAGCTTGATAGCATCCGCTACTACACCATTGATCTTGATTGTATCACAATATTCTAAGAAAATCTAGATATGGAGGTTGGGATCCTCCATTGGCAGTCTACCAAACTGGTTTTGCTACACCATAGACAAAAGAGCTGGCTTCAATTCAAAATTATTAGCCTCAACAGTAGGCCTTCTTATATTGGATTTAAGACCAGTGGCGTCGGGTGCTGCAAATTCTCGAAGAGATCGGTTATCCATGTCTTGAATCTTTGGTTCAAGGTCAATTACTTCTTGAATATGAACTGATTTTTGCTCTCTCCTTCTCCTAAGCAAAGTTCTTTCAATTTCTGGGTCGAAGTCAAGAATTCCTTCAAGACTTCTCCTTCGCATATACAAAGATTTTCTACAAAAAGAGTAGGTAATACTCGAACAGAACAAAGTAAGAAAAAAAATTCTATAAAAATAAGAAAATCAGAACAAGATGAATTAAGAACTAAAAGAAAATGAATTGCCTAGTCTAATTCACTCAAAACTTTCTGTTAATATCAACCAGTTGCAATCCCCGGCAATGGCGCAAAAAACTTGACCGCAATCCCGCAAGTGCACGGGTTAAGTCGAGTTATAGTATAAAAGATTATCGTCTCCATAGGGATTGCACGTTGAATACTAACTGAATTTCAAGTAAAATTATCTAGGCGTATCAATTAATAGTGTGAATTAAGGATAAAATGTAAAACAGAGCTTAGTTATCAAGAAAAGGTTTAATTCAATGAAATGAAAGCGTACTCAGCTTAAGGTTCCCTTGTACATTTCATTATGGAATGAATGTAATCCTCTAACTTGGTTTACTGTTAATTTAGACTGCTGGATTACCTAAATTAAGCTATACCTCATTGCAAGGCTACTAGCTACTAACCAAAAGATTAAGTGCCCAGAATTACTCTAGTAATCACTCATCTAGGTTGTATTAACTTGCTTTAGAATCCATTTTCAGACATTTCATCCTGTGCAAAAGAATCCAATTAGCTTAATTCCTAAGTCTAATTAATATTCCCAATGATCATGCAAGGTCCGATTAATTAATTGGTCATTTCAACCTAGAATCAATTAATCCATAACACAAATCCAATATTCCGGATATATTGGTTTGTTCCAGCATAAACAGCATAATCAAATCATAAATCAACAGTATCAAGCTAGATTATATAAAATTCAAATCCATAAATCCATGAACAAGTTCACCCAAGCTGAGCACAAGGGTTTAGTGTGAAAACATTACAAAATCAGAAGAAAACCAGAAAACAGAGAGGGAATTCAAACAATTCATGAAGATCTACAAATTCCTTGCTTGAATCTTCAATTCCTTGCTTGAATCCACGTTAGAAGGTGCCCTTGGTGAGTTTGGGTCTCTCCTAGGGTTTCTCCCAGCAGCTCTCCTTGTTAATTCTCGATTTCTCCTCTCCCCCTTTTTAATTTTTGCACAAAACTTATACTGGTAATGTATACGAGGTATGACATGGCCCATGTTGTACCCCATGTTCTTTTGCGAAGGCTGGTCAGAATGATACACGGGTATGAGATGACCCATGTTGTACCCCGTGTTCTTTACATGGGGTATGACACGACCCATGTTTTACACCGTGTTCTTTGTCAGGTGGGCAAATTTGCTTCGATTCTCTACAATTTGCATGATTTTGCCTCCAGATCCTTTTCTAATGCTCAAATGTGTCATTTCAAAACCTGAAAACAAAATATCGAGCATCTAAGTATCCTTTTAATTCAATTTGCACAAGATACTAAGTAAATATGTGATGAAACACATAGAAATCAAGTGCAATTATGCATTTATCAGTAGCTTGCACACTAGATGCTCAGATCCATTTATCTGAAAACCTTCAGGTTATTTCATGTAGACATCTTCCATAAGTTCACCATTCAGAAAAGTTATTTTAACATCTATCTGGTGAAGCTCGAAATTAAAATGTGCAACCAAGGCTATAATAATCATGAATGAGTCTTTAGAAGAAACTGGTGAGAAGGTCTCAGAGTAGTCAATTCCTTCTCTCTGAATGAAACCTTTAGCTACCAATCTTGCTTTAAATCATTCAATTTTGCTAGTTGAGTCTTTTTTAGTCTTGTACACCCATTTGCAGCTAATTGCCTTACAATTTTGCAAAAGCTCAACAAGTTTCGACACTTTATTTTTTATCATAGATTGAATTTCCTCATTCATAACATTCAACCACAAATCAGATTGTTAACTATTTATTACTTGACTGTATGTAGTTGGATCAATAACATCCCCAATGTCATATTCACTTTCACCAAGATAGATATAATAATCATTTGAAATTGCTACCTTCCTTTGTTTAATTGACCTTCTAATAGGAATCTGCTCTACAAGTTGAATATGTTGATGATTTTTAGTGGGAACAGTTGCAATAGGTTCTACAAATTGGTCATGCTTACATTTTGATCATTTTGTATCTCAACATGAACAGATGGAAGTACAATAGTCTGATTAGGTAAAACTAGCGGAATAGTAATGGAAGCTAAATCATTTTATGTTTCAAGGTGCCTTGGATTTAGTGACAAATCAACAACATCAAGCTCAAGAAATTTTGCAGTCATGGACTCAATTATTTTTGTACCTCTTGTAGGGTAATAAAACTTGTATCCTTTTGTATGATCTGGATACCATATGAAGTAACAACGAACAGATCTTGGATTAAGTTTCTTCACTAATGGATCATAAATTTTTACTTCAGAAAGACAATCCCAAACTAAAAAATGATTAAGGCTAAGTTTGTTAGTGTATATCCCCTAAAACCAATCATATTGATTATTGTAAATTTGAACCGTGTTATTTTCATGGAAATTCCAATTATTATATTTATATATATATTATCTACGTAATATATTTAATTATGATAATAACTTTAGAATAATTGTATTCTTAAATGTCCCTAGTCATATATCATTGTGGATTAGGTTGCTTTGATATGTTAAGACTAGCATGTGTTATGATTTATATGAGATATTAAATTTACACATGAGTACAAGTTAGAGAACTTGTATACTGGACTGACCCATCCTAAGAACACTACATGGATTGCTATATGATTATCATGAGTGATTTTTAGTGATCATTATTAATATGGTCCTTTGACCTGAGATCGCTAAAGTTCCCTGCATGTAAGTTTTATATTTTAATACTATTCTATGTCACTCATGGTTGAGTGAATGCAAGGGTAGTTATTGGATATGTCACATATCATGTGGAGGGGTTTGTGTGATCAAGATGGAATTTGTCCCTCCTATATAATAGGAGTAATATTTATGGGCCCCTTGATTAAGTAAAACTGAGAAAATGCATGGCCAGCTCAGATGAATTGACATGGGATGTCAATCACATTTGCTTTAGTTAGCTTACTTACAGATCAAGAAATCTCAACATTGGGCTATATAGGAATGACACGATCCATGTCTTGCGCTCAATCTAGATGTTTAGGACAAAAGGACATAGATGATGATCAGGCATAAAGGTTTAGTCAAATCATTAACTTTCTCATTACTTAGGTAATAATGATGTGTTGTTAGACATCGCTCATTATTTATGATCATTGTCAACGTAATGAGAGCTTGTAAGGTCACACATTTAGAGCCTAGTGGATTTAGAATTAATGGACTAAATTGTTTAGGCCTAATATTTGGGAATTTTATGTTATAATTATAAATCCTAATAATAAGCTCATAATTATACATAGAACAAATCTTAATTAGTTAATATTTTCTATGCACCTATTTAATATAGACTTGTTAGGTAATAATAGAGGTTATTCACGCATCCCAAGCATAAAAAAACCTAGCACATCTCCTTGACCAAAAACTCTTGAAGAGGCGTAGTTAGCACTATGAGGCAAAGGAGAACAATTCTAACTGGTGTTCGTGTGGATGTTCATCAGTGATGTGCGGGTTCGTGTGGATACCTCGGAGCCTTTGGCCTAAAGGAAGCTAAAGAGGTGATCAATGATCAAGTTCTTGAGTTATCATTAAAGGTATTGAATGAATCCTTATTCTAATTGAAGCATTTTACATGGATCCGTTGGTTGGAATTGGTTTATTCTATTGCATTTGTTTGGCTTTCGATCCCAACAAAGTTTTCTGCCGATCCAAAGCTCAAAGGGTATTTTAGGTACTGACTTGCTAGGAACATAATTAAGGATATATAAAGTAGTTTTAATGGCCTCACCCCAAAGAAATTCAGGTAAATTTATTCCACTCATCATGCTCCTTATCATGTCTTTAAGAGTCCGATTGTGCCTTCCAGTGATGCCATTTTGCTTAGGACAACCAAACATGGTATATGTGGAACAATTCCACAATCTTGTAAAAACCTAGCAAATGGTCCCATCTGTTGCCCAGACACAATCTTGTTTGCCATAATATTCACCTCCTCGGTCAGATTTTACAATCTTGATGACTTTTCCTAATTGTTTTTCAACTTCAATTTTGAAAGTTTTGAATTTCTCAAGTACATTAAAATTTTATTTTATCAAATAAAGATAATCATATCAAGAACAGTCATCAATGAATATAATAAAATAATGACAATCACAAATGGTGGAAAAGTATGGTCCAGATATATCAATATGAATTATCTCTAAAAAATATGAACTACAAGTAGCACCCTTTTTTTTAGTCTTGGTTAACTTGCCCCTAATATAGCTCACACATATGTCCATATCATCAAAATCTAGGAAAGAAAGAATATTCTCTTTAATTATCCTCCCCACTCGTTCCCTAGATATATGTCCCAATCTCCTATGCCATAAGACTGATGATGTTTCCTTAATTCTAGACCTTTTTAAAACCATATTTTCAACATTCAAAGAAGCATAAGGACTATCAGAGGCTAAAAGTAACTTATATAAACCATTATCAAGAACACCAAAACCAATGGACTTAGAATGCAATAAAATATCAGCTTTTCCATTTCCAAAAATAAATTTGTATCCAAGCCTATCTAAAAGATTTGAACTACAAGTAGCACCCTTCTTTTTAGTCTTAGTTAACTTACCTCTAATATAGCTCACACATATATCCATATCATCAAAATCTAGGAAAGGAAGAATATTCTCTTTAATTAACCTCCCCACCCGTTCCCTAGATATATGTCCCAATCTCCTATGTCATAAGACTAATGATGTTTCCTTAATTCTAAGCCTTTTTGAAACCATATTTTCAACATTCAAAGAAGCATAAGGACTATCAGAGGCTAAAAGTAATCTATATAAACCATGATCAAGAACACCAAAACCAATGGACTCAGAATGCAATAAAATATTAACTTTTCCATTTTCAAAAATAAATTTGTATCCAAGTCTATCCAAAAGAGAAATTGAAATTAAATTATATCTAAAACTAGGAACATAAAAGACATTATTCATGTAATCTCAACAAAGTTTTCTAAACGTAAAATAACATCTCCTATGCATTCAACTGCAACTTCAAGATCATTTCCTACTTTAAGCTTGGACTCTCTCTCACTTGGTTTCCTCTTGCTTACGAACCTTTGCAAGGTAATTGCAACATGAGTTGTGGAACCACTATCAAACCACTAAGAATCTATAGGGACATTAACTAAATTTGATTCAAAGCAAGCTAGGGATAAGGGTTTACCATTCTCATTTCCCTTTTTCTTTTCTAACAAGACTTAAATCTATAGCAATTATTCCCCTTATAACCTTTCTTATGACAATGATAGCACTCTACATTCTTATGAGTGGAACCTATAGGGCCTCCCACTTGTGGTTTATAACTGGTATTATTATTATTACAATGCTTGTGGACCTCCTGAGATTTAGAAAAATTATTCCTTGGAGCATGTGATTTAGGTTTCTTTTTCTTGTGGGTTGGGCTTTTGTTAGGCAAAGATTTTGGTTAGGTCAAAAAAACTTATTTCTTTTTTTTCTTTCCTCAATTTTTCTTCCTCAGCAACACACTAAGTGATGAATTCATTAATGGTCCAAAGTGTGTCCAAGGTATTATAGGATATCTTGATTTGATCGAATTTTGGAGGTAAAGAATTCAAGGCATGTAGGACAAGAAAAGTATCCGATAATTTAATTTTAAAAATTTTCAATTGAGTTTGGAGGTGAACCATCTTGATAATAAACTCTCTTACACCACCAGTGTTATCATACTTCATAATCGCCAATTCCTTCATTAGGCGTCTAGATTTAGTATTATCAAATACTTGATACCTTTTCCCTATAGCATCCATAAATTCTTTGGCCTTGGTTGCATCTACCAATCCACCTAATAGATGTTCAGGTACATATCTTTTAATTGCAATAAGGCTAAGCCTATTAGATCTCTCTCATTTTACATAGTAGTCCTTTTGCTCTTGAGTACTTTCAAGAGTGAGTGTTGGTGGTTCTGGCTCATGTATGGCTGAATCAAGATTTATAATACCAAAAGCAAATTCTATATCCTGCTTCCACCTCTTATAATTTGTACTATTTAACAATTCAATAGTTGTAGTGTTATTATTCACTGCAAAAAAGACTATGAACGAACAATTAGAGATACAATATGTTTAGTTCTAGGCATTTTAAATTTATCCATAACTACATTTAGGAATATATAAAATATCATTACATTCTTCCATTTGAGTAGAGAATGCAATGTATAAAAGACCCTCTTAAAATTTGAAGCCAACCAGGATAATATATTATTATTACAAAACTATTCCCTTTGGGTAGGTAAAATTTATAATAATAAAATAAATTCAAAAATAATATTTTACTTCAATAAATCAATTTTTAATTTTATTATACAATAACCCCCTTTAGGTAGGTCATTATATGAAATAATTAAAAATCAATCCTGTAAATATTTATCAATAACTCGAAAACTTATAAATTAAAATAAATAATTTCAGTTTAGTGATAATTACCCATTTCAACTCATAAGTCTTCTAAAAAAATTGGGATCTTTAAATGTAGCCTAAAACTATAAATTAAATTAAAATAAAATATGATCAGTCCATTAAGGGATCCTAAACAATATGTACCAATATTGATAAGAAAAATCATATTACATCATATCACAATCTCAATCAATTTTGGTACAAATTAAAAATAAATTTTTGTAATTTTCTCCTAATTTTCTTTAAGAAAGTGTGTATTATTATTTATTATTATAATTTTAGGAGAGTAAAATATACTAATATAAATATAGAAAAATTTATTATTTTTCCATAAATTTGTTTTAATAAATGTCTATTATTGGAAGTAATAATAATTTTTTTAAGGAAATATGAATACATGAATATCTATCATAACCAATATATATATATATATAAATGCGGACGCACACACTGCGTGTGCGTGGGTCATGCATGAGTGATGTAGTATCTCCAGACTGAAGATGCAAAGTTCCTGGACATACGCTGCCAAAACATGAAACCTTTTCCTTTTTTTTTTTTTGCTGAATATAACTTTCAATGATTTTATTGTTTAAAATAATTGATATTATTGATAGCAAATCTAAAACAGCAAATTAGCAATTTAACAATGGTTTCCACTTGAAAACAACATTAAAACTGTATTTGTGAAATTACGTGATAAAGGAAACTAAAGTCTGACAAATTATATATATATATATATATATATATATATATATATATATATATATATATATATATATATAACATAAATAACTTTGAATAACATTCTTAGTAACCCATGAGATCGAAAAAAATGTAGAAATATTTGAAATTAATAATAATACAATTCATGATATGCCTGACATATACTGTACCATGATTTTAATTTCATAATGATGAAATCATTTGAAAAGATATAAATTGTTAGATTAAAAGAAAATTACATCAAAATTTACATGATAATTTTTAAATGATCTAATAATAACAATCATATAAAAATAGATGATATCAATCGTAAAAAAAAATTACGGATCATATAAAGAAATATGTATTTTAATTCTCAATCTATTGCAAGTGGCTCTGATACTAAATGTAAGCAAAAATTATTCATACAAGATACAAACTTACATAAATCAAGAATATAAAATACATGATTTGAGAAAATAGATTATTCGCTATAATGAATTATAAATTAATTAATGAACAAAGGTTTGATATTCCCTGCCTTCTCTACGAGTTTGCAGCCGATGGGATACCTGGATTCGCAAAGTGTTTTGTGGTTATGAATAAAGTGTAGAATGGCTAGGGGGACTTAACCTACTTAAATAGAAAACCCTACTAGGCTCATCCATCAAAAGACTAGTTAATTAAAGGTCTACACTTGTTGCAGAATACATCAGTCCCTCAAGTATTTTAAGTTTATAAAAGTTATCACAAAAATTGGACTCAAAACTATAACTCTAAGATCAAACTCAACCTATTTTAAATAAAATAAAATAAAAGACCCAATTAATGGTAGTCTAAAAAATATTTTTACACATTGTTCCATAAAATTTTAAATCCCCCTGAAATTTGAAAACTCTCCTATTAGATAAAAAAAGTGAAAATTGTTAAGGTTTATGAAAATCGGTAATGAAATTCACACTAATTACGATCGAGATTGAGTTATGATAGTTCCATATTAATTTATTACGTACACCCTTCCTTAAATTTATTTTTGCTATGATATTTGCTCTTTTTATGAAAACAATTTAGTTCATCATTTTTTTATGTTGAAAAGGGAGAAAGGATATAGCAAAAGCAAAAGAGCAAGCATCAACTTGCTAAAACAAAGAATATTACAACACACAAAATAACAATATGAACAAAAATCAAACACATATATATGTGTTAATATTGATAAAATGCTCTGATATATATGCTTACTAGTTTTAGTCTAATAAAACATAAACCTCTATGCTATGATACTATTTGTTGTTTCGTTTTGCTAAAATGATAAGTTTTTTTATTCCAAATTATCGTTATGTAGGTATCATCATAAAAGATGGAGAGATTGTAAAATGTCAAACCCCAAATTTGTTTTCCTAAAATATTGCTTAAAATTAATAAACTTAATTGATACATTTTATAAATTGCAACGATGGTGCATATATGTTAAAAAAGCTTAAAAGGGCATAATCATTGGTTTAGAAATGTAACAAGGCATAGTTAATCTTTTACTTGCTAGATGCGTTTGTTTTAGTCATTCCAAACTATTTTTGCATAAGAAAGTATCTTATTTAGAATGAATATAAGTATATGTAGCTGCTTTTCAAACATATCAAAAGGTCATGGTATAACTTGTTGAAAATCATAATTTAGTAACTTTAGTTAGGTTGCTTTTTCAACTTGTCATAACTATACTATCTCTTTAGATTTCATAAAATTATGCAAGTTGCTCTTTGGTTAAATGCCAACTAATGATAATTTAGATTCAAAATATTATTATATGATATATGATAAAGAAACAAGCATAGTACATACCTTAAAAAGGACTCAACTACATCCAATTCAAATCTAGATTGAAAGAGTAAAAAGATTGTACATTACAAGAATGACTCATCAAGCTAATTTGTGAAAGAGCAAGAGCTTATAAGCAATGTTGTTAGCCTTACATGTGATTCGAATTCAAATTATGGCAAGCCATCTAAAAGACTTGAAAAAGGAGAAGAAAGGCTTGAAGTTGCCCTTTAGATACCGAAAAGCCTCTAACAGCTAGTTAACCATTTGACTATAAATAGTGGTACTCATCTTAAGGCAAAGACACTCAAGTTAATCCAATCCAAGCTTCTTTCTTCTCCTTAGAAGGTTCTCAAAGTTCTTTCCAATTTTAAGTTTTCTTTGCCTTTTAAGTTTAAACTTGCAAAATCTACACTACTAAAATGTATAAATCTTACAAGTCTCTGTTAGTGTATGTGCCCTAAAACTAATCATATTAATAATTGTAAATTTGAATCACATTATTTTAATGGCAATTCTAATTATTATATTTATATATATATTGTCTGCGTAATATATTTAATTATGATAATAACCTTAGAATAATTGTATTCTTAAATGTCCCTAGTCATATATCATTGTGGATTAGGTTGCTTTGATATGTTAAGACTAGCATGTGTTATGACTTATATGAGATATTAAGTTTACACATGAATACAAGTTAGAGAACTTGTATACTAGACTGACCCATCCTAAAAACACTACATGGATCGCTATATGAGTGTCATAAGTGATTCTTAGTGATCATTATTAATATAGTATCAATATATGGATCCATTGGGTGGGATCGGTTAATTTCTCTGTAACTATTTGGCTCCAAATCCAAACAGTCTCTTTAAGAGACAAGTCTTACCCATTTAAAGGCTCATTAGCTAGGGTGGAAAGTGAGTAAAACTCTTATAAACACCATGTAGCTAGGTTTACGAGAGCGAAATTCCCAAGTGTTAAGGTGGAATTACTTGAGCCTTTGAAAGATGAATTGGAAAAGTGTACTTGTGCTTTAAAAGAAAAAGTACTTATGGATAATCACTAAATTTAGTTTTGATCTTGGAACAGTGGAGAAAACCTAAGGAGCGATTCTTCTTTTAAACAATCAAACTAATATAACACCAGTACTCTCTCTTTTTCCCTAACTTTTTATCTTATGTATATTGTTGCTTATTTTTATACATTATTACTTATTTTTATATGTTATTACTTGATCTTTCATTATATATTTCATTACTCTTTTAGGGGTATTTTTTTTAAAATGTATGTTGAAAAGGTAAGTTATTTTAAAAGCTTAAATTTGATATTATTTTTATATACATCAATTGGCCTCCTCTTTGTCTATTATTGTCCTACAAGAGATGTGTACATGTATTCACACTAAACTTCATAAGAAGTGAATGCAATTTATTCTAAATATTTTCATAATATATTTATAAATATAATTAATTATTAAATTGGCTCATGAACTAAATGAGTTGAATAAATAATAAATTGAATTGAATTCATTTAGTAAATAAGTCTACCTTTCATGTTTGAGTTCACGTACTCAATTCTTTGAAACAATTTTCGTATCAAATCCGCAAATGATTCACGAGCTAACTTGATTTGTTTCCAACACCAACGGCTGCCTTTACTAACAAAATTTGATGATGCATGATAATTGCTAGTAGTAGTTAATGTAATGTGGTTGAGAAAGTGGTTACATAAATTAATGTTGGTTTTGGACTTTGGAGGATGAGTTCAGCTGCTAAATTTGCAAAATCCTATTATGTTTAAAAGATTGAACTCTTCGGAAATATAAGATGCATTTTAAAAAATGATAAGATAATTAAGGAACTAAGGTAGTTGTGAACATAGAAACTATTTTTTAGTTTATTATTTTTATTAAATTTCTAATTTTCACATTTTAAGAAGTCGACTAAATATTTAGCATTCTACGTAAGGGCAATCGAGGCTTAAAAAGTATTGATTAATGATTTGAATCTTCTCACTTTTTAATATTTTTAGAGGAATAAAAGTAACTTTTATTTTAAGATTTATCATTCTTTTTCTTATTGAAATCCAATATTTTAATTAAAAAATTTATATTAGTCTCTTAAAATTACTCTTTCTCTCTCTTTCTGTTTTTTTTCCCCTAAGAAAAAGATGATCCTAATCCTTATTTAATTAATGGGTTCATGTCGTTGCAACCACCCCACGAAATGGACATTTCTATGGTCCTGAGGCAATAATTGAATGCTACCCAACAGAAACAGCGGTGAAATATTTGGACTTAAGTTCCCAAGGCAATAATTCTATACTCCCCCAGTATGATATTAATTTGTTGGCTTAAATTATAATAATGTCTTCTTGAGACTAAATTTAATTAAATTTATATTTCTAATTAAAAAATATACATTTATCTCTTATCTTTCTCTGCAATAGAACAAACAGTATAATTTAAGACCCATTAATTAGAATAAATGTAAAGAATTGAATGTAATTTGCTTCCTACTTCTTATTTCTTTATGTGTCATATCCAACTTTTAATACAATAAGTAGAATTTTCAACGACGAAGCTAATTGTTTGAACTTCTGGTTACTCATTAATAAAAAAAATCTCATTCTGTAAATTTAATTTTAATTTTAATTTTTGTTTTTTATACTTCGAGACAGATGGCTTAATTTCAAATGGCTTACTTATTGCTAAATTTTTTCAACAGATATTTCTAGACAAAAGATGCTCGAGGTTGTAATATGGATTCATCTCTCTTGTAAGAGTTCTAAAATTACATGAACTTTACGTGAACAATGGCTTACTATATTGCTTTTAAAGCGTGTATATAAACATGAACAATGATGCATGGTTTGGGTACTACTACAATTAGTAGAATTATGGCAAATGCAGAAAAATGCAATTATTGTATTGTAAAATTAGGAAGCATTATGGTACAATTTAAAATTTTGTTGTAATGTCAAACTTCCACCATATATGATTTGATAGCTATTGAGTAGTTTAGTTCATTAATGACCTATTGATTGGATTCAAATATGATAACTACTCAATATAAGGTCAAATAAGCTTAATTAAAAGAGTACCATTTTTGTGGTAGTTAGACTAAATCATTAGTCAATCAACCAATCAATCCACAATTGGCCGATTGATCAGCCCATAATCAACCTATTTGTTAGCCCAACTATTAGACAAGATAATTGTTGAACACATGATTGATCAACTAGTCAAGGCACACATCAAGTTATAACCAAAATGGTTATTACCATTATAACCAATCTACATGAGTTAATGCTAAAAGATTCCAAAATGATTTTCTACTATATAATGATCACTTTATCCTTTGTAAAGCAATTGATTTACCCTCCCAACAAGCAATATATAAGGCTACAGGTATGCCTTTTAAACTCTATTCACTCTCATTTTGCTCACTCTTTTCTATCCTTCTTTAACATCGATCATCAAATGGCCTATGTGGTGCATATCACTGTGAGTTTCTTCCACCACCATTTAAGTAGTTGATTCTATTGCTCCACCACCCTCCACTCTCTTGTACTTATACTAGTAAATTCTAAAACATAACTAGCATCAACTGTAGTTCTTATCCACCACTTTAACTCCATTTTTCTTTCAAATCTCAAAAAACTACCAGTGGGATTGCTCTAATTCTTTATTTTGTTTTGAAAAATCATAATCACTTTCTCAAGAAAATTATCATTTTTTGAGAAAATACATCAATTTTCTAACACTAACATTTATTTGTTTTGCCAAAATGGTTTTCAATGTTACTATTTATTTAGTAGTTTTTGATCATTTCTTCCACAAAAAGAAAAAAAGAAAAAGCAATCTCCATTACTTGTGAACTTATTTAATCTCATCATAATCATATTTATAATTTCTTTATTGATTAAGAAGGATTATTCTTTCATCATTACTACTTATTTTGGTTGTCTTTCTAATCAATTCTTGGGAAAATAAAGTTCATTTTTTCTAGAGATCCTCATATTTAAGGCATCAAATTTTTAAACATGTTATTTTGATATTGTTCACTTTCTTAATAGATTAACTAATAACATCCAAAAGATGAGTCACATTCTTAGCTTTCAATCTAAGAATGACCATACGCCATCTATTTAGCAACCCAACAATGAAAGAACTCTTCTAATCCCTTTTTGCAATCAATATCCTTAAAGACCAAATAGGAATATTGAAAAAGAAATCTTAAAGGATGAAAGCTAGTATCTTAAAGACCAGTTGGACATCATAAGGTTAGAACTACAAAGAAACATATAACAAAAAAGATGATTGAATGAAAGGCTAAATTACTTTGAGCATTAAAGGCAAAATAACAATCACATTCCCTATCTTAAGAACAAACAACACAATGAAGGATCATAATGCAATAATGAAGAAAGAGTTGAGGATTCTATTATGATTATAATGAATCCAATGATCAATATAACCATTATAGTTATTCTAGGGATGCTTACTTTGACTACCATGATTGTTTTGATACTAATCATGTCAATCAACACAAATATGAATGCTTCCTTCCTTTCAAAGATGACTACTATAACCACTCCTAAGTTAAGCATTGTGAGCACCTTTTAAAATGATCACATTAATTGTTCCAAGGAAAAGTGCTATAAGCAAATACAAGACTAAGTAGCTAATAGATCCAATAATTATGGATAAGATGACTAGGGTTATTACTTTAGGAAAATGAAAATCTTAACAGTGAATTTCACCCATTTATCTCTATGATTATACAAGTTCCTATACCACATAAATTTAAAACACCATTAAATTTGGAATCTTACAATAATACAATTGACTTGTAAGAGCATGTGGAAACCTTCAAAGTAGTTATATTACTTTCAAGTGCTCTTGATGCAATAATTGTTAGTATATATGCCCTAAAATCAATCATATTGGTGATTGTAATTTTGAATCATGTTATTTTAATGGCAATTCCAATTATTATATTTATATATATTGTCTGCGTAATATATTCAATTATGATAATAACCTTAGAATAATTGTATTCTTAAATGTCCCTAGTCATATATCATTATGGATTAGGTTGCTTTGATATGTTAAGACTAGCATGTGTGAAGACTTATATGAGATATTAAGTTTACATATGAGTACAAGTTAGAGAACTTGTATACTGGATCGACCCATATTAAGAACACTACATGGATCATTATATGAGTGTCATGAGTGGTTCTTAGTGATAATTATTAATATGGTCCTTTGACCTGAGATCACCAATGTTCCCTACATGTGAGTTTCATATTTTGATACTATTCTATGTCACTAATGGTTGAGTGAATGCAAGGGTAGATATTGGATATGTCACATATCATGCGGAGGGATTTGTGTGATCAAGATGGAATTTGTCCCTCCTATATAATAGAAGTAACATCTGTAGGCCCCTTGATTAAGTAAAGCTGAGAAAATGCATGGCCATGCTCAGATGAATTAACATGGGATGTCGATTACATTTGTTTTAGTCAGCTTACTTAGGAATCAAGAAACCTTAAGATTGGGCTATACGGGAATGACACGGTTCATGTCTCGTGCTCAATCTAGATGTATAGGACAAAAGGACTTAAGTGATGGTTACGTGTAAAGGTTTAGTCAAATCACCGACTTTCTCATTACTTGGGCAATAATGATGTGTTGCTAGACACCGATCATTATTTTTTATCATTAATATGATCAATGGTCATTGCTAACATAATGAGAGCTTGTAGGATCGCACACTTAGAGCTTAGTAAATTTGGAATTAATGGACCAAATTGTTTGAGCCTAATATTTGGGAATTCATGTTATAATTATAAGACCCAATAGTAAACCTATAATTGTACATGGAATAAAGCCCAAATAGGTTAGGTTTCTCTATGCACCTATTTAAATAGGCTTGTTGGGTAATAATAGTGGATATGATTATCATTATTCACGCACCCCAAAAAAGGCACAGAAAAATCCTAGCACCTCTCCTTGACCAAAACCCCTAAAGAGGCGTAGCTAGCACTACGAGGTGAAAGGGGATCAATTCCAACCGGTGTTTGTGTGGACATTCATCTGTGATTCATGGGTTCGTGTGGATATTTCAGAGTCTTCGGCCGAAAGGAAGCTGAAGAGGTGATCAACGATCGAGTTCTAAAGTCATCAACAAAGGTATTGAACGAACCCTTATTCCAATTTAACGTTTTTGCATGGATCTAGTGGATGGGATCGGTTTATTCCGCTGCGCTCGTATGGCTCCCGATCCCAACAATAATGTGTCATGCTTTTTTTACCATACTAAAGAAAATAGGTTTTTGATAGTTCATGAGCATAAAACTAAATGTTTTTACTAATTTTAGAGATTTAACCTACTTATTTTGCTACATCTCAAGCATTAAAGAAAACCACAACTTGCCTTATGAATATATGCCAAGGAAAAAAAATAAATATCTAAAAGATTTCTTTAAACATTTCAATTAACCCTATTTAGAGATTAAAAACTTGAAAGAAGAAGTTACTATACATGCCTTAATGGATGGCCTTTGAAATGGTGATTTCTCTAAGTCATTGGCAAAGAAACTAGATAAGAATTAAACTAATTTACAAAAAAGAGCAACAAAATTCATTGTAATCGAGGAACTAGAAACGAATAAAAAATATAATGAAGGCCACTTCAAAAAATTAACAAAGAAAAAGGAATCAGAATACCAAAATCACAATTTAATCAATTAACCTTTCTAAATGCCATTCAGAAAATAATAATAGATGACATAAAGATAGTTAAGTTGATGAAAAAAAGCTAATTAAGAAACAATGCACTAGTAGTCTCCTTCTCTACAGTTACCACTTATTATGAATGCTATAAGCATTGGTCTAATAATATTAAAGATTGTATTACTCTAAAAAATGAAATAAAGAAGTTAATTCAAACTAAATAATTAAGGCAATATGTCAAAAATGACCCATAGGCAAACAATCAGAATATATAAAGCAATATAAAGAATAACCAGAATAATAGAAAATGTGATTGATTACATTCCCTAGTAGATTTCATTTCTAAAAAATAAACAAACAAGGGTAAATAGATTAAAAAAAGCACAAAAGCCTTTTAATATAGTTAATGTCATTGCAGGAGAATTTGTTAGGCAAGGATTTTTAAAAAAATGCCTAAAAGTGCTATATATGAATGATTATGAATATCAAGATAGAAAAATAAAATTCTTTTGTACCAAAGCAATCATATTCTCTAACGAAGATTACCTGCCAAATTTTGATAGAAATCATGATGATCTAATGGTCATTATAGCCATGGTTCATAATTATTTAGTAAAAGGATAATAGTGGACCAAGGCATTTTAGCCAACATCTTACATTTTGACACTTTTAGAAGAATCCATCTATCTTTAAGAAAAATGACATCACATTATGGAAATTTGATTAACTTTTAAGGAAAGTAGGTGCCCATACAAAGGTCAATAATATTAAGGGTTACTATAGGAAAATGGCCTAACATCACTAACATAATGGTAAACTTCTTGGTTATAGATGCACCAACAATCACTTATAATGCCATACTAGGAAGAACATCCTTGAACCAAGAAAAGGCAATCATGTCAACACTACATTTGTTGAAGAAGTTCCTAAGCTTGAATGGTTTAAGGGAAGTAAGAGCTGATCAAGACACCGCCAGGAAGTGTTATCCTGATTAGTTTGAGCAAAGAAGAGATTTCAGGTTCAAAAAATGATAGAGGATAAGAAAAATAAATACAAAAAGTGCAGAATATAAAATGATAACCCTTGACTTGTTAAATCCTTAAAAAAGAGAAAAAAGGAAAAGCCCTTAACTAAAGTAAAAAATGAAGGAAATTAAAATCTCCGGCCTATATGACACTAGAACAATAAAAGTGGGAAAACACCTCCTTAAAGATTACAAAGAAGAATTGATCAATCTCTTAAAGGAAAATATTAAAGTATTTGCTTGGGCCACTACAACATGCTAGGAATAAACACTAAAGTTTCATGCCATAAATTAGTTATAGATCCCACTATTGAACCGATACAATAAAGGAAATGAAAACATGGACTAGACCTATTTAACATAATTGAAACCATTATAAATAAACTTCTATAGGTAGGTTTCATAAGAGAAGTACCTCATACCACTTAGCTCTTGAATGTGGTCAAGGTAAAAAAAAGCTAATCAATCATGAAGGATGTGCATCAATTTCACTGCTTTAAATAAGCTATGTCTTAAAGATTCATATCTTTTATTTAACATTGATCGACTAGTCAATGGGTCCTTTGGATTCATAATGTTAAATCTTTGTAATGTCTTTTTAGGATAGAATCAAATCTTAATGTGGCTAAATGACTAAGGTAAGACTACTTTTATCATAAATGAGGGGGTTTACTACTACAAGGTCATGCCATTTGATTTAAATAATGTTGGAGCAACCTACTAGCATATGATGGATAAAGTATTTAAAAAGAAAATTAGTCATAATCAAGAAGTTTGTGTAGTTGATACGTTGATTAAATCTAAAGACCACTAATTACACTTAATAGACCTTAAAGAAATCTTTGGGGTGATAAAGAATTAAAACATAAGAATTAATCCTAACAAATGAGTATTTGGAGTCATAATCAGTAAATTCCTTGGTTTCTTACTAATTGAAAAAAGCATAGAGCTCAACCTAGTGAAATCTAGAGCCATCAAGGATGTCACGACTGAAAACTAGGGGCCGTGATCGGCGCATGACCTTAGGGCAAAATATAACAATATAGGCCTTGCTAACCTAACACATTAAAAGATAATATGTAACTTGTTTCAAACTTAAGTGGGTACACGCCTAACACACAAACAATAACTTTTCACATACACCTAGTCCACACGGACTTTCTCATTTTTTAACATTCACCTACTAAATCATATATATTAACATATAATTCATGTCATTTAGTAACCAAACAATCCTTTCCTCAATAACAAAATGCATATATATAAGTCTACAGAAGCATGCCCTACTTGTGGGTTTAATGAAGCACATCTAAGAGTATTCAAAATTTACAACTTTCAAAATATATAAAAGTTCTACATCAAGCCCACACGAACAAGTGTGGCTCACCACCAAAAGAATGCTCCTCTCTCTTTAAGGAGTTGTAGATGATGGACCTGGAGCCAAGTCTTTATCTGAAAAACATTACAACAAAAAGAGTAAGTTGTTGACTCAATAAATAGATAATATGAATTTCCAATGGAAATGGGATAAGCCATGGCATGAACTTTTCCAAAAAAATTAATAACTTTTCAATAGCAAAAAGATATCATAAGAGTTATGCAATCATATTTGACAAAATAACAATTGAAATATTCCTTAAAAGTAAAATACTAAGACTTAAGTTTCAAGCTAAGAAGTAGATAATAGATTCCAGAATCATAAGAAATCATCATAGATATAGAATCATGGTAAAAATTTCAGTAAAACCCATTCATGATAAATATGTGATCATAATTAAAGTTAATGAGTTTAAAAATACATAAACCATCAAAATTACACTTTAGGGTGGGAGATTTCCAATTATGATTAACAAACACGAGCATTCCACTTATGAATTTATACTTTTATAAGAGCTCTCATCTCTAAGGCAACCTATTAGGCTACCATAAACCAATCCACATGTGTTGGCTACCACACAAGGTTAGCAACTCCCTTGCTAACTGGGGTTCGAACTAAGGTGCACCAAGGCTAATGTCATCACTACCGTTAGCTACAATTTTTAACTAGTCTTCTCCTAAAATAAATTTGTAAAACAACACCAAGCATATATATAAATAACATTTATATGAGAAATTATTAGAAATAAATAGTTTCATACATCGATAGTTTAAAACAATCTCAAACTATACTCCTTTCAACTATATGTAGTTCACCAAGGCTTTCAATCATGGTATTCAACATCTCCAACATCATATCATTCTAAACTCATCAAAAATCAAATTTTACAAGCATATATGAAACTTCAACACATTATCACTTTATCCACAATAATCTTTCAAAGAACATTATACAATAAGATTCCAATAGTATACCATTTCAAAATAAGTTACATAAATCAATTTTCTCATCATAAGGTCATTTTAGCATTATTCTTATTTACTATAACTCAAGAAAATTTTAAGGTACTTGTCCCAAGAGTGCCTAGAACTCTACATATATATGGAATTAAGATGCATAGAAAATAATAACAATTAATAAATTAATAAAATTAATATTCAAAGTATAAAGAAGTTGGAAATTATATAAAAATGTGGAAATACACGTTATCTACTCACAAAATGGCCAAAATGCTCAAGTTAGTTCCTTCTCACTTCTTAAATCATCAATTCCACTAGGAAGTGTTCCTTGACCTTGAGCAACCAATCAAACAACAAATCAAATACAAATCAATACTTAATTACATTATCAAGCTTCCTATTTCAAAAACCCCTAAATTTCACACTATATGCATAACCCTAAAACAAACTAATCTTAACTATCTACTAATTAATATAAGCTAATCTAACTCCTAATTAAGAGAATGAAGTTTGGGAAATACCTTATCAAGTAAATCAAAGGGATTTTCGTAGGTTGCTATCAAAAACCCCTAAATTTTAAACTAAACCAAAATTGCAACAAAAACAGGGGAATAATCACGAAATAACAGATGCAGTAGCAAGAAACGAAGAGAAAATGGAAGAAAACGTATGGAAATGTGAAGAAAAGGAAGCTATTTCGTGTATTTAGAAGTGGAAGAGGAAGAAGAAGAAGAAAACCTGAAGGAGAGCGTGTTGTGTTTTTGTTTCGTGTTGCTGTTCTATTTTTTTTTAGGGTTTTTGACGTTCTGGTTCGGGTCTACTGGGCATTGGTTCTGGGTTTCAGCACACTGGGTCATGGATTCAGCAACTTATTTACATTTCTGCCATTTAACATTTTACTTAAATGTCCTCATTTTACTTTTGACATTTTATTCTCCATTTACTTAAATGTCCTCATTTTACCTTTGACATTTTACTCTCCATTTACTTAAGACATAAATATAAATAAGGAAATACCCCTATTTGGATTCAAAAAAAATATAAAAAAAATTTAAATTTTAAAAAATAAAAATCTATATTTTAAGTTTTAGTTCAAAATGCTGAATTTTGAAAAATTTTAAAAATAGCATTTTCTCAAAATGGTCCTTTTTGGTCTTCAAAAATTCATTAAAAATCACTCTTTGATGCAAAAATACAAGAGGAATAATTACCGAAATTTTTTATTTTCAAATAATACATATTTCATATAGCCCTCCAAGGGAGGCACTTAGACTTAAAAATTTTTTTGAAATTCTAACAGACTCAGCTTTATTTGTAAAATTAAGCTAAACAAGAGTATAAATCAAATTAAATCCTTTCAACAAGTTGAAAAAGAAATAGTTTAAGGCCATTTAAGGTAGTCCCAAGTTCATATCAAAACTATCTAGCCGTATTCTTTCGCTATAATGATTCTATGTTACCTATTAACGGCAGGGCTGTTACAAAGGACATGATAAGCTTAGCCACTTTAAAGGATATCTAGTGGCTAAATGGATGAATTATTGCTCTTTCTAGATTCATGTTAAGGTAATACTCAAAACTTTATAGTTTTTCAACTTTCCATATACTTTTCATCAAATTGTGGCATTAATAAATCATAATTTAGGTAGGTTGATAAATGCATCCTATTTTAAAAAATACAAATGGAATAAATCTTGTGGAACTATTTATTGATTTTAAAAAATTTCTTACCAACCCACGATGCTATCAAAACTTGAACTAGAACATTCATCTTATATTTGATCATGACTAAGAAGGCCATAAGTGTAATACTAGTAAAAGAAGTGGAAGTGAACAAAGACTAGTCTACTTCATGAGTAAGGCAGTATACAATATTGAACTCAAATGTCAAAAGATTGAAAAACTAGCTTATACCTTATAATAGCTTCCAGAAAGTTGAAACTTTATTTCTAATCTTATCAAGTAGGAAGCAGGCTCTAATGTTTCAAATAGGACCTATTCATTCCTAAATTTGTTTAATAGACTTTATTGCTATCAGCAATGTAATATAAGTCATTTTAGGCCATGCAGTTGCTTCAAATATGGATAAATGGGATATTGAGCTTTTGAGTGCATAAGTACCTAACAAGGAAATAACATTATTAATCCTAGTGTGCAAGCTACCTAAAACATAACTACAACAAAATTGCCAATAAAATCAAATAGGAAAAACAAAAGGAAAGAGATAGCTAGGACTTAGGCAAGGGTGTTTGCCATGACGCACCAGGAAGCACAAGCTTCTAATGTGGTGGTAATAAGTACTATTTTAGTTGAAACTTTTTTAGTAAAAGTGTTATTTGATCCTAGTGTAACATATTCATTTATATTGAGAAAGTTAGCTATTAAACTTCCAAAATCGTAGGATGAATTAGAGAAATCTTTATTAATAAATACACTAATGGGAGACAATATGTTTGCAACTTATAATGTTAATGAGTGTATGATATGGATAGATGAACATTCCATTTCAATTAATTTAATTATATTAAAGATGAAAGATTATGACATAATTTTAGAAATGAACTGGTTATAAAATATCATGCTTGTGTTGACTGCTATCCTAAAATCATAACTTACTAACCAGAGAGGAGACAAGTCAAGTCGTGTCTCGTATAAAAGTTCAAAAATTGGTAGATAAAGGATGCATTGTGTGGATAGCATCAGAAAAAGAGGTTAAAAATAAAAAAATAGGAATAAATGAAGTTCTCATGATAAAGGAGTTTCCCTATGTTTTTCTAGAAAATCTATTAAGATTAGCACCACATCAAAAAATTGAATTTATAATTGAAACCATTCCTAAAATAAATCTAATTTCTATAGCATCTTACTAGATGGCACTAGCAAAATTAAAGAAATTAAAAGAGTAATTGCAAGATTTGTTAGATAAGGATTTTATATAAACTACTACACCACCATAAAGAGTGCTAGTGCTATTTGTGAAGAAGAATGATGATATATAATGGCTATGTATTGATTATTGCTAGCTGAATAAAAACATTATTAAAAAAAATTATCTTCTATCAAGAATTGATGATTTGTTTGACTAACTACAAGGATCTCAGTATTTTTCAAAAATTGGCCTACGATTAGGTTACCATCAATTGAAAATTCAAAAAGAAGATATTCCTAAAATGATATTTCAAACTCATTTTAGGCATTACGAGTTCTTGGCTATGTCTTTTAGATTAACCAATGCTTTTTCAACATTTATGAATCTGAAAAATCATGTTTTTAAACCTTTCCTAGATAAATTCATTGTTATATTTATTGATAACATCTTGTTACATTCCAAAAGTGAGGATAAATATGTGCAACATCTAAGAATCACACTATAAACATTAAGGGAGCATAAGTTATATGCTAAATTCACAAAGTGTGAGTTTTAAATGAAGAAGAAACATTTCTTAAGTTATGTACTATCACAAGAAAGAATACAAGTGAATCCTCAAAAAGTGAAAGATATGTTTAAATATTTACGACCATCCTCCGTGATTGAAATATGCAATTTTCTTACGCTAGCTAAATATTATAGGAGATATGTAAAAGAAGTTTTGAGAATAACTGCACCATTAACCAAGTCAACTCGTAAAGTAGTCAAGTTTATGTGGAATGATGAATATAAGCAAAGTTTTCAGAAATTGAAAGAATGCTTAATTTTTGCCCTAATGTTAGCATTGCCTAACAATACAAAAGGATATATAATGTATTATGATGCTTTTAAAGTGGGAATAGGATGCGTATTAATGTAGCATAGTAGAGTGATAGCTTACACATCTTGCTAATTGAAGAAACATAAAACAAATTATCCTATTCATGACTTAGAAATGGCAATAGTGGTTTTTGCTTTGAAAATATGGAAACATAATTTATATGGGGCTACTTGTGAAATTTATATGAACCATAAAAGTTTTAATTATATTTTTTAGTAGAAAGAACTCAACATGAGACAAGAAGGTAGATGGAGTTTATGATTACTCCATTCATTATCATCTGGGTAATATAGTTACTGATGCTCTGAGTTAGAAAGTTCCTAAAGGTAAAGAAAAAGAGTTGAAAGAAAATAGAAAAGTAGAATTGGCTTGTATAATGGTACATTCTACTATAATAGATCAAATTAAAATGGCCTAAAAAGAAGATCCTTAATGTAAGCAATTACAAAGCAAATCTATGAATGAAGAAGAGAGTAGTCTAGTAGTGAATGAAAATGGAGTGGTGAGGAGTAAAATCCAATTATGGATGCCTATTATTCTAAGAAAAGAAGTATTGAAAAAAGCCCATGAATCATCTTATACAATTCATCTTGTTGTAACTAAGATGTATCAAGATTTGAAAAATGTATACTAATGGGATGGAATAAAAAAGACGTGTAAGAATACATGATCAAATGCTTAACCTATCAATAAGTAAAAGTAAAGCACCAATGATTGGCAAGACTTTATCAGGCCATTTACATTCTCAAATGGAAATAAAAAAGTATCATGATGGATTATATAATTGAGTTATCACGAACCAGTAAAGGGTATGATGCCATATAGGTGATCGTATTTATCTTACAAAAATAGCATATTTCATATTGGTAAAGATGATATACACTGCATTGCAATATACTTAGCTATACTTAGATAAAATTACAATATTACACAGTGCATTGCTCATGATCATTTCAAATTAAGGATTATAGTTTACTTCTGGATTCTAGTAATCATTTCTAGGAAACGTTGGATACTCTTCCAGTTTAATAAAGCATTCTATCTATAAGATGATGAACAGTCTAAAAGAACAATCCAAACTTTGGAAGACATGTTTAGAGCCTATGTAATTGAGTTCATAGGAAGTTGGGATAACCACTTGCAATTAATGGAGTTCAAGTATAATAACAATTATCATACTTGTATACGAATGATTCTATTTAAAACTTTATAGGGTAAAAAATACAGATCACCTATTGGATGGTTCGAACGAAAGGAATTTAAAATGATTAGCCCTGACTTGATCAAAGATACTATTAACAAAGTTTGAATCATTAAAGAAAAATCACAAATAGCTTAAAGTCAGCATAAATCTTATGCAAATAACAGATGAAGGGAATTGAAATTCTAAGAAGGTAATCATGTATCTGTAAAAGTCTCACTATTAAAAGGGAAAATAAGATTTGGAAAGAAAGGAAAGTTAACCTTGAGGTATGTCAGTCTATATGTAATTACCAAATGAATCTAAAAACTCACTTATCAACTAGAACTACCAAAAAACATGAAAGCAATCCATCCAATTTTTCATGTGTACATGTTAAGGAAATATGTTCCAGATGAATTTCATGTATTAAAAAAAGTAATGATAGAATTAAATCTAAAGTTAGTGTATGAATAACAAGCTATGCAAATCATCAACAATCAAGTGAGAAAGTTACGTTTCAAGGAGATCTTAATGGTGAAATTAATATGGGAAAAGCATAGAGTATAGGAAGCTACATAGGAATTAGAAAAAGATATCAAAGAAAAGTATCCATCCTTATTCAATAAGATTCTATCCAATATTTATATATAGCCTATTGACAATTCTATTTATTTTTATCTGATTTGAGGACAAATTTTTTTGAAGAGGGGAGAACTTGTAATACCCAAATATAGTAAGAAAATTTAAGAAATTCTAAATAGAAAGCACTTTAACAAAAACCTTGTAATGTAATCAGGTAAAGTTTGAGTAAATCGTAAAGATAATATAAGGCTTCACCTAGCTAGAAATTTTTATAAAATTATATTAGGCACTAGTATAGATCAAAATATAATTAAAAGCTCGATATTAAGCTTGATAAAATTATATGAAGATTCAATAGGAAATTAGGGGTCTAGGTAGCTAAAAATTAGTTTAGGTAATCTAAAAATCTAAAGATTGAACCCAAAATTGAAATAAATTATTTTAGCTTACTTAAACTAACTTAACCTAAAATTTTTAGACTTAAATATAATTTTTAAAACTAGAAAATTCAAGCCTAAAACAAAACTTAATCTTGTGATTCAAAATTACAAATTTTGAGTAGTTTTCAAGTTATAGAAAAAAAGGCTTTCTTAGCATTCAAATCAATTCCAATTGTCACCAAATTTTTTTGCAAGGTTACTAATATGCTAATAATTAAAGAACATCAATTTTTTTAATTTCTCTTAATCAAATTATGGCACAAATAGAATCAAATAGTAGCATACAGAATCTAGAATTCTATTTCAAACTATTGTAACCTAAGTTCATTCAAATGCACTTTTTATAACTCTAAAATTTTTCCAAAAATCCTAAAATTTTTCATACCTATCCTAAAACTATTTGTAATATGATTATGCCAAAAATTAAATAGCTTCTAACCCTTAATTTCAAAGAGAAATAAAAGCATATCATTAAACTTGCTTGATAGAATTTTATTTCTATATTTTGTTACAGATATTTCCTAAAGGAAAGCTTAATGAATCACCTTCTACTCATCTTAACACCATAAAATATCATATCCTTATAATAACATTTATATAATATCAAAATTAACTCATTCATCATCACAACTCAATTTACATCTGCAAGGGCAAATGTTATTAAATCTTTTCATCTTTCATGGAAAACTTAATAGAACAAAGAATAGTTGCCACTCATTTCTACTTCTCGAGTCTCTAACTTGTTAAAGACTACTTGAATAGCAAATAACAACCTTACTATAATAAATCAAATTTTTATAGATTTTGGAGATGAAATTGACATCAAAACTTGAAGGAGGTAGGAATGGACTTATATTGCCTTGCTAGAATTAGATGAAAACTCTTGAAAAAGTTAAAAAATTGAAAACCTTAGTGGAATGCCCTTGGAGACCTTATGGTTTGGCTAGGAAATGAGCAAAAAAATGTGCAAAAAAATTAACCTAAGAAGCTTTATATGAAATCCTAATTTCTAAGGCTTTCATTTTAAGCTTCCTATTTATTATTTTTTTGTAAAATACTATTGATAATTTCAGCACATAGGACATGATTTTTTTAGCTTAAAATTAGAAGGTTTTCTTCTTAAATCCACTAAAATTCAGCGAAATAAAATTCTTAGAAATGTGCTAACAAATGCTCCTAATTTTTCACTTTTTTTACTAAAATGCTATGAGCTTCTATTCCATATGAACAATACTAACATGTTAATTTTTAGAAATAATTAAAGTTTCTCATTAAATAACATCTTAGGGATTTTGTATTAAAATTTGGTGATGATTGTAAATGGTTTGGATATTGAAAAAGAGTTTTGTTGAGATTGCTCACATGTTGTCTTGTTCGAATTTCATCATTTTGTACTGAGAGAATAGTACCCAAGGACAATTAAATAGTGAAAAAAATTTTGTTTAATATATATTATTGTGTTAGAGTATTAGATTAAATTTTGATAAAAAAATGAATGGATGTAAGAGCCCAAGAAGGAACTAAACCATGGAAAAACTCTATAATACATAGCAAGTTCAATACTTGATTATTGTTGTTAAGTGATATTGTAAGAAATTGAAAGTTTAAGAAATAATTGATGATGCTTGGACTATAATTGATTGCTATTCAAGAGAGTTAAGTTTTATTATTGTCTTCAATAAAATGTAGTGTATCAACCTTGATCATGTGATGATAAATTGTGAATGTGTATAAGAAAGGCTAGATTTTATGGTATCATTGGTATCTTGACCATACCAAATGAATTTGATGAGAGCAATTGATGCTACAGTTAGTATCATAATATTACTTAACATGAATTTGATTTGTGAGGGGAGTTATTGATCCTTCACAAAGAAGGAAATAAGTGATAAGGGTTTGTGGAATAAGGTTAATAGCTTATTGCCTAGGGTGGTAGGGGATATGGTTGGACCAAAGATATAAGTAAAAACGTGTATACCAATTATTATTATTCTTTAGTGTAATCTTTGTAAACATTATATAGAAAAGTTATGACAAAGTTAAATTAAATCATTATATATTTTACATTATTATGTATGTATATCATTTATCTATTATGGTGAAAACACTTTAGAAAAGGATAAAAGTAGCCAATTACTAAATATTTTAATACTCACACTCTCCATTGTTGATATTTTATTTATAAATTTTGAGTATGGATCATTGAAGAATGACTAATATCTATATAAGGACTTTCTTGTTATCTTAGGGAACTTTCTCGATTATATTCCGATATAAATTTTAGATGATAACGATGAGGCCTCATATTGATTATATTATATAACTTAAAAAGCTAAATTATGAGCTAAACCTTTTTGTTATTAATCCTATTTTCCCAAACCATTCACAAAAGGATATATTTTAGTAGTTCTAGTTTTGTTAACATGTCAAATCCTCCATCTTCCTTATTTATTGAATTTGATCTCAAGGAAGATCCCAAATGGAAACAAGATGAGTTAAATTAGAAGTTTTTCTGCTTGCATCTTTTATGTATAGGGTTTTATTTTTGAAAAACTTTAGTACTCTTGTATAAATCTTCTTATATATGTAAATTATGTTTTGAATTTTCAATTGCACATGCAACAAATTCTACTTTCTATAAATACTTATTTTTATCTTTAGTAAAGCTAAATGGTAAAAATTTAGAAATGTTTTAAAGGCTTATAAAGATAGGTGGTTAGTAAATTAATACTAATCAAGTGTTTTATACCAATCAAAATACCCAAGACTCGTGTTGTGATAATCCTTTATTTACTTCTTTAACTTTTTCAATTTAGCTAATACCATTTGATATGAAATGTCAATATCAAATCCATTCTAAGGATTACATCAATCATGAATTTAATTTCCCAATCAAGTGGCAATCCTAGTAACACATCTAAAAAATGTTATAAAACATGTTAACCATAGAAAATTCACTTACTTTAGGTTCTTCCACTTCAACTTTGCTTACAATGGCTATCCAAACTACACATCCCTTCATAACCATCTTCTTAACCTTTGTATAAGAAAAAAATGTAGGCATTTATGCTCACTTATTTCCTTAAAATACTCATGCCACTTGTCCTTTTCACTGATATGGTATTGTTTTATGGTAACAATCCATACAATATTTACATTGATTTTAGCTTCATTTTGCACTAATTTTATTAATGTTATAAATATTTACTCTTGGATAAGGATATATATATATAAGTAATTTTTAATTGTAAAGTTAAAATTATAAGAGTTAACACTTCAATGTTTTTA
This sequence comes from Sindora glabra, assembly GCA_020226215.1. Taxonomy (NCBI): domain Eukaryota; kingdom Viridiplantae; phylum Streptophyta; class Magnoliopsida; order Fabales; family Fabaceae; genus Sindora; species Sindora glabra. The sequence goes on along the minus strand of CM035230.1, from coordinate 18,896,764 downwards.
AATTGTACTTAACTCATATTTTGCAACATAGTTTTATTTAAAAATAGTTGATGAATTGTTGGATAATATATATATATTGGATAATATATATATATATATATATATATATATATATATATATATATATATATATATATATATATATATGATGCATAATAGATATGGATGCACTTGAACATAGAAAATGGATGTACGATAAGGTGGATTCTAATTGATCAAGAATAAATTTGAATTCATTAATGGAGTGAAGGAGTTCATTGCTGTTAGTGTATATGCCCTAAAACCAATTATATTGATGATTGTAATTTTGAATCATGTTATTTTAATGGCAATTTCAATTATTATATTTATATATATTGTCTGCGTAATATATTTAATTATAATAATAACCTTAGAATAATTGTATTCTTAAATGTCCCTAGTCATATATCATTGTGGATTAGGTTGCTTTGATATGTTAAGACTAGCATGTGTGAAGACTTATATGGGATATTAAGTTTACACATGAGTACAAGTTAGAGAACTTGTATACTGGACCGACCCATATTAAGAACACTACATGGATCGTTATATGAGTGTCATAAGTGGTTCTTAGTGATCATTATTAATATGGTCCTTTGACCTGAGATTACCAAGGTTACCTACATGTGAGTTTCATATTTTGATACTATTCTATGTCACTAATGGTTAAGTGAATGCAAGGGTAGATATTGGATATGTCACATATCATGCGGAGGGGTTTGTGTGATCAAGATGGGATTTGTCCCTCCTATATAACAGGAGTAACATCTATGGGCCCCTTGATTAAGTAAAGCTGAGAAAATGCATGGCCATGCTCAGATGAATTGACATGAGATGTCGATTACATTTGTTTCAGTCAGCTTACTTAGGAATCAAGAAACCTCAAGATTGGGCTATACGGGAATGACACGGTCCATGTCTCGTGCTCAATCTAGATGTATAGGACAAAAGGACATAAATGATTATCACGTGTAAAGGTTTAGTCAAATCACCGACTTTCTCATTACTTGGGTAACAATGATGTGTTGCTAGACACCAATCTTTGTTTATGATCATTAATATGATTAATGGTCATTACCAACGTAATGAGAGCCTATAGGGTCGCACACTTAGAGCTTAGTGAATTTGGAATTAATGGACCAAATTGTTTGGGCTTAATATTTGGGAATTCATGTTATAATTATAAGGCCCAATAGTAAGCCTATAATTATACATGGAATAAGGCCCAAATAGGTTAGGTTTTTCTATGCACCTATTTAAATAGGCTTATTGGGTAATAATAGGATTACTATTATTCTTCGCGCACCCCAAGTAAAAGCATAGAAAAACCCTAGCCACTCTCCTTGACTAAAATCTCTGAAGAGGCGTAGCTAGCACTACGAGGTCTAAGGAGATCAATTCCAACCGGTGTGTGTAGCAGACATTCATCGGTGATTCACGGGTTCGTGTGGATACCACAGAGGTGCAGCCACAAAACGTTGTACTGGTGATCTGATTTACTGGTTTCCATTCCGGTTCGTGATTTGGAAGCAGATCAGATTTGCTGCAGCGGTCAGAAGAATTTTGCCGAAAGGTATAAACCCTAATCCCTGATCTATGGCGTTCCAAATTCGCATGGATCCTTGGTGGAAATCGTGCAAAAAAATTTTATTCCGCTGTGCATGTATGATGCGCGATTTCCAGCAATTGCACATGCTTGTATAATAGAGATTTATTTTGAAAACTAATAAGATTAAGTTTCCATGTGCTAACTACAATGGTATGAAGATTTTTGTGCTAATGCTATGGTTAAGCATCTTTATAGGAAAGGATTTAAGCACAATCATTGGTGATAGACATCCCATAAAGAATAAATACTTCAATTCACAATTGGATCTAGCAATCTAGAGTAGAGAAAGATAGGTAATAGGTTTGAAAAACCAAGTAATATGTATAAAGCAATGGTAATGGATGTTGAATACATGAATTTCAAAAAAAAAATCAACTAAAATGTAAAAGAACCTCCTACTCCTAATGCTCAAGGATTTTATAATAAGCTAGTAAACACACAATAACTATCATATAAAGCTAGTAACAACCCATTGTATTGTCCTTTGTAGTTAGGCTACATAGTATAAAATCATAGTACAATATTCCAAAATAATGCTACAATGAAATATGCCAATTCATAAGAGAATACATGCCTTAAAGGAACCAAATGCTCGAAGATTTTTATAAAACAAAGGAATTAGTCCCCAAGTTAAGACTTAAGTATAAGAAAATTGATTGTTGTTTCAATAACTTTGTGCTTTATTACAAATAATATACAAATAAGAAAGAATGTTTTTTCTATCACCATCCTTGCAACACATCCTAAAGATCTAGTTGAAGGTGATATAGAGAGATTTCAAATAAAAAATTATGGTAGTTGTCCTTACTATTAGATTCTATAGGTCATATGTATTGAAGTCAATTGCTAGCTCAATGAGATGACATTATGAAAACTCTCACAAGCTAGGGGTTCTATCTTATCCATAAGATGGAGGACCATGGAAACATTTTAACCACACTATAATAAATCAATACTTGGGCCTTAGTCAAAATCATGGCACAAGATCAAATTTCCGTAGTTATGCTATTTAGCCACAGAAACATAGATTGAATGATCTTGTGGCACAAGTAAGCATGACAAAAAAATTGCCACAGGAAAAAATGGTCCCATGGCATAAATAATTATTTTTACCACAAGTTCACTTGTAACTAATATATTCTTCTAGCCATAAGTAAAAACATGACAAGAAAGACACATCCATAACTAGTAACTTATATTGCCACAAATAAAATTATGATAAAAAATAAAATAAAACTATTATAAAAACTAATATAATTAGTTAAAATAATTTTTATATATCCAAATTAAATTGATTATCTAGTTAATTCAATTAGGTATTATCCTAATATTTTTTTTGCATATCTATTAAAATCTATTAATGCTTTCGACTTATATCAAGTTAGGATAAGTCATTGAAATTTTATCTGTTTAAAAATTACAAATTGTATTTATGAGGAATTGAACCTAAATCTTCAAGCAAAGGAATGTCATGCTTTACCATTGTATTAGTTAGTTGCTTTAGTATTATAATATAATATATTTTATATAAAGTTTTAATTGATCGATTGACTTCAAAAATAAAACTACACTTGTGTAATACTAATTATATAATAATAATAATAATAATAATAATAATAATAATAAAATATTAAATAAATACATATAATAAAAATACACTAATACTAAAATATTTTATTATTTTATTTTAAAAATAATTTTTATAAACTAAATACCCATTTATTTCATTACTAATTTTACTTGTATCAATTTTATCCTTTACAAATATCTTATATTAATTTTATATTTCAAAAATAATTAATTAGTTAATTTTATCCTTTTATTAATATTTTTCATTAATTATTATTAATTGAGTTATTACAAAATAAAAGTAAAATTTTTACATTTTTCAAGTAATTTTTTTAAAATTCCTTCGATAAAGGTTGAATTATATAAAATAAATATCTATATAAATCATAACTTTGAACTATTATATTTATTTAAATTTTAACTATAAATTAAAATTTAAATTATTATAACTTATTCACTTTTAATTTTTTTATTTATAATATATATTTTTATCATTCACAAATATAAATTAAATCATTCAAACTTTTACAAATTTTTTATATTAATTTCATATTTCATATGTTATTTATATTTAATTTTTATCCTTTCATTTATCAAGCCATTAATATATCAATAAAATTATAAATGAATAGACCAAATTAATTAAATTTTTATTTAGAATGAAAGAAATTAATGCAAAATATATGTGATAAATGAAATTAATACAATTAGAATTAATAAGGAATGAAAATAAAAATTTAGAATATTTTATATATATCAATCCTTTAAATATAATTTACTTAAAAAATTTTAATATAATAATTTAATTATTATTAAATTTTGCATAATTATTATTTTCAATTTTTTTAATAAAAATTTTGTTAATATTACAATGATGAATGTAGACCTTATTATTACATATTTTTATAATAAAACTTATTATAACTATCTCACAAATTATACTATTAATATATAATATAATGATTTTAGTATTTTCATAATATATATATGTCTTCTTAATTAACACATTTTTTTAAGAATAATGTGATGTGATACAAAATAATTTTTTATAATATTTTATACCTTGATAATTTCTTTTGTTTAATTGATATTTTAAAAATTGGACCGAATAACAAATTAAAAAAATTGTTGTGTATCTATTATATATATATATATATATATATATATATATATATATATATATATATATATATATATATATATATATGTTAATCCTATTAATTTTTAATTTTAGTATATATAGAATTTAAATTCATTGAATAATTATATAATATAATTTTTAATATATTATAATATTTATTTTATTGATGTATATTAATTTTATTATATAAATTTAATTAATGAAAAGTTGAATAATTATTTATTATTTATTAAAAATAATTACATTCTAATAGATATTAAATTTGATACACATGTAAATAAAAATGCTTAGGAGTTTAATAATTGAACTCTTTTTTATATATCTTAAGGTTTAAGGTTCAATTTCTATTTTAATTATTTTAAGAAAAATAATAAAAATACATAACTATACAATTTATACATAGTTCTATCTTTTTACATATACTTTATGAATCAGTTAATTGAAAATATTATATTTTATATCTTTTTTGTTTTAATTAATTGGGATTCATTAGTTGATCAATTGATGAATTAGTTATTTGTTAAATATCTATAATATATAATTATTTATATTTTTTTATTATCTACCATCTTTTAGCATATTGCATTTATTCTAAATAATCTTTTTTATATGTATAGTTACTGAAAATGATATATTTGATAATATTTTTATTTATAGAATTAATTTATGATAGAAGTAATATTTTGTTATAAATAAATTTTCCTGACTTATATAATAGAATAAGTGATATTTTATTACAAGAAATGTATACTTATAATTTAATTTACGACACAAGTGATACTTTGTCATAAAGAATGTGTTCTCATAGCTTAGTATATGGTACAAGTAATATTTTGGCACGAGTAAAGTTTTACTATAACACAAGTGATACTTTGTCACAAATAATGTGTCCTCATAGCTTAATTTTATGGCACAAGTAATATTTTTCTATGAATAAAGTTTTTCCATAACACAAGTGATACTTTGTCATGAAAATTGTGTTCTCATAACTTAATTCATGGCATAAGTGATATTTTGCCATAGGTAAAATTTTCTTATGGTATAAATTTTTTAGATTTTTGGACATTTGTTTGAACTTTTTTATTCCTGTGGTAAGAGATAAAATTGTCAGGATTTTTAAATTTTTATGGCATAATTTATGATACAAGTGTTAATTTATTGTAGTGTCACACCCATATTTAATTTTCCAATGATATTAAAAATGTAAAACTAGGCTTTTGTGTAAATGGCTTCATTCCTTGTAGGTAATTTGAACAAAATCTATTCATGTTGGCTTATGAACGTAAGCCTTTACAATCTCCTTTCATTGATGCATATGAAATAAGAGTATATATTCTTTGCTCTGATTATCCTAGGTCCTATTAGTCTGCATTATTATAGATCATTAATGACTTTCTTGCACATGGTCTGTAATCTAATTGTTAGACATATGCAAAGTTAGTATGCCTCATTTGTATAGAGTTTTTTTAAGGCATTCACATTAAAATTTCATTGCAAGACTTTATTCTTTGATTACTAAACATGTAAATTGCCTTAAGATCACTTGTTTAGGAGGAACAAAAATGTTCTTAAGAAAGGTAAGGTATACAAATCATATCCACCCTTAAGAATTGATGATAAAGATATTTAGGAATGAGTTACTTATATACCAAAGGTTTTGGGCAAAGAGTGTGCAATACAAATTGAAAGGTATAAAGTTTCACACAATTGGACAAAGTAAGGAGTCTTCCAAGAGTTGCCTTATTAGTAGAAAAACATTATTTATCATAATCTAGATGTCATGCATGTTAAAAAGAATGTGTTCAATAGTATGTTTAATATAGTGATGGATGTGAAACGTAAAATAAAGGATAATGCAAAAGCTAAGATGGATTTAGGTAAGTTCAGCAAGTGCAGCAAATTTAACCTAGTTCAATAAGGAAACTTTGAACCCTATATGGAAGAATCCATTTTTTAAGCATATATAACTGAGGAGACACTTAGTTTCTAATCACATAATTATGAACCTCATATGTAATTAAGGAATATTGGAATGCCTAGGAACAAATGTGGTGGGGATGTTTGTTTCATATTCAATTATCTTAGTCATCCAGCAAGGGAATGCAAGTACATATGTTTAACAAACCAAGAGTGCTTCTTAGTTGTAACATATGCATTGCCAAACTATGATGAGGTGCAATCATATGTGAAGTGAGTACTTAATGTAATGATTCCAACTAATGTAATGACATATTTCATAAATTTTCAATAATAACTAACGATATGGTGTAAGTTATGATGGCTATCAAACTCAATCAAAATTAGAATTTACTAGTTTGATAAAAAATTTACAATATGAGATAACAAATCAAGTTGAATCCCTAGTGATCCACTTAACGCATCTTATCATAATGATTTAATAACTATGATTACAAAATTATTTAAGCCTTTTATACACTAAAAGCAAAAAAGATAAATGCAAAAAAAAAGTGAAAATTAAGAATGCAGCATGTAGGAAACAAAACAAATTAGTGTGCAAGAATGCAAATAAGATATAAACAATGTTTAAGAATGCAAACAAAACTAAATTAGAAGGGGGTTTGATTCAAAGTTAAACAAAATGCACTATTAGAAATAGAATGCAAAAGTAACGTAAGAGTAACATAGAAAATTAACATAGAAATGCAATTGGCCTAAGGAATTAAGAACTCTTTAATGGATTAATCATAAATTATAATATATTTGATAATTCCAGTTTTCAACCTGGAATTATCTGGAACCCCTACAATAATTCATGAATTCTATGCTAGATAATTATCTAGGATTTAATCAATTAAGATTAGCAAAATCAAGCAATTACTATAATTTGTAAAGTTAGATTTAAATTGATTTGAAAATATAATTCAGTTGAATTGGAAGGTTAAGCTAGAAACCTCTAATTTAATTATTCAATCCTTTATTCCTATATAAAAAATAATAATTAACTAACCACAATTTGATATAAAAATAGGTAAATATCAAAACTCACAATATTGAACACAAATTATACTAAATCAGTATCTAATTCATTTAATTCCAAGTAGTTAAAATAAAAAATTAGGAAAAAAGGAAAATTAATTGACAAAAGCTAACATTACAACTTAGGATCTCATAATCTAAATAAAAGTGAGCCTCAAATCGCTTGAATCAATCAAACAATTAGCCTTCTACTGCTAAAGAGAAGAAAGTTAAAGAAGAGAAGAAAATTATCTAGACTTGTGTAGAAATATTTTCTTTCCATTGGAGGCATAAATCCTATATCTAATTTCCTATGGTACTAAACCTAATGGGTTAATATAATATACCTCTTAGGGAGGGCCTTGCTAATTTTAGAAGCCCAAAATTTAATTTAGAAAATAATACATTATAAGATTTGTTGCAATAAAATCTCATAGGTCTAAATTTTAGCCATTGTAAAGCCCCTAAAACTACATGGTTTCACTAAATCAGAGACATGAAATTGTTAGGCTAAGTTTTAAGAAATTATATGTTCTATTTTCACCTTAATTGGACCTTTAGAGCTCTAGGTATAGCCTGAAAATCAAGAGTAGTTCAGCTTAGATAGAATCAAAGCATGAATTTCACAACCATTTTTTACTTTCCAAGACTGGTCTCTAGTCAAAACATGAAAATTGTAGAATATTCTCTTTATCCAAAAATATAAAGATAACCTAAATCCAATCTTCGGAACTCAAGTTAAAGTTAAAAATCTAAGATTCTCAGAAAATTCACTCCCTAACTCTCAAGTATTTAAGACAAGTATTTCACTTAACCTCATTCCATGAAATTATTCCACCATAAACTTGCCAATCATCTAATCTTCGCTACTCAAATCATATGTATGAGACAAATAAAAAAGACTTTATTCGAAGATTGTAATGTGACTAAGGAAAATGAAAGGAAAAATGAAAATATCATAGGATAGAAATCAATAGAACACTTGAATTATAAATACATATGCCAATCATGAATAATTATAACTTAATATAATGACCCAACTTCAAATTCAAACACTCATTAACTTCTAGTTACCTCACTCTTTTAATTTTAGTTTATAATATAATCATTTAACATATCCTTATTCTTTTAATTTTAGTTTATAAGTTTTATTATGATAATTTTATCTATTTTGGGATAAAATCAAAATCAAATTAAGTTTAAATTGAGCTAAATTTTAAACTTTACAATTTTTATTCAAAGTGAATTCAAATTAAAATATTGTTATTAGTTCAAACTCAAATAGTTATATCTGTTAGTTAAGTTATACTTGGTAGTATCAAATTTTAATTTAACTTAACTTAGTTTTGCTCCTAATAGTATCTTTTTTAGAAAAAAATATTGATGATTAATAGGTCAATATAAACTAACAAACTAGGTCAGGCCTTTAAAAAGTTAAATATGAACCAATTAGCTCGGCCAAATTTTACGGGTTAAGTTAGGCTAATTTTTTTAATGCAAGACTAGTCTATTTTATTTAAAGTATATCTCGGCCTAACCTACTTCTACTCCTATTGAAGATTGATTCTGCTTCAAAATTTAGTTCCTTCATTATCATGGGATGAAAAAAACTTAATGACTAAGTTGATTTAACATTGTTAATTCTTCTTTTACATTTTCAAAGGCAATTTACAATCTAAGATTACTTCCAAATATAAATTATCCTCATACCATTTATTAAACATGTGGTCATTATCTAAGAAATGATATTTCAAATTAAAGTTGGAAATTTAAAAATATGTTACCACATTTACTAATGGCATAATCTTACTTCTTAAATTTTGTGGCTTCAATGAGGAACAATTAGGGTCACATGACAAAAACATTATATAATATACACAGGGTGCTTAGCAAACAACCTTTTAATTAACCATTAGTTCATTTCAATGCCTTTAGCCACTTAATTAAATTAATAAGTTGATTTGAGATGTTTGATAAATAAACATTTTAGTAAGTTTATTAACATTCAAATAATCATTTTGAAAAAGCTAAGAATAGTAGCTTTTTAAGACGGTTAGTTTGTATTTAATATAGAAAAAATTTTTACCCATAATTATAATTTTTTTTACATTTCCATCCTTGATAAATAAAAAAATACTAAATTATATTTATTTATTTCTTAGAGAAGAATCTAATACATATAATATATTATAATTATTTATTTTTAAGTAAAAACTAAATAAGTATAATAAATCATAATAAAATATTTACATAATAATAAAAAATTACGTATATATAATCCAATATTTTCTATCAAGTTGTAAAAAAAAAAAGAAGAGAACATAATTTTTTGTTAAATAATATATTTTTAATTAAATAATAATATATATTAAACAAAAAATAATGGAATGATATTACTTGTAAAAAATATTTTTATAATTAAAATGTGTAATTCATCAATATTTTTAATAATAAACATATGAATTTTAAATTTAATGTTAATTATAGTTACAAAATAAAATTTAATAATTACCACATCTATTAAAATATTATAAATATTTGTTAATTATAAAATTATAACTATTCAATTTTTAAAAGAAAATTAAATAAGTATAATAAATTATAATAATATAATTTTTTTAAAAATTTAATATAATACATAATATATTATAATTTAAAATATTATTAAAATAAAATAATTTTCAAATAAATCATAATACATATATCCTCATATATTATTTTATATGCAAATAATTAATTTTACTAAATAGTTAATTCAATTGATTAACTGCTAATATAATTAACTAATTGATAAATAAGATCAAAGTTTACAAGTAGATTCAAAGAAAAACATCCTATCAAGATATTGTAATTAATGTTTAGCATGTATGTACATGTAGATGGAAAACATATGTTAAATAATGACAACAAATTTTTAAAATGGGATGAAGGTAACATTCTTAATCTATAAATTACCACTAAAAGTTCATATAGCGACTAACAATGCTAACTAAGTTTAACAATCAAAATTTTCCATCCATTAATCATGAAGGGACATATTTATGAGACAAATTTCATCTTCAAGGATCAAATTGATATTAATTTTTAATAAGAGATAAAATTAATAAAAACTTCATATTTATGAGGATTAAGGTTGGTATTTAAGGCTTTTGTTTGGGAGGCTCATATGACCTTTCTCAAGACCATATATATGACCATTTGATGATCCATATCAATTCTAAAAGTTATCAACTCTTTCTAACCTAGACTAATAGAAGGACTAAAATATAAAACAAATTTTAAGGCAAAAATAAAATTTTAGTCATTCTCTCTATTTCTTAAAAAAAGTTGAAAGTATGAATTTCAAAGAAATAAAAATATACATTTTTTATTAAAATGATAGGTCCTAGAAAAAATTATGAACTTTAAAATAAAAAGTTATATCTTTATCTTTCATAAATTTAAAAAAATTAAAAATAAAAATTAAAGAAATCTAAATCTACCTTTTAGATTCAAAGTGCCATTTGGACTAATTTGTAATTTGCTTAGTTAATATTTTGTGACATAAATTAATTTTTAATTTGCATTTCTTTTTACATGACCTTCTATTGACTCCTTTGATTCAAATAAAAAAGTATAAACTAAATAGTAAGATTGTAGTGAGCAAAGTTCCATGATTTGATTATTTAATTTGTGAAATGGTTTATCAAGTTAAAATTGATCAATGATACCAAAATAAATCACAAATCAGTAGGTGAACTAGGGCTTGCATATCTTTGGGTGGTTCAAATTTCAAAAAATTTAAAACATTTCTTTTTCGATCTTGTATTTTTTAAAACAATTATATATAATTCTTTAAAATTTAAAATATTTTGATCAAGATTCTTAATACATTATATTTCAACTATTTCTTCAAAGTTTTCCTTCACTTTGTTTGTGAGTTAGCGTTAAATATTTTAAATCATATTTGGATAAAAAAACTTAAAGTATATTGCATGTAAATAACTTGAAAATTTACCTAATTCATAGCCTTAATCCAAAAATAAAAAAAGTTGATTCAACCTTAACAACATCATAAACGTCACTCATCATATTTTAAAATGAAGCATTCAACACTTCTTTAAAATGATGTTTAAGCACGAAGTGTAAGGATTTTTTTGGGTTTTTTCCTTTTCTTCACGTAAGAGGGATTTGACCTAAAGTCTCCATGCTATATCTATGCAGTAATTAAGTTCTAACCAAATTTGCTCAAGTGTTAGGTTTATGACTTGCATGGTGTAGACTTCAATTTTAGTTGACTTTTTCTTTCTCAACTATTTGACTTTCAACAGCTAGCATTTACCCTCACAAGTATGACCCAATTGAAAAATTAATTCTTCTATATTAGTTATTAAATCATCATATTTTAAGTCAATTATAAAATGAAATTTTTAAAAATTATTAGCTAACAGACTCCATACTTTTTCTAAAATTTTTTAATAAAAAATCCCATCTTTAGTAACTTATATAAACATCCATTCACTAGGGGAAAATGCCTATAATATATTAAAAAGGAATATTAAAGTAGCCTATCAATCATAGTATAATTAAAGACTAAATTTCTTTGATAGAGACTATAACCATATGTAAATAAGAAATCCAAGTGGATCCCTTAAACATTATCCAAGAAAAGAGTACTCCTTGACTTTAATGGATCCAATGTGTTTTCATCATTCTTATTAGCTAAAAATATTGCCACTAAAGATCAGATTGTCAGCATAGGAAAGTAGATGTAGTAATTTCCACAAAGAAAATAACTTAGTGAATGAAGTACAAAAAATCCTTATAAAAGGAGAAAATCATCAACTTTTTCTCAGGGGAATAAAAAAACTTAACAACATGAGAACAAAGTGTAATGAAGAAGAAAATTGTACAAAGATCCTGATCTTATGATCTAAAGTGAATAACCATTCATAAAATGAAATCTAGCAAAAATTAAAGTAATAGTAGTAGTAGTAGTAGTAGTAGTAGTAGTAGTAGTAATAGTAGTAATAATAATAATAATAATAAAGAGAAAAACTCCAATTTGTGACTTGGGCAAGAAAGAAAGAAAATCTAAAGTCTCTTTTTTAATTAATAACTTAACATAGTACATGATACACAAATAAAATTTTTGAGTAGATTAATTGTGGCTATAAGTGGGGTAATCATTTCATATATTAGAGTATTAACACACTTTTTCACTATTAACAATAGTCATCTCTCATATTTAAATTCATATCCATTAACAAGCAAATTTTATTTAAGACTAATATTTTTTTTACTAAATTAACATCACCCAAAAATTTAGATAAATTATACTTACATCTTTTGAGATTAATTAATTATACTCATAACTCTCATTTATTTTTAGAAATATATGTTTATCCCTCTTATTTTTATGAAATAAAAGAACTATTATTTTTTTAAAATGGAGAAGAAGTGAAAAGGATTGATAGTGCATATTTTTCAAACTAAAAAAAGCATAGATAAATGTAATTACATTAAATTTATTGTAATTTTTTTAAAATTCCTACCATTTGTATTCATATAAGTCATTTAGGGAAGGTAATGTTTGAGATAGGAAAAGGAAATTGGAAAAAAAAAAGAAAAAAAAGAAAGCTATTATGCTATAAATGGCATTAATAGAGGTAAACAAAATTGGATATTGCTTTGACAAAAAATGGACCAAGATGAGTTGTCAAAATTGTAATAATGGACTATGAGTTTAAAGATGATGTTGACAAATTTAAAGATGGAGTTAAGAGCCAATAATTCGTGACACAATTTAGCTGATATATATTTTTGCATAATATTTGTTAGCTTTAAGAGATTACACCCTTTAACCGATAAGAGGTGTGAAATCAAGTTATTGCAATAGGTTGATGTAGGACTAAATTATATGCATCTCATATTGATTATGATCAATTACAAAAATAAAGAATAAACTATCCTCATTTAATAATGTAAAATAAGGATATATATTTTCTATATTATTCTCATTTCCTTTAATCTTACAAATGATGAATAAAGTCTAGGGATAATCTTGACAATAATAAAGATATTATATATGTACAAGAGGAAATCAAGCTAAATTAAAGATTATGACAGATACAATGAGATTTTAGCAGATATGACTCTAATACTCCCCCTCAAGTTAGTGCATGGAGATCACAAATGCCTAACTTGCATCTTAAAAGCTAAAAATGGTTGGTACCTAATGCCTTTGTGAATAAATCCATAGGTTGTTCTTAAGTTGGAATATGATGGGTGTTAAGAGCGAGCTACTTTCTAACAAAATGATAATCGATCTCAATATGCTTACTATATTCATGAAAAACTAGATTATAAATTATGTATAATGCAATCTGATTGTCACAATAGAGATGTATGAATTCCGAATGTTTGATAGTAAGAGTAGAGAGGAGATTGCATAACCATATTAATTCACTAGTAATCATAGCTATAGACCTATATTCGACTACTATTGAGGATCGGGAGACTATTGATTGTTTTTGGTTTTCTAAGCTGCAGGTGCATTACCAAGTTAGATATAAAAGCTAAATGTGGACTTACTAGTTAAAAGGAAGCTTACCCAATCAAAATTACAAAAGCCTCTTAGCTGAAGACCATTATATGATGAAAAGAAGAAACCAAGGCTAGAAGAGGATTTCAAATAGCATAGTACCCCTTATGGAAGCTTGTATATGATTTTTGCATGGACATTGCATCCACTAGCTAAGAATATAAATTGAATACATGATATCTAGTCAAGTAATGGTCAAATAGATGAGTTTCCCAACCAGTCTATATAAAGGCTCGGATCATCAAGGATTTGGCTACTATCAAGTAAGAGGTCATGTTGTTATGCCATGGGAAAATGAAAGGGTTTACAAACTAACCTGCCAAATTCTTTAAGGATATCTAGCATGTGTTTGCATTGACAAAATGATATCCCAAAAAGTGAGCGAGGAAACTCAAAGGTAAGAAATTATTTTAAGTGTTGATGGTCTTTGATATGGAAGCATTGCGAAGATAATGTTTAACAATGTCATAGTAAAAAGCATCATTGCCTATAAGATTAAATCATAAACATACACTAGGATTATAGCAAAGATATTCCCTAAAACCATAGGAAAAAAGAGTAGATGAAGCCAAATTTAAGTATGGCAGTGGAGAGTTTGTCAAACCATTGACATAAGGCTTGACAAATACCATAAAGCAATTTTGTAATCAACATATTCAATTATCATTGGATTTTTGGAGTCCTGGTGGTGCTACCATGTATACTTCTTTATGTAAGTCATCATGAAGGAAAGCATTTGTTACATCTAATTGATACAACAATCAATTCTTAACTGTAGTGAAAATGAAAAAGGTAATTCATCATGGTGAGCTTTGCAATAGGAGCAAAAGTTTCGATGAAGTTGACCCTTTTAGCTTGAGTATAACCCTTTGTAGCAAGGTATGCCTTGTATCATTTAGCATTACCATCTGCATGATGCTTGATTTTATATACTCATTTAGATCTAATTGGTCTCTTACTAAAGGGAAGTGGCTCTAAGCTCCATGTTTTATTTTGTTCTAAAGCTACCAACTTAACATCCATTACCTTTTGCCATTGGGATATTTGTTATCTTGGGAAAAGGATTCTAGTATAAAATTTCAATGAAAAATTTTAAATCTAAATTAGAAAAGAAATTAGTTTCCAAGTTATCTTTATTTGCAAGTCATCTTAATTTAGAAAAAGGTTTTATAAAATGAATTAATTAGTTTCCAAGTTAAGCCTTAGGTATAAGAAGATTGATTGTTGTTTCAATGATTGTATGCTTTATTATAAATAATATGCAAATGAGAAGGAATGTGTTTTCTATCACTATCCTTGCTACATATCCTAAAGATCTAGTTGAGGGCAATATAAGGAGATTTCTAATAAAAAAATTATGGTACTTATCTTTACTCTTAGATTCTATAGGTTGTACACATCAAGGTCAACTCCTAACTCAATAAGATGGCATCATGAAAACCCTCACGAGCTAGAAGTTCTACCTTATCCATAGGATGTAGGACCATGGAAACACTTTAACCACACCCATCCTTAATTTTTCAATGATCTTAAAAATGTAAGACTAGGCTTCAATGTATATGGTTTCATACCCTATAGTTAATTTGAACAAAATCTATTTAAGTTGGACAATGATTGTAACCCATTACAATCTCCTTTAATAGATGTGTATGAAATAGAAGTATATATTCTTTACTTTGATTATCCTAGGTCTCAGTAGTCTAAAATTTTACATTGATATTTACCTATTGCCATTAATAGATGAATTAAAAATATTGTAGGAAGATGGTGTGTGTATATATATTGTACCTTTAAAACAAAATTTTACCATATGGATTGCATTATTATGGACGATTGATGAATTTCTTGCATATAGTATGTTATCTAGTTGGTAAATGCATGGAAAGTTAGTGTGCCCTATTTGTATTAAGTTTTCTAAAGTATTCACATTAAAATATGGTTGCAAGACTTTATTCCTTAATTGCCAAATATGTAGGTTGCCTTAAGATCATTTAATTAGAAGGAACAAAGATATTCTCAAGAAAGGTAAGGTAGACAGATCATATCCACACTTAAGTATTAATGATAGGGAATTTAGGAAAGGGTTACTTATATACCAACGGTTTGAAGCAAAGGGTATGCAATATAAACTGAAGGGTATAAAGTTTCACATAATTAGACAAAGTAAAGCATCTTTTAGAAACTACTTTATTAGCATATAAACATTATTCGTTATAATCTAGGTGTCATGCATATTGAAAAGAATGTGTTTAATAATATGTTTAACACAATGATGGATGTGAATGGTAAAATAAAGGATAATACAAAAGCTAAGATGGATTTTGCTAAGTCAAGTAGGTGCAGCAAATTTAAGCTTGTTTAATAAGGTAACTTTGAACCCCATATGGAAGGATCCATTTTTTAAGCATATATTATTAAGGAGACATCCAATTTCTACTCACATTACTTTAAATCTCATGTGTAATCCAGGAATACTAGAGTACCTAGGAATGATGATAACAAGGATATAGAAAATGCTAGGGATGTTTGGTTCATATTGAATCATCCTTGTCACTTGGCAAAGGGATACAAGTACATATATTTGACAAACTAAAAGTACTTTAAGGCTATAATATATGCACTACCAAACTATAATGATGTGCAACCATAGGTGAAGTAAGTGCTTAATATATTGAGTTTAATTAATGTCATGATATATTTCAAAAATTTCCATAAGAACTAATGATACGACATGAGTTGCGACATCTGTTGAACCTAATTAAAATTGAAATTTGCTAATTTGATAAAAATTTATACAAGGCAATAAACCAGATTGAACTCCAAGTGATCCACTTAACACATCCTATCATAATGACTTACTAACTATGATTACAAAATTATTTAAGCCTTTTATACACGAAAAGCAAAAGTGATAAATGTAAACAAAAGTGAAAATTAAGAATGTAGTATGTAAGAAACAAAAAAAAATACTATACAAGAATGCAAACAAGATATAAATAATGTGTAAGAATGCAAATAAAACTAAATTAGGTGGGGTTTGATTAAAAATTAAATAAAATGCACAATTAGAAATAGAATGCAAAAGTAATGCAAGAATAACAAAGAAAGTCAACACAAAAATGGAAATTGACCTAAGGAATTAATGTCACAACCCACTCTAGATTGTGATTGACGTAGGTCCCAATACTTGATTTCCATAAGCCTTAACATTTTTTTCTCTTTCTATCCAATGAGAGTTTTCAAATTTTAAAAGGGACTTGAAATTCACTTTAAATTTTTGCTAAAAAATGAACAGAGTCTTCCCTATTTTTTGAACACTTTGTAGGGGCTACACACCCTTATTTACAAAACCTTTTTATCTTCCTAGGAGTAACAACATTCAACATACAAAATTTCAACATTTATACATAAATAAATGATTCAATACATCAATGGTTGAATCATTGAAAACTTTATCTCATTTTCTAATCTTAATCCAACTATCGAAAATTCTTTTGTAAGGTGGTCTTGGATATCTACAAATGCAACGAGTTCAAAAATATACTTATTCCAACTTGAAAATAGTTAAAATAAAATAGAGTGAGTTATGAAAATTTAATAAGCATATAACTACCACTATCCTACAGGATATTAACATAATAATTACAAGCTAAACATGTATTCAATTAAAACTAATAGCAGACCAATCTTTGGATTTTCTGGGATCTACAAAAATAAACCTTGGTATTCATTAAGTATTCACATGCACATAGCTTGGATACCAAATTTCACCTCACAAGCTACAATAATCTTAAATATTCTCTAATACACAATATCCTTATCATATTATACATTACCCATTTTGAGTAGCTATCACACTCATAAAAAGCCATTAGGGATTAAACACAAAGGAATCATCATAACCATGCAAAGTCCTTGCAATCATGTTAAATAATGATATTCAATTACAGACAAACTCAAACATCATAACATATCACTCATTCAGTTATAATACTCATACATGTAGCTATTTTTTGGTTTCAAGGTCAATTCTATACCCTTCTCAATTCTTAACTGAGAATTTCCTTTCTAGCTCTCAAATCAATCTTATATTCTCTACAACTATCTATAAAAAATTTCCCATCCAGCTTTCAGAGCATCATTCCATTACAATTAGCAAATTGCAATATCATTGCTCTAGCAAAGGTCCTAATTTCCATTGTCATTCATGGCAAGATTTGTGGATAATATACACATGAAAGTTCAACTCACACATCACCATTGTTTATAAAATTTTTAATGCAAAGTAATTCATCACTGGACAATGCTAAGCACATAACAATACATACACGGGTATACAACAATGTCATCATGTTTTCCTATACATTCATATCATATAGATATCATTGAAACTCAGTCACACTCCACCAATAGTTAGAAATACTACCACTATGCTTTCATTGTGCACTTTGATTAGCTAACATTCCCTCAAATTGTTAATTGTACTTATACCATAGAATTGAGTTTATGCATGAGCATAAATACATGAATATAAAATCTAAACTATTAATAAGAAGTTATAGTTCATAATATTTAAGCCATCTTTTATGAAGATAAAAAATTTATGGTGAGATATGTACTCATCTAAAAGTTTCCATTATTCTTAAAACCCCTACTTATTCTACAATCATCATTTCTTTCTTCCTACTTCACATTTGGTTCTAGGAAGAAACATGGAGATTGTATTTCAAATTAGTTTCTAGAAGTATAGATCTTACATTATAGCAAAAGAAATACATAATACCTTGACATTATAGTTCGAAATCTTTAAAAATAATTTGAATCACCTCATAATGAGTCATTATTGACATATTTCAATTCATCAAGAAGTTCTCACCCAAATAAAATGATATGTCATATAACCATCTTTAAAGCCTTCATTTTTAGCAACAAGTAACTAGAATACCAAAGTTTAAACCAAATAGTAATAAAAACAACTTTTGTTGTAAGTGACACCACTAACAATTTGAGATATTGCAAGAATACAAACACTTTGCCCCAACTAGGGTGACATAATAAATGTCATAGAACTTATTTATTCCATGTGATATTGAAGACTTATAAGGCTAAGCAAATTAGTAAAGTAGTAACATATCTAATTATTTCCTATTTCTAGTAAACCTTATCATTTCCAATTTACTTGTTATTTCCACCTCCCAATCTAATCTAATCTAATCTAAATCCCAACATAAATAATAAATCTTTTCTAGTTCCAAATGCATAATAAGTCATTCTCATAATATAATCATGTTTTCCTAAGTTATTGTCCCTCATTTTAAATATCCATAAAATTGGTTTTTATAGTTCTTACATAAATCTACCATAAAATTAAAAATATTCTATTTATAGTTGAATAATCTTATTTTGACATTTTATATCATAAAAGTTATATTTTTCTCTTGCTTCATCACATGTCTCAAATATGTATAAAATTTGATACCTTGGATTAATAATCAAATCACCATAAAAATTAAGACTTTATGATATAGTCATGCTCACCATCATCAAAAGTACCTAGCCTAAGCTCGCCAGTAATGAAAACTGGTCGGGTCGTCAATGAATGAAAGAGAGAGAAAATATAGATACAAACTATGTTGATGCTATACCATGGCTTTCATGCACTATTGGTGGGGATGACTTGGTTGGGCATAGGTAAGACAACAATAATCAGGTGACAGAGGTCTTTCACATCAACAACAACTTCTCTTGATGTTGTAGAAATAAAAGGCCCGGGCTCATAGAAGAAAGAAAGAGGAAAGAATGAGAAGATACAAAAAGATGTAATTGAGAGGGAAAAGGAGATAGTAGCACATAAAGAAGAAAATGAGAAGAAAAGGGAGGGCATTAAGTGAGAAAAAAGAGATGGTGGGGAGGAGAGAGAGCCGCGGTGGGTGTGGTTTAGAGAGAAAAGGCAAACTTGAGAAAGAAATGGAGACTTTTGAAAAAGGAAAGAAAAAGAAAAAGAAAAATAGCCAAAGGCTTTGATTCAATACATCTCACTCTTAATAAGTTCACTACTCCACATGATCTCAGCCCTCCATCCAAATTATAATATGTTTGAGCCATGAGATCTTTATACTTTATAATTTCCTCAAAATAATTTTAAAACTCAATGTGAATAGTTTAAAATATGCACATAATGATTAAAGAATCATTTATATGATTTCATATATTTATATATGTATAATAAATTCCATACTTCTCTAATAAAATATTTTACTAATGCTTTTAATAAATAAAATCTTAATACTTACATTTTTTATAACATAAATATTATTTAAAACCTCAATGATTTCAACCTTCAACAATTCTAAAAAATAATTTATTAAATACAATAATTATTTTTCATAAATCCTTATACTCAAAATTGCTACAATATTTTTAATTTATAGGAAATCTTTTTTAAAAATCATTTTAAACTAATCTTAAATTATTATGGCCATATACAAAATACATACATTTCAAATATTACCACAGATATCATTTTCAATTTTTTAGAACTTTTGATATGAAAAGATAAATTTAAAACCACATATTAACTAAACAAAATAAATATTCTCCATCTGGGATATAGAACTCTTTAGTGCATTAATAACAGATCATAACATATTTGATAATTCTAATTCTTAACTTAGAATCATCTAGAACCCTTATAATGATTCATGAATTCTATGCCAAATAACCATCTAAGATTTACTTAATTAAGATTAGTAAAATAAGCAACCATTATAATTTGTAAAGATAAATCTAAATTTATTTAAAAATATAATTCAATTAAATTAAAGCATTAACCTAGAAACTTTATTTAATCATTCAATCCTTTATTCCTACATAAAGAATAATGACTAACTAACCATAATTTGACATAAAAAATAGATAAATATAAAAATTCACAATATTGAACATAAATTATACTAAACAAGTATCTAACTCATTCAATTCCAAATAATCAAAATAAAGAATCAGGGAATGAGAAAAATCAATTGATCAAAGTTAACATTATAACTTAAGATCTCATAATCCAAATAGAAGTCAACCTCAATTTCCATAAATCAATAAAAAAATTAGCCTTTCATTGTTGAAATAGAAGAAAGTTAGAGAAGAGAAGAAAATTATCTAGACTTATGTAGAATTATGTTCTTGCCATTGGAGGCACAAACCTTATATTTGATTTCCTATAATAGTAAACCTAATAGGCTAAGATAATATGTCACCCAAGGTTATAAGGATAGGGCCTTGCTAATATTAGAAGCCATGAACTTAATTAACAAAATAACACACTGAGAGTTATTAGAGTAAAATCTTATAGGTTTAAATTCTAGTTATTGTAAGACCCTTAAAACTATATAGTTTCACTAGATCTTAAACATGAAACTTTGGGTTCTTGTTTCACCTTGATTGGACTTCTAAAACTCTAGATATGGCTTGAAAATCAAGATTAATTTAGCTTAAATAAAAATGAAGCATCAATTTCATAACCATTTTTTACTTTCCAAACATCTGAATTGGACCTCAATCAAAACATGAAAATTGTAAAACTTTCTCTAAACATTCTAGCAATATAAAAATCACCTAAATCCAATCTCTAGAACTTAAGTTATAGTTGAAAATCTAAGACGGCATAAAAATCTAGCATTAATCAAACAATTTTTAAAACAATGCAAAACCAATACCCAATCACATAACAAGGCCAATCCCATAAAATTAAATTTATATAACACACTAAGAAGCATAAAATAGAAAGAAATAATATAATCAATATTTTACACATCAAACTCCCTCACACTTACTCTTTGCATGACCTTAAACAAAACATAACTTTATTCAAAATTATAAACAAAATATTTATTTTTGAAAAACTTCAAAATCATAACTACATTAGCAAGAAACAATCATATTGATCAAGAGAAATACCACACTATAAAGGAAAGTCTTGATAAACTTAAATTAACTAATATAGTAACTTTATTCAAAAAAAGTATATTAACATAGTAGATTCTTATAAAATTCACTTTCCAACTTTCAAGTGTTTAGGACAAGTATTTCATTCAAGCTCATCTCATGAAATTATTCTATCATAAGCTTACTAATCATCTAATCTCCACTACTTAAATCACATGTATGAAATAAATCAAAAGAACTTTATTCAAAGGTTATAATTTGACTAAGGAAAAGAAAAGGAAAAATAAAAATATAAGAAAATTAGAAATTAAAGAAATTAATAGAACACCTAAATTAAAAATGTATAGGTCAATCATAAATAATTATAACTTAATACAATAGCCTAACTTTAAATTCAAACACTCATCAACTTCTTGTTGCCATATTCTTTTCTTTTTTTTCACTTTTTTATTTTTTTTCCTTTTGTCCATCTTTCATTTTTCCCTTTTATTGACTTTCTTATTTTTTTTTCTAACCAACCTTTGAATTTGAAATTAATAAATTTTCATAACTTACACATTCACATAGCCTCACAATTATTTAAAAACTCATCTCATAAAAATTCAAATACTCTACTAGTCCCTAAGTTTAAATAAAGACACTTATTTTTCATTAGA
This sequence comes from Sindora glabra, assembly GCA_020226215.1. Taxonomy (NCBI): domain Eukaryota; kingdom Viridiplantae; phylum Streptophyta; class Magnoliopsida; order Fabales; family Fabaceae; genus Sindora; species Sindora glabra. The sequence continues at coordinate 18,874,268 of CM035230.1, read as the reverse complement.
AAAGGAAATGTTTATAGGCTAATCAACAAAAAAGGCAATTAAGTTCAAAGGGTTCAAAAAAGATAAAAAATTCAAGATTGGCTATTTGGCTCTAGCTTAAATAAAGGAAGAATGTCTTTATCATTTTTATGTATGCATGTGCAAATGTAATCTCAAAAAGAATCAAAGAAGTTCTAAAGAAATAAATCATGAAAGAACATCACACAAGAAAGAAAAATAATAGTATAAATTTTCAACATAAAGCTTAAAATCTCATTAGGAAAGTCATGCTACCAAAATTCAATCTACTAATCAGTTTCAAGAATCAAAACCATTCATTTAATTATGTTATGAATCCTATCTAGCTTCAATTGAATTCTGCTCATGAAAAATGTAAAATCTCCATTAATGAAAAGCAATTAAAATGACTCAAAATCAAGTGGAAAATACATTTTTTAATAATTTTTTTTACTTCAAAAGTATTAAATGAAGACAAAAACACTAAATAAATCTTAGAAATCTCCCCCTACACACTTAAATTTTACATTTTCTCAATGAAAGCATATTAACATCAAGAAAGATAAAAGATAAGTAAATTAAAAGAGAAAAATAAGAGAAAGCAAATCTAAAAAACTTGGATTGCCTCCTAAAAATTACCTTTGTTTAATATCTTTAGCTAAACTCAAAATCCTTCACCAAGAATAAATTAAGGCTTTCAACTCGATTGTTTCCACCACTTACTCTTGAAAACCTTCATAAAATGGCTTAAGTTTATACCTATTGAGTTTGAATACCTTGTTGTTTTTCACATTCTTGATCTTAACTACAGTATAAGAAAAAATATTAGTAACAACAAAACGTCCATTCCAATGAGAATGAAGTTTGCCTAGCATCAATTTAAGTCTTGAATTAAAAAATAGAACTTTTTTACCAATCTCAAAATTTTTTCTAAAATAAGCTTATCATGCAATGACTTTGTTTTCTTCTTGCAAAACCTAGAATTCTTGTACACTTTATGCCTAAGTTCCATTAATTCCTACAATTATAATTTTTTGTCTTCTCTAAATACATTCAATCCATGTTACACCTTTTAATAGCCTAAAAATATTTTATGCTTTAACTCTACTAGAAAATGATATACTTTCCTAAAAATAATCTAGTATGGGAACATCCAATTGGAGTTTTGTATACTATCCTATAGGTCTACAATGCATAATTCAATCTAAGGCTCAAATCTTTTCTATAAGGCTTTATAGTTTTCTTTAAAATTGATTTGACATCTTTATTGGAAACTTTTACTTACTCATTTGTTTGGAAATGGTATGATGTAGAAACTCTATGACAAAACCTATATTTCTTCAACAAAGCTTTAAGTGCTTGATTGTAAAATGACTCCTTTGATCACTTATCAAAGCACATGAAATGTCAAACCTACTAGAAATATGAAATTTGACAAAATCTAAAATAACTTTTGAATCATCAGTTCTGGTGGCTTTAGCTTCCACCCACTTAAAAATATAATCAATAGCTAGTAGAATATAAATAAAACCAAAATACGAGGAAAAAGGACCTATAAAATTTATACTTTACACATAAAAAACCTTATAAAAAAGCATAGAAATATGAGATATCTCATATTTATGAGTTAAATTTCATGTTCTTTGACATTGTTCACAATTTCTACAAAACAAGTAAGCATCATGGAATAAAATGGACCAATAAAAACCAAAATGAAATACTTTCCTTACTATTCTCTTAGGTCTAAAATGACCTCCACAAATATGAGTATGACAAAATGTAAGTATAAAATGAAACTTAGAGTCATGAACAAATCTCCTAATTATTTAATTAGCATAAAATCTCTGCAAATAAGTATCATCCCATACATAATATTGGGTCTCACTCTTCAACTTACCAATCTAAGCTCTCTTAGTATATACAGGCAACTCATTAACAAACAAATGATTCACTAAATTTGCAAATCAAGGATCCTTACTTAGCAACTAAAAAAGTTATTCATATAGAAAAGTGTCCTAAGTGGGTAAGGTGTCTATAGCTTTTGGAATCCTGCTTAAATGGTCAACAACTAAGTTTTCAGCATCACTTCTAACTCTAACCTCAATGTCAAACTCTTGTAAAAACAACATCCATTTAATTAGATGCGGTTTTGCCTTAAGTTTCTTCAAAAGGAACTTCAAAGTTATATAACCACTTTAGAATCAAGAAAATGTGATTTAAATTTATCTAAGTAAAAATAAAGGCTAAAAGTTCTTTTTCTATAGTAGTGTAGTTGGCCTGTGTAGCATCCAAAGTTTTTAAAGCATAATAAATCACATGAGGTTGTTTTTCCACTCTTTGTGCAAGAACAGTACCAATTGTATAATTACATTGACTTAATTGGTAAATGTCAAGATGGTGGCTAAATGATAGGAGTAATGATTAACTTGTCAATAGACTCCTTGCAATGTATAATTTGAAATTATGATTTAAAATATTTATGAAGAATTTTTCCTTTTATGATATTGACTTAGATAAGCTTTACATGAGATCTTATTATACATCATACATTACATGGGATGTCATAGAATAACATGAATATAATTTCTCATACTTTACACACTAAAAGAAAGGTTATGTTCATGACATTGAGGTTCTAAAGAATGGAAAATGATTTTATAATGTTGTCACATGCAATATTTATAAAATATATCTATGTGAGATGAAAAACATTCTTGTTGGGAAAAAATTTTGTTTTGTGTAAATGTGAAGAAGCATTCTTTTTTCAAATGTTAGATTTTGATAAATGATAAATGCTATGTCACTTCATTTTAAAAAATATTAATCTTACAAACTAAGTGAAAGATTGTTATCATAACATTAAGGTTCTAAATAATGGCAAAATGATTTTATAGTGTTGCCGCAAACAATATTTATAAGCATAAGATATTTCTATATCAAATGAACAACATTGTTATTGGGACAAAATTTTGTTTTGAGTAAAGTTCAAGAAGCATTCTATTTTCAAATGCTAGATTTTGATAAATGACAAATGTTATATTGAATAAGAAATAGTAAGGTTTTATGATAAATGCCATGTCTTATCATTTGAAAATAAGAATAATAATAATCTTACAAACAAAGTGAAACAAACTATGTGAAAATTGTTGAATAGTTTGTAAAATTGAGAAAGATGTATAAAAATTTGCATTTGATGTTAAAGAGATAATTGTCCCCCATATAGATGTTTCACATAATTCTTTTGTGATGATCTTCTATTGATTCTTGTTTTGGTTACAAAAAGATATACTAGTGATCCAAGTATAGTGTTGAATATTGAAATATTATTTCAAGAAATTTGGAAAGGTCAAAATCAAATTTGTTCTATGATTTATCCAATTGTATTATAAGAATTAACCAATGGAAGTTAGATACTAGTGTATGTTGCAATCAATCCAATTTGAAGTAGCACCCACTTTTTATGGATGAGTTTTTTAGTAGAAACAAATTGTTTATAAGAAAATCCATTTTAGAGGGGTACCCAGCTTTGGTGGAGAAGTTTCTTCAATGTGTAAGAAATAAAATGTTAATAAAGTGGCTAAATAAATAAAAAATTATTATGAGAAACCTTTGATGTAAAATCATTATTATGGAGAAGTCACTTTGGCAAAAGGTTTATAAACTGTATCTATGATCATAAGTCAAAACATAAAAGTTTATAACATAAGAATGTAAAGAGACAAGCTAAAACTTGTTTGATCTATTTACAAAACCTCTAATAAAAGGGGTAGTTTGAATGACATTATCTAAAATAGGGTTGAAACCCAACACTTTTTAATCAATTGGAAAAATAACCTGAACTTTTACTGGAATTGTTCTAGTCAAAAGGTTTAAAGGGTAAGAACAAGTTTTTGAATATGATCTATTGATATTGACACATGTGAACCCTTAAAAAATAGATAATATCATTTGTTATAAATTAATTGAAGGATAAGTGTGTTTAAAGTAACAAAAACACATTGTAGACTTTCACCTATTAGAACATAGAAGTGATGTCACTTTTGTTAAGAGTTGAGATTCTTTCTAAAGAGTTTATAAACTAGGAATAAGAATATAGCCCTAATAGTATTAAAAAATTCATATTTTCTCATCAAAATAGGAGATAGGTATATATACAACATTTTCCACTTCTATCATATAAAATAATTAGTTTAATGTTGTGCAACCGCTAATAGAACTTTGAGGTATTTGTATTAAATTAAGTTTAATTTGAAAAACACTTACACTCAAGTATATTTATGTCATTTTGTATGGTTGCAATTTGCATATAAGAGTGGTTTTCTTTCTTTTTCAAACAAAGAAAGGGATTGTTGGTGTTTGTTTGAAAAAATAAAAAATCATTGTTTCAAATATTGAATCAACAATTGTGTTTGTTTAAAGAAAAAATACTAAAATGCAACTATTGGTATGTTTATGTCTTTTAAAATAAAGGGAAAAATGCAAATAACCCTCTTCAACTATGAGATAGCTAAATTTTACTCCCTTGAATTATAAAAACTTGGATTTAACCCTCTGCAACCATATAAAACTTGGATTTTATCTCCACCATTACTAAGGTAACAAAATATATTAGGAAAACTACCATTATTATATTTCATTTATCAATGGCAAAAAACTATCGTTATATTTGCTAATTTTTAAGAAAATTTTCACTTAGTAATGATTATAAACCATTGCTAAGTGATTAAGGATGATAGCGTTAGTTTATAACTGCCGTTAAATGTTATAGAATTACTGTTAAGTATTATAACCATTAACTTCTTAATAGTGAGGGTAAAATATATAGTTGTAGAAGGTAAAATCTAAGTTTTCATAATTTAATAGGGTAAAATCTAACTACTCTATAGTTGAAAGAGATTATTTGCAATTTTTCCTAAAATAAATAACTATGACTTTTGAAATGAAAATGTATGTTCTTTGAAAATATAAAGTTATATTTTTTTAAGACTAAAAAATTGTGACTTTTGTAACTAGAACTTTGTGTCTTTTCAAAATTGAGTAGTTTTATCTCTTTAATGGAAAATTTTGTATCTTTCCAAATTTAAATGTTATGTGTATTGGATAAAACCTTTTAACTTCTATAAATAATTGAAAGTTTTTGTGTTAGACAATTTTTTTAGGCACATTGTCAAAACTTCTTGTCATATATTATAATTTTTTTCAAACACTTGCAGCTATTAAAAAACTATTTCATAAAGGAATATAAGGAAAAATTTTAATTTTGTTTCTATAATTTTTTAATTTTTGTTCTATCATAGAAAGTTAGTTTGCATATAATTTTACCAAAAGGAATTTAATTTAAATGGGGAGGAACATTTCCTATAATAATAATAATAATGTACTTGACGCCTCAAAAATTTGAACTCCTACCTCGTGATTTACCACCCACAGATATGATATGTCATTGTTCTGGTAGTGCACTATAAAGGCAAATTATACAAAAACAACGCATGCGAGGGCGATTTGGAGTAGCTTTGTCTCGGACTAAGGGTTAGAGAGCGGGCCTTGCATAAGGGCCTTGACAAAGTGAGTGAAAGAAAAACAGTCTTCCAGATAGCAGGAGGACCGGAGGAACCTTTCTCGTTATCAAATTTAAATTCGTTAACAAATACAACACTGCCAACTCTAACCCTCTATTAATATTTGTAACATCATTTGAATATGGAAAGCATACATAATTTGTTATAATTAACTCTATATAACATTTTAATATACTATGCTATTAAGTGACAGGTTAACAATAAGGGATTTAAGTAACGTCAATTAAAAAAAAATTCTAATATACCGAATAAATTCAAATTCCAAATGACGAAAATTAACAATTCAAAATGAAAAATACTAATGGATGTATTATCCAAAAGTTGCAAGTAATTTTGGAATTAAGTAGTTTGCGACAATGCGATTTGTTTTGTCGGAAGGATGGAATGCATCCCAAAACACGTACTTGTCGGCGTCCTTGCATGTGAGCGGATTCTTCTCGCTGCAGAGGTAGCTCATTTCAAATGTCCCTGTTGAACAACATGCTTCCTCTACAACTTCGAATCCTGCATTCAATCTCACAATGTCAGCTTTGTGAAATTGTCCAATATAAATGTAGTATCTTGGTATTAATTTACGATTGTAGAGATAATTCTTATGCTATGATTTGAAAGATTATGAGTAAATATAAATAAATTTGGTCATTATAATACAAATTATGAAAAATTATATTTGTAGAATAATTCACGACAAAAATATTACACATAACATTATTGATAATGAAATAGTGGAATGAGAATGATAGAAAGGATATTTAATTCCATTTCATCGTGATTACTGATTAATAACCAGGAGCAACAGTACACGATCATTACCAGAAATGGAATGAAAATTCTCTCATTTTTTCTAATAGAAGAATGAAGTGAATTTCAAGGAAAAAATAAATAAAGTAAAAATTATGTGGTTATCCATCTAAAAAAATTTTAAAAAAAGAAAGAAAAAAAGGATTTATATACCTAAAAAAAAAAAGATACATAATGCTTCCTTAAATTAATGAGCTAGAAATTTTATAATGTTTAAATTATATTTTAGTAGCTATAATTTAATTAATTTTAGATAAAATTTATTACTATTTTAAAATTAATTAAATCATAATTATTAATTTAGTAGTATAAATTTATATCATTAAAAAAGTGGTGCATAGCGATCATTTCCTTAATTAAACTATGTAGATGAGGTATATATATCCCAAAATCTGGAAAGTTCTCTGTCTCATTTTATCAAATCCTCTAGGATAGATCGAGGCTGTATATGGTTAGGTTTTGTAGGCAGTGCAAACAAATGTGATTAGCGCATGGCACTACCTATCATGACTGTTCTATTTTAAAGTTAAATCCCTATTTAATATGGTTTAGTGGTGTGGAGATCAAATAATTTGTTAAATTTTTTTAATTCAAATTGAAGAAAATATTTTCAATGTGAATTAACTAGAAAGGGTAAAACATTATATCTCATTACGTTTTATAGTGACAAAATTAAGTGTACTCTAATAGAATGTGTGTTTTTACTGAACTTTTTTAAATTCTAGATAAAATTACATATATCATTTAAATACTCTCATTAATTTATAAGCCCTATCCCACTACATTTACCCCACTAAGTCTCGGATCCTACTCGATGTTTCAATTGTAGCTGATCCTTTGAAAGTTCCATCTTTCTATGGAAATTAATTCTTTGGCTTTCTTACCAGTAAGGTCACTGACTCTTGTAGATCTATCATGTTTACAAGAATGATGACAATGAGGGATTGTTTGAATGAAATTTCAGTGACAAATTGACGGAAAGTACTCTTCTTTATGCAAAACAATTTTTTTTTTTTGACAAACTTAATAGAGCAGGTATTCAAAAAGATATATTTTTATAACTTGTTTTGATCATTTAAATTATATGGTATCCTTTTGAAATTCCTGTAGTGGGGATATCATTAATTTTTTTTTTATTCCCGCCCCCTTTCTTTTATATAGAAACACTACAAAGAGGTTTTAAACTGAAACGGGTGGAAGGGAAAAGGACTACAGCACCATCAATGTTCTTGAAAATTTCATTTCTGTCTCGAGTAAATTTGAAAAACATAAAGGTTTATTAAGAATATAACATTTTGTTAACGATTTCTTATTAGCAAAACTTCAGAAGAATTAAGTATCTAATTTAAAAATTAATAGGCTTAACTTGATACTCAACTATAATTTAAGGTAGTACTGTATATTTTACTTTTAAAAAATTAAACCCTCTAAGAAAGGAGGATAGATAGCGTATCATGGAGTTATGATCCCCTGCAATGACAAGACATTAAGTTGGGTCGATGCCAAATTAAGAGAGTGGACAAATGATTCTGTGTTAATTTAGTAATAAGAGGGACTTGAGTGATATATTCAAGGTCATGAGTTCAAATTTCCTTATCATAACATAATATATATATATATATATATATATATAAAGAGAGAGATATATGTGTGTGTATGTATAGTATTAAGATAATCTTGTGACGATATGCAACATGATTTTTTTTAATAATATTTAACTATGAATTACATGAATATAACAGTATACTCTATAAAATGTTTTCTTAATATGATTTTATAAATAGAAATTGTTAGCCAATTTTGTGACGTAAAATTATTGAAAACGGTACTTTTGATAAACTTTAAAAAAATAAAAAATTAGAAAATATCATTTTACAATATTAGAGTAAATACATATGTTATATCTTAAATACACAAGAATTTTTCATGCTATTTTTGAAAAATAAGAATGAGAATACCAAGAAGTAGGATCACACAACAATCACAAGGATGAACCAAATTATAGTTGAATGAATTAATTAATTAAAAGGAATGAGAAGATAAGACTCTTCAGACTTCATTAATGAATTAAATGGCTAATTTTTCTATTAGGGATCCACCGCCTTTTGAAAAATCAAACATTTTGTTGCTTAAAGAAATTGAGGCAATATACTACTCTTTTCTAATTTTTCATGCTATTTCTCATACATATACAAATTAATACACACATATCAATATTGATGTGTCGATTCATTTACTAGTTTTAAAAATAATATTATGTTATATTTTAAAAAATGAAAGTTAATTTTGATAACCTTTTTAATAATCTACTTTTAAAATTTTAAATTAACCTAAAAATAAAATTTATTTTTAGAGGCTTTTTTAATCTACTTAATGACAATTTTATAATCAAATAAAAAATTTTCTTATTTACTTTGCCAACTATCATTTATTTTTTATTTTCTTTAAATCAGAAATAATTTTTTAAAAATAATTTCTAAAAGTTATCCACGCAGAATACCCTAAATCAAATTTAATCTCCGTCATTTTTCGAGTTTGATTCAATAATGTTTAGGTATATATTATACATGAGGGTAGTGTAACCATATATAATGTGTAATGCGTGTGACTGATATTTTTTCGGGAAAAAATACTAAAAATAATTATTATAGATTAAATAAATAATAAATATATGAAATGAGAGTACTAATCTTTAAAAGAACAAGATAGAGTACAGTGAGACTACTAAATTTTTATTAACAAACAAAGTTAGAAATGTAATCTCATTTTATATTTTGATTATTATTAATAGAAAATTTTTTTTATCCGAAGATTCACTAAAATTTGACAATCACATTAAATTTTGATTAATTCAAAATTAAATCAGGTTGAATTCAATATTAAAAAAAAATTAATATTTTTTATATTCATAAGTTTTAAACTTGAAACTTTACTTAAGTACACTAAACTCCAAACTATAATTTCATTTGATACACTGCCTAAATAAAGAAGCTGTTGCCACTACCACGAGACAGTTGTGCAACTTGAATTAATGATTAGAAAGAGACACTATGCCCCAAGAGTGACAACCTCCATGAATGTGTATTAATAGTAAGAAGTAAAAGCATACCTAAAAGTTCTGCCTTGTACGCGCAAAACCAAACAGACATTGTTGATCCTTATAATAACGAAGGCGAACAGGTTTCTAAATTGCCCCTGGCCACTGTATATTGTATTTATTATTATTATTATTATTATTATTATTATTATTATTATTATTATTATTGTATATAACCGTAATTTTTTAAATTTTATATTGTTTTGATCATAATTTTTTATATTTAATCATAATTTTACTAATCATAATAAAATTTTCAGTTTAAGACCATGAACTTTACTAATTAAGAAAATAGTACTCCTAATATATAGTTTCAAATTCTAACCCACCATCTAGGCTCTAATTTTTTTTTTAAAACCTATTAGGTTAAAATAGTACGAGATAATGTGCTACAAGTAACGCACAACACTACTAAAGCATTTAACTATAATGAATGAACGCATGTAATTATAAAGCAACCGTGATAACAAGCTTTAGATACCATAAAAGACGTAGGGAAGCAGGTACCAGCAAACTCCATAACTGGCAATGGTCCCTGGCCTCCTTCAGCGTGAAATGAGACATGGTGATTGAACGCATAAATAGGATGTGAAGTAGTTAGAAAATTTATTAAATGTGCCCTAGCGCTGTGGGATGATAATTAAGGGATGGTTCGGGTTTTTTTTGTAATGATAGAAATGATAATTTACTAATAAATATGTAACATCTTGTATTTGAACTCCAAACATAATAAGGATTAAAGCCCTAACACTATACTGATTAGAATGTTACTACATTAAAATGCTACCGTTATTGGAATGATTTGTTAATTCTAGTGTATTGCTTTAATTAAAACTTGGGCAAATTGTATTGATATCTTTTTGAAGATTTTTCTAACTATACTCATAATTTTCATTTTCAGAAATATATTCTAACCCCTATTTCAGCCTACACTCATTTTCCTTTTTTATAATTGAAATTTAGACTCACTTTCCTAGGCTTATTATAAAAAAAATGAGTAGAAATTTTTAAAAATAGAAGTAATTAAATATAATCAATCTATCTTAACTTATTATAGTTGCAGTAGGTGCCACAACCTCATTCTACTTTGTCCACTATTTTTCTTGCAAATCTGCAGGCTTTTTGAATGCATGCCATTACAATTGCATTTTAAATTGCTTCTTCTATTTAACCCATATTTCATTTTTCAAGTCTCTGCATTTAAACCATGTCTATGGAAAAAAATGCTAATTAAGCATATTTTTATGTGATATGAGGCAAAAACAAAAATAATCAAGTGAGTTCTATAAGTGATCAAGCTTTTAAATTGCGATATAATACACAATATTACTATTGCAGATTACACCACAATGAGAACTTCCTATAATTTTACATTATAATCTTAGTAATTGCTGCATAATCACAATTGCAATTTAGAATCATGTATGTGTGAAAAGAGTTATGCAATAATATCATAATCATATGTGTGCAAGTAAAATGCCAATGATAATAATATGAAAAATAGCAAATCAAAATCTTACCATACGAGGAAGGTCTTTTGATAATGTCGTCATAGATATGGTATGCATTTGCAGACACTAGCTTCAATTGTGAAAGCTGCCTGTTTAACCTGACCACCATGTTCTCCAACTTCTGGTTGAACTCCAGAGCCACATTGTTGTATTTCCCATTACAAGCATGATCTTCCAAGATGTTTGTGGCTCTCTCCAAGGGCAAGCACCCCATGGGAATAAGGCCGGTTAGGGATATTTTCCGGACTCCCAGTGCATATAACTCCCGGATAAAATTGTCGGCAATACTAACGAGAAAATCTTCGTATTGCGCAACTGTGAATTGCAACTGCCGAGTAGGGAATGTGTAGTAATTTTCAAGAAAGTCGTTTGTTCCTAAGCTCATCAAGTATAATGACTCGCTAATGATATAATTTGCCTTTGTTCGACCTAAATAGGCTCTCAATTTAGCTTGGTATTCCTTGTAGAACTCCAATTCCTTCCATAGAGGTATCACATTCTGGAAGATATATGGTATTGGTTACTCATCTTCATCAAATATTTGATAGATATGATAAAATTTCCTATACCCTTCTCCTCAGAGACAATACAAATTTTTGGACTAAAAAGTCATATGTTCAAATAGTATGTACCAATCCTAAAAAATTAAAAAGAAAGAAAGAAAGTTTTAATTCAGCTCTAACGAAACTATCAGAGGCTAAACATTATGGGAACAAAGTAGAAAAAATTATTTTAAAAATAAAAAATTAAGTTGGACAAAAACTGTTAAATGACGATCACTATCACAGTTATAATTTCATTGTAATTGCAAAAAGTTAGGATTACAGCTGCAATTTGAAATTACAGGCCAGAAAGTGACTAAAACTCAAGAAAAATTGAATAGAATATTGATATTAATATGAGAATTAGGGGGTGGAATTACGGTACTGTTACGGTTTGACTAAATATTTTCTAACCGCAAAATGACTTGAAAAACCGATTGAGTTCAAACTTACAAGTACAGCAGAAGTTGCATTATCGTAACCAGTCCCAGCAGAAGCAAAGCAAACTCCAGTGGCAAAATCTTTGATGCTATACATAGGATCCAAGTAGGCAGGTACTGAGGATTTAAGGCCAAACCCCTCAGATATGTAGTCCGGCGGAACACGGCCGTTGCTGAAGCGGCCGGTGGGCCGGCCGCCGTCGAAGTCACGACCGTAAGGCCTGAAATTGCTCTTGAGGACAGTGGCAATGACATTGTTGTTCCCAGAATCCACAGAAGAGTCCCCAAACACTATGATGGCTGGGACATGGCCTCCTGAAACAACCAATATTAAAAGAAATTGAATCACTAAAAGGCATAATATTGCTGCTATGCATATTTGCTTCATAGCCATATGGCGAATATACTTTTGTCAATAAGTATGGCTATAGCTCTCAGGTTCCAAGAATACAGGATATATATGGGCATTTGGTTGAGTGGTCCGGAGAAAGGGAGACTATTTCTTACAATTTTTTTTCTTTTAAATTTTACAACTTTTTTACGGAATTTTATAGGATTTTTTTTATAGAAGTTTGTCAACTTTTCAAGATACCCCAAATATTTTGTGTTGCAAGTATAAATGTGAAAAAAGGGAAAACGAATGAGATATGTATATATATATATATATATTAGTGTGTTATGCCTTCTTTGTGCTAAATAATGAAGCTTATAGAATTATGCACTTCACATAATGTTTTGAACTCACTCTTTTATCATCCTCCACTAACAGATAAAGGTCTACAGAATTATATATCGCATAATTTATTAAATCCAAAAATTAACTAAGAATAAATATAAAAAAGGAAAAGTAATATTACTTTTAAAAAATATTTGATACACTCTGAATAAGAGTGTATTATGTACTCTCTCGAATAGATAATATGCTCCACAAAACTACGAACTTCACAATTTTGGCAACATATGTGAGAGAATAACTTTAAAATGTTTTTAATGGGGGCGTATTTAATAAAACTTTAATTATTATGTTACACTCTTTTATGAAAAAGTTAAAAAAATTACAAAATTTTATAAAAGGAATTGGATCTTATTAAGAAGTTGTAACACCCTAAATATAAATGTTCGTTATTTTTTATAAAAAAAAAAATTACAACTGCTTTTTTTTATCACAGGTCAAATGTTATTAATGGTTAATTGGATACAGATAGAGTTTGGTGGGAATATTAATTAATGGCCGGTTTCAGTAGGTCTGCGGCCATTTAGGAGAAAAAATCAGGTATAAATTTGCTGATTAATAGCATACTGTTGGCATATAATTTGCCGAAGAGCCGTTGAGACTTGTTAGTGACTGAAAGGAACTAATGAAAAGGGAAGTCTGGTAGTAGGTTCAGTAATAGGCTGTGGGGACGTATAAATAAATGAAAAAAATAATTTTTTGTTAAAAAAATAAAAGTTACCCGCCGGGTGTGTGGTACAGCTAAAGTTTAAATTTTTTAAATTAAATTTTCTCAAATTAAAATTTTATTTTTATCTATGTAATATTAAATTTGTATTAATTTCATTTTGCAGAGAAATTAACATCAAATTTGTTTCTAATTATTGAATTTATGTTACTTTAGGCTTGAAAGAAATAACCACCTTGCTTATTTGGTATTATTGAAGCTGACGTAGGTTATTACATAATGATATGGCTTTAGTAAAAATCACATCCACTTCCCACACTAAAAAATTAAATTCTGTTTTTAATATTTGTAAAGTAAATTTTTTATTAATTTTATCCTTTATTGAAAGTAAATATTACTTTCTGAAAATTAGGAGTACAAATAAGTTACTTGACTTATAAGCTTTTACTGACCTTCCCTAATATATTTGTAAAATAGAATAAATTAAGGCTAACTTTTCATTTTTTTTACAAACTAGGTTAATTAACTATATTATTTAGGACCTAATCTATTAGTTTATTTGGCCAACTTATATTTTTTATATATTAAATTATATAATGCATATATGAATATATATAGAGAGAGAGAGAGAGAGAGAAATTTATATACATTTAAAAAGCATATAAATTTTTTTAACACATCCTTATTCTTTTAATTTTAACTTATATTATAATTATTTAAAAGATTGATTTATAAGTGTTATTGTGATAATTTTATCTATTTTAGGATCAAATCAAAATCAAATTAAGTTCAAATTGAGTTAAACTTTAAATTTTATAATTTTTATTTAAAGCAAATTCAAATTCAAATATTATTATTAGTTCAAACTCAAGTAATTTTGTATATTAGTTAAGTTATACTTAATAATATTAAAATTTGATTTAACTTAACTTAATTCTACTCCTAATAGCATCTTTTTTTAAATATTTATTAATTATTAATAAGTCAATATAAGCTAATAGATTAGGTCATCCTTTCAAAAAATTATAAATGAACCAATTGGTCAAGCCAAAATTTTAACTTATCATAAACTTATAGGTTAGGCCAAATCATTTTTTTAATGTAAGGTTAGGCTATTTTATCTAAAATCTATCTTAACCTAATCTACTTCTACCTCTATTGAAGATTGATTCTATTTCAAAATTTAGTTCCTTCATCATCATAGAATGAAAAAATTTGATGGATAAGTTGAGTTAGCATTGTTAATTCTTCCTTTACATTTTCAAGGGCAATTTATAAGCTGAAATTACTTCCAAATATAAATTATCCTCATACCATTTATTAAACATGTTATCATAATCTAAGAAATGATATTTCAAATTAAAGTTGAAATTTAAAAAAAAAATTGTCAAATTTACTAATGGTATGATCTTAATTTTTAAATTTTGTGGCTTCAGTGAGGACTAACTAAGGTTACATGACAAAATCATCATATAATATAAAGTTTGGAAGTGGATTAAAACAAAAACATCTTATTAAAATATTGTAATTAATGTTTAGCGTGTATGTACATGCAAATGGGAAAACATATTTTAAATAACGACAATAAATTTTTAAAATGGGATGAGGGTAACATTCTCAATCTACAAATTACCATTAAAACTTCATGCAGCAACTAAGGATGTCAACTAAGTTCAAAAATCAAACTTTCCATCCATTGATCATGGAGGAACAAATTTATGAGACAGATTTGATCTTCAAGAACCAAATACTAACTTCTAATAAAAGATAAAATTGATAAAAGTCATCAACTCTTTCTAACCTAAATTTCTCATCTTCTTAAAAAGAAATTAAATGAATTTCAAAGAAATAAATAAATACATTGTTTATTAAAATGATAGGTCCTGGTAAAAAAATTATGAACTTTAAAATATAAAACTATATCTTTATCTCTCATAAATTTAAAAAAATTATAAGAATTAAAAAAAAAATAAATTTATCAATAGTTTGTGAGGACTAATTAAGGTTACATGACTAATTTGTAATTTGTTTAGTTCATAGTTTATGACATAAATTAATTTTTAATAAAAAGAAATAGTATTTGAATTTTTTATGCAACCTTCTATTGACTCCTCGATTACTAAACTAAGTAGTACAATTGTAGTGAGCAAAGTTCCATGATTTGATTATTTAATTTGTCAAGTGGTTTATCAAATCAAAATTGATTAATGGTAACGAAATAAATCACAAATTAGTAAGTGAATAAGGGTCTGCATATCTTTGGTTGGTTCAAATTTCAAAAAAATTTAAAATATTTCTTTTTCAGTATTGTATTCTTTTTGAAAAATTATGTAATTCTTTAAAATTTAAAATATTTGATCAAGATTCTTAATACATTATGTTCAACTATTTCTTCAAAGCTTTCCCTCACTTTGTTCTTGAGTTAGTGTTATATATTTTAAATCACAGTTGAAAAAAAAAACTCAAAGTATATCACATGTAAATAATTTTAAATTTTACTTAATTCATTTCCTAAATCTAAAAATAAAAAAATTAATTAAACTCTATCAATATCATAAATGTCACTCATCGTAGTTTAACATGAAGCATTCAACACTTTAAAATGATGTTTAAGGTCTTTTTAGTTCTTTCCTTTTCCTTTGCATAAGAGGCATTTGATCCCAAAGTCTCCACACTCTATCTATGCAACAATTAAGCTCCAACTAAATTGGCTCTAAGTGTTATGTTTACAACTTGTGTGGTGTAGACCTCAAGTTTGGTTGAATTTTGCTTTCTCAACTATTTGACTTCCAATATTTGACATTTACCCCAGTGAGTACAATCCAATTAAAAAATTAATTTTTATATATTAGTTATTAAAGCATCATATTTTAAGTTAATTATAAAATGATATATGAATAAAATTTTAAAAAATATTAACTTATGAACTCCATACTTTCTTTTTTTTATTTTTTAATTAAAAAACACATCTTCAATAAGTTACATAAACATCCATTCACTAAGGCAAAATGCCTATAATACATCCAAGAGGAATATCAAAGTAGCCTATCAATACACAATATAATTAAAAACCAAACTTATTTAACAGAGACAACAACTATATGTAAATTAGAAATCTAAGCAAATCCCTTAAACATTATTCAAGAAAAGAATACTCCTTGACTTCAACGGATCCAATGTATTTTCATCATTCTTATCAGCCTAAGATCTTGCCACAAATGATTAGACTATTAGCTTAGAAAAGTAGATGCAGTAATTTCTATAAAGAAATTTGAGAAAGAACTTAGTGAATGAAGTACAAAAAAATCTTTATAAAAGGATAAAATCATCAACTTCATTTTAGGAGAATAAAAATACTTCACAACATGAGAACAAAGCATAACAAAGAAGAAAAATGTACAAAAATCCAAATCTTATAGTATGAAGTGAATAACCATTCACAAAGTGAAATCTAGCAAAAATCAAAATGATGATGATGATAATGATGAGAAGAACTCTAATTTGTGACTTGTGCAAGAAAGGAAGATAACCTAAAGTCTCTTTTTTAATTAATAACTTAGTATAGTACATGATATACAAATAAAAATTTAATGTAGATTAATTATGGTCATAAGTGGGGCAATCATTTCATATATTAGAGTATTAACACATTTCTTCACCATTAATAAATGTCATCTCCAATATTTAATTTTATATCCATTAACAAGTAAAGTTTGTTAGTGGCTAACATACTTTTTACTAAGCTAATATTACCAAAAAAAATTTGGAAAAATTATACTCACATTTTTTATGGTTACTTAATTATATTCATAACTCTTTTTTTTTTAGAAATATACATTCATCCCTCTTGTTTTCATGAGATAAGAGAAGTGTTATTTGTTTAAAATGGAGAAGAAGTGAATGATTGTATATATATGGAAAAAGAGTGATAGTGTATTTTTTTAAACTAAAAAAGGCATAAATAAATGTAATTACATTAAATTCATTTAAATTTATTTAAAAAATTCTTACCATTTGTATCCACATCATTCATTTAGGGAAGGTGATTTTTAAGATATGAAAAGATAACTAAGAAAAAAGGTGGAAAAAGAAATCCATTGTGTTGCAAATAGCATTAATAGAGGTGAAAAAAAGTGATAGTGTATATTTTTTAAACTAAAAAAAGGCATAAATAAATGTAATTACATTAAATTCATTTAATTTATTTAAAAAATTCTTGCCATTTGTATCTATGTCATTCATTCGAGGAAGGTGATTTTTAAGATACAAAAAGAGAATTGAGAAAAAAGGTGGAAAAAGAAATCTATTGTGTTGCAAATAGCATTAATAAAGGTGAACAAAATTGGATACTTCTTTCACAAATGATAGACCAAGACCAATTGTCAAAATGTAAATAAGCTTAAGGATGATGCTAACAAATTACAAGAGGGAGTTAAGAGCCAATAATTCATGACATAATTTACACCCTCTAACTAATGAAGGGTGTTAAATCAGGCTGTTGCAATAGATTGATGTAGGACAAAATTATATACATCTCATATTGATTTATTGTTGGTTAAAAAAAATAAAGAATAAACTATCCTCATTTAATAGTGTAAAATAAGTATCTACATTTTCTATATTATTCCGATTCACAAGTGATCAAAATATGTACAAGAAGTACAATTACAAGATCCCTTAATCTTAGGGATAATGACTAAAGTTTAAGGATAGTCTTGACAATAATAGAAATATTAGAGATGTGCAAGAGAAAATCAAGCTAAATCAGAGATTATGATAGATATAATAAGATTATGGTAGATATGATTCTAATACTTCTCCTCAAGTTAGCATATAGAGGTCATAAATGCTTAACTTACATCTTAAAAGCTAAAAATGGTCAAAACCTAGTGCCTTTGTGAACAAATTTAGAGGCCATTCTTCAGTTGGAATATAATAGGTGTTGAGAACATTAAGAGTAAACAAATTTCAAATAAAATGATAATTGATCTTAACGTACTTAATGTATTCATGAAAAATTAGATTAGAAGTTACGTGTAATGCAGCTTGATTTTCACAATAGAGTTGTATAGGTTTTGAATGTGTGATAGTAAGAGTAAAGAAGAGATTGCACAGCCATATTAATTCATAAGTAATGACAACTATAAACCTATACTTTACTATTGTTAAGGATCAAGATACTATTAATTGTTTCTTAGTCTTCCAAAATATGGGTGCATTACCAATTTGGGTATAAAAGCTAGATGTGGACCTACCAATTAATAAATAGCTTGCCTAATCTAAATCACAAAAATCCTTTTAGAAAAAGATCATTATGTGATAAAAAGAAAAAACCTTGGCTATGAGAGGATTTTAAATAGTATAGCACCCGCATGGAAACTTTTAAATGATTTTTATATGAACATTGCATGCACTAGCTAAGAATATAAATTGAATATGTCATATTTAGTCTAGTAATGATCCAATAGATGAGTTTCCCAACCATTTTGCTATAAGGGCTAAGAACATCAAGGATTTGGCTATCATTAAGTAAAAGGTTATGTTATTATGCCATGGGAAAACAAAAAGGTTTACAACCTAAATACTAGATTCTTCTAAGATGTATAGCATGTACTCTCATTGATAAAGTGATATCCTAATAGGTGAGAGAGCAAGCTTTAAGCTAAGAAAACATTTCAAATGTCCAAGGTTTTTGATATGGAAGCATTGTTAAAGATATTGTTTAACAATTTCACAATAAGAAGCATCATTACCTACAAGAATCAAATCATTAACATACAATAGGATTGTAGTAAAGATATTCCTTAAAACTATGGCAAAAAAAGAATATTGAACCTTAGACTAGATGAAGCCAAATTTGATTAAGGCTATAGAAAGTTTGTCAAACCATTAACGTGAAGCTTGATGAAGACCATAAAGTGATTTTTATAATCAACATATTTTATTATCATTTGATTTCAAGAGTTTTGGTAGTGCCACCATATATACTTTTTGATGTAAATCACCATGAAGAAAAACATTTGTTACATCTAACTAATACAATAATCAATTCTTAACTATAGCAACAATGAAAATTCAATGAATAGTGGTGAGCTTTGTGATATAAGCAAAGTTTTGATGAAGCTAACCCTTTTAACCTAAGTATAACCCTTTACAATAAGGTGTGTCTTGTATCTTTCAACACTATCATCTATATGATACTTGATTTTATATACCCATTTGGACTATATTGGTCTCTTACCAAGGGGAAATGACCCTAAGGTCCATGTTTGATTCTATTCTAAAGCTACTAACTCAATAACCATTGCCTTTCACCATTTAAGATCTCTATTATCATAAGGAAAGGATTCTAGCTCATCTTGGATGGAGATGGTCAAGAGAAAAGCTTTTTGTGAAGGAGAAAATCATGAATAAGAAAGGTGACAAGAGATTAGATAATGATTATTGAAGGAAATTGCATTGGACATAGGTGAGTTACAAAAATGATATACCAAGGAGTTCCCATTCATAGTCTCAAAGATGTTGTGGTGGTTAATGATTATGTTATGGCCTTTTAACTTATGGTTGCTTATTAGTCATATTTAGGATTAAGTTTTCATTGGAAGGAGCAATGGATTTTGTCTAAAGTGTGACTTATTGGACACGATATAAGCATTGTTAGCATTTTCTTCTTAAATTTAGAGAGGAATGATAGCTTAAGGTGCTTTAGTGATTTAAGCATTGTTAACATTTGCTTCTTGAATTGAAAAAGGAATAATACTTAAGATGCCTTTGTGGTTTCTATATTATTTTTCATAATTGGAAAGCACTATTCATAGAAGATAGCATCATATGAAGTATAAATGCTTTTAGTTCTCAAATGATACACACAATATCCTTTTTACCTTATAGGATATCCAACAAACACACAAGAATGTGAATGAAAATTAAATTTATCTTTGGTCTTAGTTATATCATAAGCATAACAAAGGCACCAAAAAATGTGTAAATGAGTGTAATTAAGAGTTTTCTTGAATGAAAATTCAAAAGGTGTTTTCCACCTAATTTAGGAGTGCACATGTAACTAATCAAGTATCTTGCAGTTAGAATGCACACATCCCAAAATTTGATAGGTAACTCAACTTGAAATAGTAAAGCTCTTGTCATTTCTAGAATGCAACGGTGTTTTCTTTCCACCACTCCATTTTATTGGGGTGTATGAACATAAGAAATTTAATGTATAATGCCTTTTTTTTTCAAAAAATTTTAATTGTCACTTTTAATTTGTTTAACATTTCATTTAAATTATGTTTTGACCATAACATGAAAATTCATGAAATGAGTGTAAGCCTCTAATTTTTATTGTAAAAAATAAACCCCGGTGTATCTATTATGATCATTAAAAATAATAAGAAAATAATGTGCACTAGTATGGGAAGTTGTTTTATATGAACCCTAAATATTGATGAAAACTAAATCAAAAGAAAAAAGAGATTTATTGAAACTTAAAGGAAAAATGATATAAATTTGTTTAGAGTGATGAAAACTTCACAACACTTATCAAGTTTAGTAATAGAAAATTTTGATATTGTCAAGATAAGTGATAAACAATTAAATGATAAATGTCCAAGCATTAATGCTACAAATTTGAATTAGAATTTAAGTCACCCATAGCAATATGATAAGTGTGAATTCATATGAAATCCTATCTCCAACTGAGACCACTCAGCCAATCTCATCCACTTGAAAATAAGTTTAAAAGTTAGATATCCTACCTTTTAATAGAATTATTAGTTTCACTAGTTAAGGAAAGATGTCCATAATCTAATTAAAGAGTAACAAAAGGTAGAGCATAGCCTTGCTAAGGTTGAGGTTGAAGGTTCAAGTCTCTCCTTCAACTCTTGGCTCTATCATTTAGCAACAATGAGTAGAGTAGGCAGTAAGTAGAGTGCATAAGCCTTTTTAAAAAGCATAAATGCCATGAGTAAATTGAAATGATCTCACAAAGCCAATCCTCAGTAAGTCTAAATCTTTCTCTAACATGAACTAGTATAAACTTTTTTGCATCTCACCCATTCTAATTAGCTTCTAAGAAAAAAAAACATAGCATAGTTTAAAGCTTTGATTAGCTTACTAATAAATAACAAATTGCATGTGAAACGGGGAACATAGAGAATATTATCAAGCGTAATATTATGAGATAATGGAATAAGACCACATACATGAATAGATAAAGAAGTAATCCCTCTATTTTTTTTAATCTATCATTTAAGGTTTTGGCACACATAAATTAAAAAAATTATTAAATAACCTTAATTACATTAAAAATTAATTTATTTTCAAAAATTTTCCCCTATCTTTCTTCTTTATTATTTTCTTCATTTACTCTAATAAATGAGGAGTAGTAAAAATCTAATTGTTGGAATTGTGCTTTCTCCATTAAACATCAAACAACAATAGTATAGCCCTTTAAAAATTAATAATTCCTCCATCATTTTTTAATCTAAAAATTATCTTTCACTAAAAATTTCAATATAAAACTTTGAAAAATTGTGTTTCCCACTAAAAAATTGTTTTAGAGATTAGGATTTGATGTTATATATATGTTAGTTAAGTGATAAAAAAAACTTACACTTCTCTAAATATGGCTTCAAGGTAAAGACAACCATACTTGAAATAGATTTAAATATTGTTTATTCTATAAATTTAGACATTGAAAATAGAGGTGGTGAATAAGATCTTTTTTAAAAAGAACAATTTTCTTTTACCAAATCTTAACATTGATGTAAAGCTTGATCCCAATGTTAATCCAAATTCTCCAATAGCTGAAATATCATTAACCATTTGACTTAAACAAAGTGTCATTTATAGGTATAGAAGATGATATTGATATTGATGAAGAGCCAAAGTCAAATACTAATACAAAATTTTCTCCTTAACTTTATCCTTTCTTTGATTTAATTAGCATCGTTATTTATATTGAATTTATTATGCATTTATTTTAGAATATTGTTATTTGAGTTTTTTGTAATGTTAAAAATTGATGTGTTTTATTTACTTACCTCTATCATTAATTTTTAATTTTTTATGTGTTTATTCTGGAAATACTTTGTTACATGATTTTTTTATTATTAAATTAAAGGGAATTTTGATGATGAAGATGGCATAAATATGAAATTTTCAAAACCAAACTTAAACATTGGTACTAAATATTATATTTTATTTATATTTATCATATTTTCATTCAATATAATATTATTTTATCTTCCATCATCTACATACTTGGATGTGATAAAATTTGGCTATTTCTCTTGCTACATACATGTATTAATTAGATTTTCTTTGAATTCCTACTTTAATTGACTTTGATTTTCATTTTTTGAAAAACTTTTTGCCTTTTACATTTTTCAATGTCCCAAAAATAATTTATCTTATTAATATATAGATTAATGATATAGTTCTAACTGAGAAATCAAGAGAAAAGGTTAATTATAAACTTTAGCTTTAGAGACAAGCATTAAAATCAAAGGATTTTTGCTTGAATAGGAGTAAGACAGAGTACATGCATTGCAAATTTAACAAGAAGGATAGAAATATTGTGAAGGTAAGAATTGGAGAACATATCATACACTATTATCTAAATTTAAATACTTGGAGTCAGTACCACAAAGTAATGGAAAAATTAATAGAGATGTCATATATAGGATACAAGCGGAATAGTTAAAGAAAAACTATGCTTTATGGTAGTAAATGTTAGGCTTTAAAGGGATAAGAAGAGCAAAAAATAAGGGTAGCAAAGATAACAATGTTAAAATAGATGTATGGTCACATAAGAAAGAATAAGATACAAAATGAATACATATGAAGGAATATTGGCATGGCATTTATTGAGAAAAAGATGATAAAAAATTGGTTAAGATAGTTTGGACATATACAAAGAAGGCCATTGAGAGGAGTTAATCATATGATCTTTAACCCTATAAAAATGTGTAGAAAGAGGCCAAAAAGGAGACTAGAAAAAAATTATAAAAAGAGATCTCTTAGTAAATAACATCCCTAAAAATCTGATTTTAGATAAAGCCCAATAGTATTATGCGATCTATATAACCAACTTCACTTAGTAAGATAAGACTTTGTTATTGTTGTTATTATTGTAATATATAGATTGATGATAATATAAAGGTGATTAATGATAATATAAATTATCTTACCATGTAAAATTGAAAATCAAAATTAATGAGATTGGTATCAATTTTCCTTTGAATTTAAGGCTTTCTTAAAATCAAAATTTGACTAATTTACACAATGTGACCTTTGTACAAACATGAGAAACTTGATTGCAATTTGGTTGGCATTAGTAGCAAATATGGAAGTTACAAAAGTTCTAGAACTAAACTTAATACTAGTAGCAAATGGTATATTATTTTAACTTTGGCCTTATATACTTTTATTTTAAATAAATAAATGCATGATTGATGACAATACAAATATGGAATTATTGGAATTAAACTTAAATAATGGTATTACATATATTATTTTATTAAGTTTAAATTTGTTATACTTTTATTTTATACAATACTAATTTATATTTTATTTTATGATTTCCATCTTTAAATAGAAGAATATGTAAATGATGACAAGCCAATAAAAAATTTGAATAATGACCAATGTAAATCCATATATCAAATTTTATTGTAAAAGATTGTTAATGGAAGGTTGGAAAAAGGGTGACGAAATTGGTGGCATCATTATTTTCAATTTCCATAGGAACTATTCAATGTATTTGGAAACAATCTAAAAATAGTGGCACAAGTGATGTGTCTTATGAAAAAATAAATTATAGATGTAAGAAATTTCAAATTGATTTTGCTCGATTTCATGAGATCCTTTTGTCTCAATAAACAAATTTTCAATCATTGGCTTGTCCTTGGAATAGAAATGTGGGTACATTGTTCAAACTTGCATAATCAAGAGTTATAAGGTATCATTCAAATGCTATAAAGCCTTTGTTGAAAGAAAAAAATTCCCAATTGCAATTTTTCTTGTCAATGCTTGAAAGTGCTAGCATATCATATGATCTAATTTTTATAAGTATGCATAACATTGTTCACATTAATGAGAAGTGGTTTTACATAACAAAAAAGTATAAAAGTTATTATTTGCTATTAGATGGGAAGATCTATTATGCACTTGTAAAAGCAAGAATTTTATTGGAAAAGTCATATTTTTAGTTACTGTAGCTTATCCAAGATTTGATATACAAGGAAATGAAACTTTTTCAAGAAAAATTAGTGTCTTCCCTTTTGTCACTCAAGAGCTAGCTAAAAGGACAAATGTTAATAGCATTTTTGGGAAATTAGAGACAAAACAAATAATATTAGTAACGAGAGAAGTTTATAAGATTGTTTTTAATTGAAAAAGTTATACCTACTATCAAGGAAAAATGGTCAAAAGAAGACTTAAAGTATCCAATATTTATTCAATAGGATAATGCAAGAGCTCATATTGATTATAACAATAATGAATTTTGTTAGTTAGCTACACAAGATGGATTTAATATTTATTTAATGTGTCAACTTGCAAACTCACTTAATTTAAATATCTTAAATCTTGGTTCTTTTAGTATGATTCAACCATTACAATACAAGAAGTCATCTAAAACTATTAATGAGCTTGTTAGTGCAGTTGTGAAGTCCATTAAAGCTTTTTCCATAGTCAAGTCTAATCATATTTTTTAACACCATAATTATGCATGATAAAAATCATAAAAGTCAAATGTTCTAATCAATATAAAATCCCACATATTAAGGAAGCAATATTAGAAAATGAGGGCTAACTTCCTACTGAAATGAAATGTGAGCCTACAATAGTGCAAGAAGTTCTCAATTATTTAAATATTGTTTCTTATTAATATGCCTATGGTGATTGGACTGTGATCACATCATAGCTAATATTATTTATCATCTAAAACTCATAAATTTAAGCTCAAGTGTTCTATCTCTACTCTTTGTATAATGAAACTAATAGTAATGTTTTAATAATAATTGATTCTTTGCTAGAAAAAGTCTTTTGCATGAATATTCTATCCTCTGACTACTTCAAGGAACTCTATCAGCTAAAAACATACCATGAAGTCATTGATGAAATTTCCAATCAAGTTGATCAAGTGGAATTGTAGATGACTAGAAATTGTTGTGGTCCTTTAATTGCCTTCTATCTTTTTTACAAGTTTTTTACTATAAAGCTTATTGTTAAGTAAATGTATGGATGATCCAAGCATTCATTTTCTTTCTCATAAACAACTTTCCATCCTTAATATTTATGAATCATTCCATTGAACATAAAAAAATTACAAGCTTTAAAAATTTAAAATAAAAGCAATTAAAATGGAAGTTTATATGATTATAGGGATACATTACTCTCTAACTTCAATAATAGAAGATATAGTGCATGTTATCTAGAAATTAGGAAGATAAATTTTAAAATAAGATAAAAGTTTATACAATACTCTTAATAAAAACTAGGAAAATAAATTTTTAACATAATCCTAACCACTTGTTAAACTCTTTTTTTTTGCAAAAGCTTCTTCTCCTTCATTTGAAAATTTATTCAAATTAAACCTACAATTTGCTATTACATTCAAATAAAAATGTCATGTAGTTTTTTTCTTTTCTTTTCTTCATAAACTATTGCACTTGATTCAGAATCCATATTCATGGAGTCTTCACCTCTTCCCATTTTCATTTTTCCAAATATAAAGAAACATCTTCTACTTAAACTGTATATATAAGACTCTACAATATGTAATACAATAAGTAACATGATGATAATAAATTCTTCATTAGAAATAAAAAGGAATTTAACGAGGTTACATCACCATAAAAGACTCTCAAATATAACTTTGGTACATTTGAAAATAATTTACTCTTAAGAGTCTTTTATAATTTAGATAATAATTTTTCAATTGAAAGCTACATCACTATAAAGCCAATAACTTCAATCACTAATGAAAAACAAATGAATGGGTATTTATAAAGATTTGAAAGTGGAAAGTTCTATTAGGAGTAATTAATTTGTTAAGAATAAGTGTGTGGAGACCAAAAAAGGTAGAATTAAAAAAAATAATTAATGATTCATTAAATTTATAAAGTGATAAATAAAAAAATAAAAATTCCTCTAAAATGATAGATAAAAAAATAGAGGGAGTTCCATTTAAAAGGTACAAAGGTGGTGCAAATAGCATTAATGTTTGGTTTAAAAATATAGAAGGGTAAAAGGTCATGTGGTCTAATGAACCATTAAAATTCAATATAGATATTTATATGTATTTTAGGAATCTTATTGATAAAGTTAGTTGCATGGTCTTGCTTGGCAATGAGTAAGGCAATAAGCTAATTATATTGGTCTGGAGTCAATCCCAAGATTAGCAAAGTCATTGGTAAAGGCATTACAGCATCTTGTAAAGCAATGGTGGCTTAATTAGCAATTGGTGGGTCAAATTATCCCTTTAATGATCCTTTTTTATTGTTCGAATATGCAAGGTAACCATTTTTTTCAAAGCATTTTTCTTTTATATATCCTAATCTTTTGCAATGTTCACAATGTAGTTAGTTCCTAGTTTTTGATTGTGTGTGCCCCTTATTATTATCTATCTCCCTTAAACTTCTAATTACAAAGGTAGTTACATTAACCATAGCTAATATACTACTAGCAATTTGCAATCATTTTTCTTCTCTAGTAACCAATGCATAAGCATTTTACAAATTTGAGAATGGTTCAATATTTAGAATCTATTATCTCACCACACCCTAGTTATCATTCAAACCCATGATTTTCTAAGTGCCACATTCAGTCATCAATTCTTTTGCAACATCATAAATGTATTGTGAGATCTTAAAATAACCCGTTCAATTTAGTGTAATAGGCTAATACAGAGAGATTTTCTTAATGTGTAAGGGAAAATTCATGCTTTAACTTATAGATATGTGGTATATTACCTTACAAGAAGTGTTCCCCTAAATCTTTCCACATCTCATGTGTTTCATAGGCAATGTTATTATGCAAATCCTCTTTAAGTGAGTTGAAAATCTATCTCACCACTATTGCATTATATCTTACCCAAGCATCCAAATCTGATTTTGGACTTATAGGTTCGAAAAGAGTCCCATCTATAAAACTAATATTGTTTTTGGCACACAAAGCATTGATCATGGCTTTATGCCAAAATGGGATATTTTGCCCCATTAAGTGGATAAAACCCAAGATATTGCTTAGGTTATCTGAGGAGGTAAGGTGATAAGGAGATGTTAGTCCTTATCCTAACAAAGCTTTCTTTAATTCTTTTTATAGTTCTTGAACTGAACTAGAAGCTACCTTATCAGTCATGACAATGGTAAAAACATAGACCTAATTTGTAAGGATCTTGCTCTTGATACCATGTAAAATAAGGATCTGTATTTTTTATATTGTTCTCATTCATAAGTGATTAAAATATATACAAGAAGTACAGTTACAGGATTTTCTTAATCTTAGGGATGGTGACTAAAGTTTAGGGATAATATTAATAAAAATAAAAATATTACAGATATACAAGAGGAAATTAACCTAAATTAGAGATCATGATAGATATGATGAAATTATGATCAGATATAATTCTAATAAATAGAGATTGATTTGAAATAATACAACTCGATGAAAAATTTTCCTTTAATTTTTTTAATTAGCAATCCTATATGCATTAAAAATGAGATTTAAAATTGAATTTTGAATATACATTAAGAGATGTCAATTAACATAGGATAGTAAAAAAATTTGTGAAAATCAATCCAATGAATATAAAAATATTTAAAACATAATTTTAGGTCTTATTTTCATTGCATATAACATTTTTATTTTTGTTATATGTGTAAAATGAAATATAACATTTAATGTTAGATTAAAATGTTAATGTGTAATTAACATTCATATATTTATCAAAAAAAGGCATTGTTAACCTTTGCAACCTTGTATGGAGGTTAGTTACCTTTATTCTTTCTTTTAATGAAAAAACAATACTACCAATTTAATAATAACAATAAAATAATAAAGGATATTTAAGTAATTATAGTAATGAGTTATTAATTTAAAATATTTAAGTTAATTTCACTTATTCTTTTTTATTTCCACATTAAGTGGACTAATTAAATGAAGAAATTATTGATAGTGATAAATTGATTATAATATTATTTATTATTTTATTATTTTTAAATTAAATTAATAGTATAATTTTTTATTCAACTAAAAATATAGATGTTTTTAATTTCCACATAAGAATATGACAGTAAGTAATCCCCTATATAATTAAATTAATTTTTAAAAAATTAAAAATAAAAATAATTTAATAATCAAGATTATGCATGTTCATATATAAAGTTAAAAAACCAACATAAATAAAATTGAGTTATATTTTTCTACTGCCACCTAATTACTTGATTTACAGTAATTAATTCATATGTGCTAATGTTAATTTATAATTCCTAATATTAGTCCTAACCAATATCAAACTAATAATCTAAATTAAAAAAATTTAAGTTAAGACATGAATAAAAAATATTAGTATACTTTTTGATACTATAAATTTTTATTTATAAACTACTTCTAGCTAGTTATATACATATATTCAATGTTTTAATCGAACTAATTAGTGCATAAAAAATAAGAATAGTTTAAGGTTTAATAGTTAAACTAACATTGAACTACAATTTCAAATATATAATATTTTATATTTTTTGATAACATATTTATATTTGATATACATAATTATTTCTATGTAATTTATATGGCAATTTCTATGGTGTAATAGGCAAAGTCCATTGTACCAATGTACTAGGAGACATGCAAGGCTATATGCCATTGATTCCAATTGTAGTTGATGATTACCACTTATTATCAGTGGAAAGAAAAGAAAATCATGAAATTACAACAAGGCTATAAAAATTTATGTAGTTATCAATGAGGTCATAATTGATAAGCCTAATCAGTTGAAAATATCCATGTTCAATATTGATATAAGATTAATGAATCATTAGCACTTGGAATGTGGTACTATAGCTAAAGAGGTAGAGATAAGGCAATGAATAATAGCAGAGTATTTCATGTGTACCATGAGAAGGACGACATCATTGATGGATAATGGAATACTTATCGATAGCAAGCAAAGCAATCTATGAGATGAGCATGACTTTAATTCCTAACTCATTATGGTAGATAAATATTAAACTAAAGCTAGAATGGATTTAAGCTTAAGGAATATTGGAGTAAAAGGTGTTGTTGCAAGAGTAGGATTACAAGATATGTTGTAAAGTTTGTTTGTACTTATGTGGTTAATGAAATGCACAATAGAGTAGTGAAATAATTTGTTGGTATGCACACAAACCATGCATTCTAGCTACTTGATAGAATGTCAAAAAGAAGATAATAATGCAGTGTGTTTTGTCAGTAGATTTAATACAATGAGGAAATGTTTTGTTATTATTAAAGAAGTAACTCATAACGAACCATGAATGAAATGGTTGCAATTATGACAAAATGAAATGGCTAGCTATAATAGAGAAGTAGGAGAATGTAATTATAGGCATGAAAATGGTAGTCATTAGGTCTAATGTTTGCAGACTTAGTTTTCATGTTTATGGAAAACAAAATTGGACTAGTGAAGTTGTTATGTAAAATTTTGCTATATATGATATATTTATCTATAATTAGGAGTTGAGTGGGAATGTGATTAAATAATAGAAAAAAGATGGACATTTTAATGTGATGTAGTTAATTGAAAATAGATAATGAATGGAAACAAAATCTTGTTGATGAAAGATAGTTGTTGAATAATAAAGCTCTAAATATTCAAACCTAAGCTCTTACAAGAGCTTATTCTTTGCTTGTTATATTATGCCTTGATATCTCAAATAGTTTGAATGATTGTAAGTGATGTTTAATATTACATTGAATGGATGATTCCAATATAATTGAAAGATACATTTTTTTCATAATGATAATGGAGTAGTATATAATTTGCAAGAAATGTGATCATGAAGAAATGTATTCTAGATTGATATAATATTCACCAAATAAATTAATTCAATTTAAGGTTACTTATGGAGATAAAATTGTATGTAATAGTCATGCTATGCCAAAGTGTAAGTAAAATTGTAAGGTGACAACCATAAAACTCATTGATCAGCTTAGAAGTGGTGTGACTAGTTCGTACTAGCTTGCATATGCAACAAAGGGTGAGTTATTCATAGTGGATAGCAATAGGGATAGTGGCTCTATGTGGCTAGGGAGTGCTGCCATAGCCACCCTTGCAATGCAGGAAGTTTTTATTTATATATAATGATGAAAAAATCATACAAAAAATATATTACGATGGCTTCTCCCAAAAATTTAAAAAAAATAGTAATTGTGCAACAAATTGTGTATCACTTTATTTGATACTAATAACTAATAACTAATAAGTATAGTCATCAAAATTAAGTTAGTTAAAAGTTAAAAACTATTTATTTATGTCAAAAGTGTTTAATAAAATTAGCCATTAAATTAATTAAAAATTTTAATTGAAAAAGGATATAAAACAACATAAAAGAAGCTAATTATGTAAATAAATATATGAATTAAAATAATTTAATTTTAATTGGAGATGAAATTATTCTCACGCAATATAAATATTGAAAATGATAATGTACTTACCAATAATTTATCATATTGTATTTATGACTAGAGGTGCTTAACAAGTTGAAAGCCTATAGGCTTTTTACGAACTCGACCTCAAAAATTAAACCCATTAAAAAAAAGCATAAATGGGTTGACCTATATGAACTATGGACTAAAATAGATCGAGCTAGTCACAAGCCTAAACAAGTTAACCTTTTTTAAAAAAATTCTTAAATTTAATAATTTAAATAATATTTGCATTAAAAAAATTATTTATTAATTATTTTTACATTATAATTTAATATAAAATGCAATTCAATTGTTAAAAAATTAAATATAAATATTTGAAATAATTAAACATAACAAAATGAAAATAAATAATAAAATTAATGAATGCAAAGATAAATATAAAAATATAAAAAATAATAAATATAAAAATATAATAAATAATAAAAATAAAATATAAGTTAAAATGCTAAAAAAATAAATTAGGCACTGGCCAGTTCGATGGGCTTTTTGACCAAACTAGGTTGGCCAAAATGGACTTAAATGAATTTTAGCCCAGCCTATCCTTTAAACACCCTTATTCATGACATACATCTTTATTTATTTTATATTTTTTTTATAATAATACAATAACATATTATTTAATTTAGGATTTTTAATGATATCACAAATTTATCAATGACTTTATTTAGATAATATGTATTTTTATTTAAACAAAGAGAATAAATGAAGAATTCATTAACATGAATAGGATATAAGTTGCCATTATTTTATAATAATAAGGGTAAATTTTGAAAAATAAAATTGATAATCTATTAGCTTATAAGTTAAACACTATGAATAACTTTGTAAAACTTATCAAATAAGATTTATATTTTTAAATAACATAGTGTTCATAACACATTTGAAAACTAGATTATAGATAATTTACGTGGTAAACAAGTTATAAGGTAACATATAATACCCATTATGATTTTATCTACATTTATTATAATTTGAATTTGAATTTATTTCGTTATATTTAAAACATATAAAGATCAATATATAAAAAATTTTGATTTGTTGAAATATTAGTTCATACCTTGGAAATGAATAAGTGAGAATAAAATTCTTAGTATAAAAAATGGACTAACAAAATAGTTTAAGATGTTGTTAGATTTATTGTCCATAACATGATTTCTATACTCAATAGATAAGTATGTCCTTAATTAGTTGTTGTTGTTGCTATAATTCATGAATTAAAGAGCACCAATTAGATCTAAAGCATTATTGAAATGAGAAGAATTTAAATTTTAAATACATGAATTTCAAATTTCTTAATCAACAATTAGATGTATTAGAAATGAATATAGTAAAAATTAAGTCTCTATCAATATGTTAAGTATGAGAGGATCGAAAGCAAATTCTTATTAATTTATAACTATAAATAGTTACAAATGATATATTAAACAAGCATTTGCAATGATAATAATTGTTATTTAATTTTCACATTATTATTAATCTTATATTTGATATCAGATAATGAACTCCTTAATTATTATTAAGATCAATTTTATTTAGTTAAAAAATTTTAGCCTTATCTTACATGCTTTATACTTGTATGGAGATCAATTGACCATGTTTTGATGTCTTGGTTAGAAAGAAAGGAAGCAAAATAGCATAGGAGGTTGTATATGGGTTGTGAATTATGTACATAGGCCCTTTAATAGGACAAATGGCAGTTCTGAGTATGCAAAAAGTTTAGAATATTTGGAGTAACACATTCTAATAAGTTCTACCATATTGTGACTACAATGATATGACATTTGGTGATGACATAGTATTTAATGAGTAATAGTAAGAGTGTAGTGAGATTACTAATTAAATGCAACATCGTAAATCTAAAATTAACACCGAACCCATAAGAATGTTTATGGATAAATAAGTTATCCTTAGGGACGGTTAGGTTTAAGGATAGCCAAAGATAAGCACGAGATACTATATAATTTTCTTTCATTATTGTTGTTGATATTTCATAAATAATATGAATGTTACTATCAATTGAGGTAATAGTTTGAATGATTATAGGAACCTTGAACACAAAATTGATGAGTTAAACAATATCATGAACATAGGCTCAAATAAACCCTTGGTAGTACTTTCCCATATTGAAGCCCTTCACCTACCATTATATGTTATGGAATATGATTTTTTTAATAAGAATAATTAACCGCATAAACCTTAAATAAACCCTTGGTATAGGAACAACTATTTAGTTATTATTATCATGTGTTTGTAACACAATCACTCCTAGTTGTAAGCATATTTCTTGTGATAAACTTAATGTATGTATTTTAAAAGATAAGATTAGTAGTGCTCGACTTTGAATTATAGTTAGTTTATTTAGAGTTATGGCTATTGAACATAGGCTCAACACTAGTAATAGTTAGGCAACTTGTCCTAGAAGCACAATTAACTTTTGATTTAATTTTATAGTAATGCCTCCAAATTTTAGTATGGTTAAGTTGAGTCCATGCTCAATTTGACTTTACATTACTATATTAGTAATGATTTAGTGGCTTAGATATAAGCTATTGGAATATTTTGTAATTCGATGATGCATACTTACACAAATGTTTCCAATCCAAACATTTATATATACACACAAATGAAAGTTATGTTTAGAGAGCAAAATTTGTTGGAACCACATGAGCAAGCATAACCCTACCACTGCCTAGATAAACTAATGAAATATCCAATAGAGTTGATTTAATATTAGAGCATTTTGGGCAAAGCACCTCCATGATATATTATACCTAGCAAAATAAGCTATCCTAACCATCCATAACTAAAGCAACAAATAAATATCATATTTGATGATATGTCTAGACTAGATTATTTTCTCGGTTGATCAGTCTAGGTTAGGTTCACACAATCTCAATCCTTGTAATTAGTTAACTTTTATCTAATAACTCTAGGCAAGGAGTATAGTACAACATGATATATTATTTTTATTCCATTGTTTATTTATTTGTTTCTAGTAAGACATAAGTGGCTACTAAAATTAAGTTATTATCATTGTTTTTATATCAGTAAAATAATGAATTTACTACATTCATGGGTATTGCTAGAATAACAAGGGATTAAAATAATAAATTAAATTAAGATAAGCTTAAGCTAACATGTGATAGGCTTGTTTCAAGTAAACTCACTAACTTTTATTGTCATTATATGGTGTGTCACATAGAGTATGCCTTTTGATTTCAACTTAGTGGGCTACGTAAAGGCCTGTAGAGTGGATTGTTTCATTTTTTTAGTTGGGCTGCATACAAACCTAATCTTTGAAAAGGAAATGAATGAAGTTATATGGAGGTAGCCCATCCCTTTAACATCCTATTATGTAAATGCACTCTAATGATCTCACTTGCCTATTTGGTTCCTATTTAAAGGTAAATGAATAATAAGTTTACCTTGTAAGCAACACAAGCATTGCCTAAAATTAAAGGATTACTACCTTGGCTAAAGACTAGGGTAAAGCAACAAGTGGTCGAGAATGGTATATTATTTTTGTGAGTAGAAATCCTACAATCTATGCATGATGGGTAGATTACAACCTTTAAGTAAATTGGTTCAATAACACCTTGTACCAATCTTTCACTATAAGAGTAGAGGTGGAAGAGGTATATACGTGGTGGCTTTTGACAATATTTGATTAATGGAAAGTTCATGGAACAAGGAAGGTGTATGTTATGTTTATTGATTAACAACTAGAAATGTATAACTTATAGCCAAAATGTCATGCCTAGGTGAACGGATATAGTGGTGCAGTGCACTAATCATACCACATTTATCAAATAAAAGATTTTATGTTCTATAAATGGTAATGGGGTAACAACAATAACCATATGGACTCAAGCATTAGTAAAGGATATCAAAATTGTTAGGTGCCATAATATGACCATGAACATAAGTGCTTTGGATACAGCTAGAATGTCATGTAAGCTACATATTCCTATAACCACAAAAGAGAGGATGAATATCCAAGGAAGCTCTATGTGAGGGATCACAAGGGACTAGTCAGTAGCAAGGATGATTGGTTAAGTGGCATCTTAGCTAGCCTTAGTGCAACCTTTCTATTGGCCCCTATAAACAAGAGCAATGAGGTTAAGAAGAAGGTAGGTGAGGTTATTGAGGTTCAACATAGTATTCAATATGTAACTTTAATTGTTTTGTACCTAATTGAAGGTTGTTAATATTTAGGTTTATGTTTATTATTTCTACCATTATCACTATTCACTAGTTTGAAGAAATCATCTTCTATGTATAGGAAACCTACTGTCTTGGTAATTTACTCTTAAGGTTACCTCATTTGTCTTATTTTAAATGTTGTAATCATGTTCATTCTTTGTAGATCATTTCTTGGAGCCTAATCAATAATTTTACCTTTGTCTTGTTTTTATTTTTGTTTGTGTGTATGTGTGTATGTATGGTTGAAATAGATATACATATATATAAGTTGTCATATATTCTCCTCCATCAGTTGCATGCATTCCTCTCTGTTGCATTTAGTTTGTATACAAGTTGACAGTCTACAATAGATGTTAATTTATGATGTTTACAAATGTGGTCTTGACACATGTAAAGTCAAGATATTAACAATGAGTACTCTCCATGATGTGAATACAATTTAAATTGGAGTTTTGTTAGTACATTTAACTATTTGCATATGAATCTATACACACATTTAGAATAATTTATATTGGTGTACTAAAATTAGATGTTTATATATATGTACATATCTACACATATTTTTAACTAAGCAAAATATATACATATACATAAGCACATATCATTACATATTGAAATGTAATATAACATTTTCCATATATGTAAAACTTAAGTTACACTTCTTGTAGTCTTTTTGATAATTGACTTAAAAATTATGTTAATTGTTGGTATGTACATTGACAAGTGATTTTATTCAATAGAAAGAAGTAACATAGGAAAAAATTATGATAAGTAAGGAATATGTTGCAAATTTGTTAGCATGTTTACATCAAATTAGGATTAACATTGTTCTTATCAATTATATTAGAAATAGGAACAATCTTTTATTGTCATGAATGACATAAAGTACCAATTGTTATTAAATGAATGGAAAATAAATGAATGTTTAAATATATGTAGTGAGGAGCATGTATATTTATTTCTTTTGGTTAACATAGATTGTGGCTAAGTAAGACAATTATTCTTATGATTAATATTTTAACAAATTCCTATTATTAAGAAGAATGTATTTGATAATATTACTAAAGATGGTATTATTGAACACTTTGAAATATAGGAATTCTTAAGGGCATATGTAATAATGTATATTAAAAATTTTATTTATATACACTAGCTTTAAGTTTTTATACTTTTATAAAATAACACCCATAAATTAATCCCATAGATCAATTCTTCTAGCTATGTACTTCAAGGAAGCACTATATTTCCCACATGTGGGCTTACTACCACAAACCGCTCAAATAAGCACACTAATCAATGCACCCTTGTTTAATATGGTTTGATTAGGCAGCATTTGGAATATAGTTCCTCCTTTGTTCCATGGTAAATAGATGATCATGATATGTGTGCACTCGCAAGATAGTAATTAATGCATTATGCTACTATTTTTTGGCATCATTTAAAGTACTGATTTGGTTAGTAAGGGTTTGGCGTGATAGAATGTCCCAAATCCTAGATAAAGTAAGCTACTATCACTATGATTTTCCTTAAACTATGTTATTGCTTACTTTCTTATGTATCATAAATTAACACATTTCCCTGCAAGCTAACCATCATGCAACCTCTCTCATTAAAGATCCTTAACTTTTATATTACTTTACAACTCACTCTTTATTTCTTTGATTTTTATTTATGTTATTGCATGTTAAGTTTTAATTTCATATTTTATGAACTTTTTATTCACCTATTTTTAATTGCATATTCTATTTTTAATTTTGATAATACTTTAAATTCTATTATAGAAATTATAATCACTTGTTTTTATTTTTTTAATATATTTTATCTTACAATTTCTTTTTAACTTTAGCCTTACTTAATTTTAGATGATGGGTTGTTATTTATTTTTATTTTTTAATAATTAAATTTTACTTCATAGATTTTAATTTTTCTAAGCTAAATTTTAGCATAAAATTAGCCAATAAATATTTTAAAAGCATGATCTTAATATCAAGCTATTGATCAATGTACGACATAATTTTCATAATTATTTAAGACCTGCCTATTTTTTCAATAGATGAAAAGATAGTGGTAAAAATTATTAAAGTTGCATAAATTATTATAAAGGGAAATTAAGTTGACTTTTTTTATTTAAACTATAACTAAATTATAAGATAAATTAAGTTGACTTTTTATTTTTTTCTTTATATTATGACAAATTATAATTATAACATTACCCTTTGTAAATAGTAGAATTTACAAAATTTATATATAGATTCATATATTTTCCTTTAATTAAAATACATATGACATCTCATAATTTCATACTTTTCCACTTAATGTACATGAAATTTTAAGTATTATAATTTACTTGCTTGTACTTTTTAACCATTACACATTACCTACCTAAAATATTTTTTATCTAAAATTTAATAAAAAAATCATATGCATTATATGCAATTTTTAATTCCTTAAATTTAAACTCAATTTAACATGCACTTAGAATAAATTTACTAAAAAAAAAATCATATTCAACACCTACTATTTACCAATTATGGATTAAAGTTTTATTTTATATAAGTAACTGATAAACTAATTGATAACAAATAGTTGATAAGTTAACTAATTATATAAAAAGTATTTCACAATATTAACTATTGAATTAACTAAAAATGTAATGATATAAAATGATATATTAATTTAAATAAATATATAAATTAAATTAATTCATATTTTTTAAAGATCAATTTATATTAGCACAATCATTATGTTTAATAAAAAATATAATTATCTCAATTTTAATTAATTATATTTCATGCCTTACATTATTTTAATTTAGTTATTATTTTTTGATAGAATTATAATTATTTAAAATATAATTAATTATATTTTATTATATCATATATTTATCTACTTATTTAATGAATTTTTATTTAGTTATGATTTAGAAAAAGGACATAATTACTTATTAAAGGTATGAGTCATAAATTAATAAAATAATAATAATAAATTTAAAAAATTATTAAAATATTACTAACTTATAAGTTATAAATTACTCAAGCTAAGTTATTAAATTTGAGATTATTTCTTTCAATAAGTGGATATGTGAAATACCTCTAGAACCTCCTTTATAACTTATTGATTAGGTTAATAAGTTATAAGTTAACTTATTGATTATGTGAAACAAAGCTTAAATTGTAAAAAATGTATTTTTAATAAAATTGGAATTTTTATAAGCTATTTTGAATTTTAAGGAGTGTCAAATTAAATCAAAATTTAGGAGAGCAAAAAAAACATATAAAATGCATGTCAAATGACAAAAGTGTTATAATGCTCAAAATAGGTTATGTACATTAACAGCCTATCAAACAAATACAAAAGGAGTGTAACAGTAATCTTAAAAAGCAAGGGGGTATAATATTGGAATATTGGATAAAATTTGAATTCAAAGCTACTAACAATTAGATCATGTATGAGGCACTTATAATCGATATAAAGTTAGTCAAAGAAGTTATGGCAAAAACAATCCAGATTCATAATGATTCCAAACTTGCAATCTCTTAACTCATAAGAGAGTATGAAGTGAAAGAACTAAATTTAATCAAGTACGTAGAAAAAATGAGAGTTTTGTTAGTAGAATTCATATACAACCTATTCAAGATACTTCATTCGAAAAATGAATGGTTAAATGTCCTACCCAAATTGGCTAGCACCAAAGTAGTATTAAATAATAAATAGTATTTCAAGAGTTAGTATAAACACATAGCATCAAGGAAAGAGCTATGATGCAAATCAATCAAACAAATTCATGGATCACCTTTATTATGGATTATTTGAAAAAAGGTGAGTTATCAGAAGAAAGAAACGAAGCATGCAAGATTTAAAAGCAAATGTCATATCTTTATATAGATAATAGATGCTTAGACAAACATAGTGTCGACTCACCAATGCTCTAATGCCTTTGATTGGATAAAGCTAGTTACATCTTAAGAGAACTACATGAAGGAATATGCAGAAATCATCTAGCTCGATTAACTTTAGCTTTAAGGGTAACCATTTTGGGATAATACTAGCCTAAGATGAAAAATGAAGCAAATGAGCTAGTTCAAAAATGTGAGAAACACTAAAAATTTGCAAACATACAAAGATAACCAACAACCCCTATGGAGCCTATTATTTTAGCTTAGCCTTTTACAAAATGAGGCAACAATTTGCTTATAATTCTATTGATCAACCCTGATTAGCTAAGGTTCCTGATCATGGCTATAGATTATTTCATTAAATAAGTAGAGGCAAAACCTTTGGATTAAATAACAATAAAGGTTATGAAAAAGTACCTATGGAAGTCCATCATTTGCAGGTAAAGTAGTAATACCTAGTCTAATTGCAAATTTTTCACAATCATATATTAATTTATCATTTGTAGCTTCAAATTACAAGAAACATTAATATCCGACAATGAAACCCAATTTATAGCAAATAGCTTCATAAGCTTTTGCTAAGGGTAAACACATTATAATCTATATTAAGCATATCTAACTTGATAACATCTTGCAACTTTATGGTTTGTTAAATAGATTGAGGATTAAACAAAGATTTACTTTGGTAGAACAACCCTAGTCAAATGGTTAGGTAGAACTGGCAAATTGAATTATCCTAGAAAAACTTAAGTTAAAATTAGATAAGGCTAAGGATAGATAGGTAGAAGAGCTCCTAAGCGTCTTATGATCCGACTGGATGACTCCTCAATCACCAACAAGGGAATCACATTTTAAATTAACTTATAACTTAAAGGCTATGTTATCAATTAAATTAGGAGAACTTAGTGAATGCCAAGAAAGATATGATGAATCTTTTAATAGAACTCAACAAAGCCAATACTTGGATCTATTACTCGAAGTTTAAAAGATGGCTCAGATCAAAATCGAGCAATATAAAAGAAAATTAGCTAACTATTTCAACAAAAATGTT
Source organism: Sindora glabra (assembly GCA_020226215.1). Taxonomy (NCBI): domain Eukaryota; kingdom Viridiplantae; phylum Streptophyta; class Magnoliopsida; order Fabales; family Fabaceae; genus Sindora; species Sindora glabra. The sequence goes on along the minus strand of CM035230.1, from coordinate 18,834,057 downwards.
GAATAGCAAAGCTATGTAGAAGGATTACTAGTGCTTAAACTAGTAGATAGACCATGTTAGAAAACCTAACAAAGAAAGATTGGTCCCTAACTAGGAAAAGCCATTTCAAATTAAAAGGCATATTTGAAATGAAGCTTATTAATTAGAAACCATTGAGAGGAAACCAATCCCTCATACTTGGAATACCATCTAACGTAGATAGTATTTTGTAAACATTTGAAATTCAAGAAGAATGAATAAAATTAGCTGCCCAATAAACTATTATATCCTTAAAGCCTAAGTAAGTCCTACAACTTTGGTACCTCGAAAACCTAAGTAAGTCTTGTACCTTTGGTAATTTAGAAACAAATCCTATCTCTTAAAGAAATGCATATAGAACAAACAAAGTAAAAAAAAAAGAATAAAAGTTATATATCCTTTACTCTTTAGAAGCTAAATACTGAAAATAGTGCATGCACATAAATAAATGAGCTATAAGAAAAATCATACGAATCATTAAAAATCCTAAATAGTGACCACATTCGATCGAATTCATAACAAAAATCGAGTTGCCACTAGAAAGCTATTACAAAAGTTAAAAGGCATTATCCTCTTTCTAAAGCAAGTCATCAAGCATAAATTCTCGATCTAGTTTAAATAGTCAAGCAACAATGAAGAATTAAAATGCTTAACTTGATCAATAGCAATGTCAAATCCTACTTGGAAGAGGACTAACAATCGGTTTAAGCATTCAACAACTTAAAGTCTAGATCTTAAGCTTAAGCCTTCAAGTTTTGTATCTCTTTATCTTTCTTAGTTAATTTGCTCTTTCATTCTTGGTGCTTTTTTCTAGAAGGTAGCTAAAAACCTTTTTATTGTTTCTTTTCACCCTTTAAGGTTAAGCATTTCCTCCACTTTTCCTTCAAGCTTTTATTTAAATCCATCTCTCTCTTATTAGCATATAATAGCTCCAATGTTTTATTCTCTAAATCCTACCAAGCAGTTGCAAAGGAATATTTAGTTTCTTTTAAATGAATCTTCAAAGAGGATCTACTATTTTTCTCTACTAAAGGGATGGTTTCCAATATTATCCTAAGTGCTTGTTAGGAATTCGGATTATTACATGCAGTGGAAATTCAAAATTTGATCCGAATTCTACCTAGGATTCATGCAAAAAGTATAAATCAATGATTAGGGTTTTACCTATTGGGCACTCGTGTTTCTACTAATTAAAACTTGAGAGCGGATGAATTAAACGCTAGCCAGAAGGTACAGCGTCTCTACAGTATCCACACGAAGTAAACAACGACCTCTCACTCTCTACAAATCTGCTAGGATGTATTTCTCTATCTAGGAATTAGGATTCGATGATTTCTGAATGATTTAGGATTTTAGGAAGCTTTTGAGTGTGTACTTCATGTGCTGCCCTCAAGCCCCCTTTTATAGAACTTAGGCAAGCCACAATCCTAGTCTTACTAGGATAATGCTTCTAAAATCCTAATCACACTTAACAATTCATCTTATCCTTATCCTAGAAATAATGAGGAGAGATAAGACTTATCTATTAATTATCTAATATTAGATAATATTATCTCATAATATAAATATCTTAATATTAGATAATTACATATAGTTATCAAATATCAAAATAATATTATCTCATAATATATTTATCTAATATCTGATAACATAATTATGTGATATTACTTTAATATCAAATAATATCACATAATATTATATATATATATATATATATATATATATATATATATATATATATATATTACGTGAATAATACATTATTATTCTTAATAATAATATATATGTACGAAAATAAGTCCAATTAATTGGATATTAATATAATTAAAGTTCAATTAATTATTGTCTTATTCCTACTCCTTTTGTGTAACCTTGTAGGTTCTTACTACGTTGACAATGACTCATTATTAAGCCATAGACAGTGAGTGATATCTAGTAATACATCACTGTCACTCAAGTAGTAAGAATGTCTGTGATTCGATATCCATCTAATACATGATCAACGTTTTGTATCATAATCCTTTTTGTAATAATATCCAAATTGAACTGGAGGCATGGAATGTGTCATCCTCGTTAATGCTCAATTTATATTTCTTGATACTGAGTAGACTTAAAATAAATGATTAATATTACATATTAATCTAATTGAGCATGGCCACGCATTTCTAAGTCTCACTCAATTAAGGGGCCTAAGGATATTTCTCTTTTATACAAGAGTAACAAAATCTCATCTACATCACTCACTTCCCTCCGCACGATTCATGACACACCCAATCAATGTCCTATTCGTCATCCTGATTAAAGGTGACATAGAACAATATTAAAGTGAGTAGTTCCTCATGTAAGGAACCGTAGTGACTTTAAGTCAAAAGTTTATGTGTATTTGTGATCATATAAGAATAACTTATGACACGTCTATCCATGCAATATTCTCATAGTGGGTTAGTCCAGTATATTGTTCACTAACAATGTACTTATGTATTGATTTGATATCACATATCCATGATTCGTAATCATCAATCACTATACATGCTAGTCTCGATATATTATTACTATTCTTTTCGTAATAATACTTGATTAGGGGTATTTTAGGAATAGCGAAACTATTCCAAAGATAATTATTATATTAAGTTATAAATCACGCAGAATAATAATAAAATTATGAAAATAAAATATAATAATTAAATTGCTTAAAATAAAACATAATACATTGTATATTATTTCAATTATCTATATGATTGATTCTTAGGACACACACTAACAATGCTCAACCTAGTTCCATTATAGTAAATCAAAGCACAAAACCTTTAACTTGATAATGCTTATTCTTAGTGCAATCTGTCTCTATCACCAATTGACCTTGCATTTAAGAAGTACAGTCCACATTCTTATACTAAAAACTTGAGGGAGTCTGATCTTACAAGAAACCTCCATAGGGAGCATTTCAAACCCTATATTGCCATTTAGCTTATAAATATTAGTGCTTTCAACCATTACCTTGCTAATTTGATTATTAATGGTTGTCTTGGTATCCCACTTCCTTTTTTCCATTTCTCTTTCAAAGTAAACTTAGTTTGATTGACTGGGACTTCCAGAACCATTGAAATAACAACAAGCATCTCATTGATTGAATAAAGACCCTGAGATTAGGTCATCTCTATAGGATTAGCTCCTTATCTTTCTCTTTGTCCAAATAAGTCTTATGGACGAGAGCTATGTAGATGGGATTTATCATAAAGGAGAAGATATCAAAGTCTTTGATACTTAACCAACATTCTACAAAAATAACAAGTATAAATTGATATTCAAATGACCAAAAGGAAATAATAATAAGGGAAATGCATACTATGGATAAGGCATATATCAAGTAGCTTCTCATGAACACAACATAATAATCAAATGATAGTATCTTGATCTTTAGCATTAAAACTTTATAGTGTAAGAGGGGTACACCATTCTACCTACTTCATCAAATAAAGTTGCTTGCCATTCAGAATCCAACATAGCTTAGTATTAACCACCATATATGCCTCAAAAAAACTACTCTTTCAATTCTTCACACTAGAAATCATGTTGGAAAAAAGAAGTTAATCAAATTGTTGCATGATATGGGTCCACTTACCATTTCTTTGGTGGGAAAAAATGAAAGTGAAGGAACACATTGGAGTTGCGAGAATTCTTTTTAACTTTGCCACCAGAGTTTTGAAGCAAACCAAGAAGTACTAGGCATTCTATGATAATTGTGTTAGACAGACATTCAAATGCCTTAGTACATGTTGTTGAAAAGGTGAAAACAAAGAAGAGATGCTAATCTGATGGATGATGTCATTATAGAGCATAAAAAATGAGTTTGTATCATAGTTACATGCTTATTCTTCCATCTTATTAGGCAAAAATTAAGTACCCATTTTAGCCATAATTAAACATTAACATTGAAGTTTGACAATAATGTTAGAATTAGTCTACCAGTTAGACACCTAAGAGTTCTTCACATCCATGTAAACCCATTTCAAATCCTCAAGGCCACCTACTAGATGCAAAGCAAAATCCTTGCCTTGAGCATTTTGGGATCGATCGATTATAACATTAGCAAGTGACATAGCAAGAATATGACCAATAAGATATTCTTGGATAAAGAGAGGAATGAGGGTTTTTGAAAAATGAATGGAAGGTAAGGAGAATGAAGTATTGGCCAAGATCATTTGCCATGTACATTTAATCTTGGTTCTTTGTATAGGTGATGAATCTAACTCAAATCATCAAAATCAACCTAATAGCATTATTATCTTTATGCTTATATGGTCATATTCATTAACAGTATCAAGATCAACAATACCAAGAACAAAATCTCTAGATAACAAGTTTTAAATTGTCTTTAAGCCTTTAAAATCAAACTTTCAAGTTGAGAGATGTAATGAAATAAAATTGGTTAATCATCTATGTGCACTATGGCAAAAAATTTAGGTTATTAATATGCACTATACAATATAGTGTAAAGCAGTAAAAATAATTTATTTTCAAGATGTATTAATACAGGAGAATGGGATGTGTAGGATAATAAATTTATTTTCCAATTACATAATCAAATTTATTATTATAAACTTTTGAAATGTAGTTCAAAGGCTAAACATAAAACATTTACTTTTATAATTCAATCTAATCATAATTTTAACTTATTCAAAATATCTTTATAATTACAAAATTTTGTTTCATGCTCATACTACAAGTCATAAATAATAGTAATGGGCATGAAAAAAAATTGATGTTATAGAATAAATAAAAAGAGGAAAAATATTGGTTGACTTATAAAATATTATAAGAGTCAAAAATAAAAAAATCTAATTAACTAATTTATTTTGAAATATAGTAAAAAATGGATTAAAAATATAAATAAATATAAATATATAAAATTGATTTGTGTTGGAAATATTTTTTATTGAAAAAAAAGAATATGAAATTATAGAACTAAATATACTATATTTTGGTTAATATTCCCTAATTTTTATGGCTAAATTTTTGAAACAAAACTAAATATACTAAATTTTATTTTACCTAAAAATCATAAATTAGTTATCAAATTATGTATCATTCTTAGTATGCGTCCCAGTAGATTAATTTGGCCCCCAAAACCGAAATATATGACTATCATCTGCTTCACATTTAAACCTAAACTCCATAAAGTATTTCTACCTATGAAGCCATCCACTTTATACTTATCTATTTATTTATGATCCTTAAATGTTACTTTTGGCATGCAATCCTTCATATTTGTATTATGTAAACTGTATACGATTATAATTAACTGGTTACTTGAATTTCGATGTGGCTATAGGGATTTAAAGGCGCTGCTGTATTGAAAGTCAAGGCCATGCACTTCCCTTTGCTATGTGCACTGAAATAAGCCCATTGAAGTCTGGACGATGACCAGGTCATAACCGTGCTATCTTGACACATGGTCACATTCTTCAACTCTGCGAGCTTCTGCAGGACTTGCCAACCTTCAGCCCATTACACTGCATGCTCATTCACATATCACCCATTAGAGCGCCCAAACTGACTTTGCCTTGCAAAGAACACCACCATCAACATTTTCCAGAGGAGCTATGGCACATGACGGACAACATAACTTGCATGTGAACGCGGTCATTGATGTATACAAAATGTTAGCGCCAACTCAGGCAAAGGTTGACTAAATTTGGGGTACCATTTTCGTTCAACATAAGTGCAGGAGTAAGAAGCCTTGTGAGATCCCTGACCTGTTATCTAGGTATGTGATCACATTCTCGTTTACTATGATTTTAATGCTTTCTTACATTTGTCAACTTGGTAGACCGCAGGAGCATCTGTTGGTCAATGTGTTAATAAATGTCATCTTCATGGCAAATCTTATTTATATGTACTTCAATGAGAATAAACACTTCCCTCCTGTCCTTCATGTTGTGGGCAATTCACAGCCACAACCTCAACTTACCACAGACAAATCATGACGAGGCATTTAATGGTGCCGGGGTTGGTATTCCATCGATTGACAAGGTCTGTTGCTAACCTCATATTAACACTAACTTTATTTGCATTTTTACTCCACCTCTATTCATTTCATGAGGGTCGGCATTAACATCTATTACTTGCAGCATATAGGCATATGACTTGGAACACTGGAATCAACGATTGAAAGCGTGGAAGAGAACATGTCCTCTCTTCAGGATACTATGACAGCCCGGGCTATCATGGAGGGGTCTTTAAAATCCCACTTAAATGACTTGTGCGAAGTTGTCATGACATCCAAAAGCATGTCTATGAATGCTACTTCTCCGTTATATGGAACTCTATCATCAAAGAGCTCAGATCCTTGTCTCTGTCAACATGATGACTACGTGTTGTGCCATTTGCTTTTGGATGTGTCGGGCGCCGGGTTATCAAAACTTAAGGGATCTTCTGGGAAATCCACTGAGAAGGCTATCTTCATCACAGTTACTTCAGGGGTTATGTAGCTTTTTGTATTATATTACCTTGTCATACATGGGTTACTGACAAACTGTCCTTTTCCATTTATCTCTGTCTAGGATCGCGACTTTTCAAGGAAGGCCATTGACAAGTGTTTATTCTCCCCTAAATTATCCTTTCCTAAGTTGGATAGAAATCCTCTATCTATTGGCATATCCATGAGGGCGACTCCAAAGATAATCACTTGTTGGAGAACCCCCTCGTAATGTTCACCCCAACGTCTGCTAGTGGTCATTAGCACCAATGTACATTTTAATTAATAACCAAATTTATCAAAGCACTGGATTCATGTTTCATTCAACCCTAAGAAGGGACTAAAGCTGGATGATAATGAAATCTACATTATGGCATATATATTCACGTTAGAGTTGAGCGAGTAGGACTGTACGTTGTAAGCATATTGACGCTGTCTGTGTTATGTTTCGCTAGCACTATATCCTACATGCTTGTGTATTGTGGATGGTTAATATGTAAATACGTTGTGCATGCATCACGATGACCACATCTCCCATCAAAGTCAATAGTTTATGAGTCCATTCATTGAAACTTAACTAATACTTGTAATGCATTCGGATCGGTCGGAATCTGACGTGACGTACTCTGACCACTACGAACTTGGACTGTGGACAACTATTCTCGTCATTACTTGTGTCCTGCTGCTGAGGTTTAACGCCTAAGTAGAATGATGACATATTGTACAGCCAACCTAAACTTAGCCAAGTAAGATCCGATCAGATGCCTACGTTGTTGATGTTAGGGATGCCATTCAATTGAGTTGGTCCTTCAATGTACTCAGTAATTGTAACTAACCACTTACAAGCAGGTGCTTACGCCTAACTCTTTTGTTGATAGGTCTCGGGAAATCTTCCTAACAATTGCCTCGGGTGGCCAATTGATAGATGACATCTTGACCATGATAGCTTGCTTGATAACCCACGATGAGCACAATTTGGGTTCTATGCCAATGAAGTGGTGGCTCTCAACTTAATTTTCGATAATTTCATCCGACACCTATGTAATACTTTAATTTATTTTGCCATTTTACTAATGGTTTCTCATCGTATAATCATTTACTTTGGCACCATCGGTAACAATACCCTTTTTCATGGACCATCTCACCCACCATCGTGGCAGGATACTACAATTAATGTTTTATAGGTCCTGTAGATTGCATTGTGAAGGTTAGTTGGCATCATAGTGGGTGTAGCCTCGATGTTCATTTGGCTGGCTAATATCTTTCCAGTGCATCCATTTGCATGTAGGTTTTCATTTCGATGTTTGATGTAAAGACTGAGCATTGGTATCTCTTAATCATAGACTTTATCAAGAATGAAATCGTTTACTTAGACTCTAAGCCATGCATTGGCCAAAGACATCTACATGAGAGGCAAAGCCGGTATATGAGTCTTTTCACTGAGAAAATGCTGGCGGATAAATCTTCTTACAATAGAGTAAACACTCAAAACACCACAGGCGTTTTCATACCCTATCATCGTGACAGCGAGCCAGAGTGAGGAAACAAGTATAATATATTGAGATATCCTTGCTTTCATGCTCTGACCCATTGAATGCTCATTTCTCTCTTTCTACTATCCACAAGGTGGGGTCTGTGTGTAATGGTCAATGTAAGCTACAGAGTGTGGGTTTGCCGATAGATGATGCTCTCTCACCAAAGGGAGAAATACAACTTAGGGGTATATCATGGATGCCATTACACATAATTGAATTACAATATATTCATAAGAATCCCATGAATTCTACGCGTACATGTCCACACATGCATGTTGCATAGGTTTAGAACCTTATTCATGTAGATGCAACACAAATGTGTGTTCATCCTTGGATCGTGCACCTAATGTGCGTGTATATCCTTGCCATGCAAGTTGTGGGTGACTATTTCCACATAAGGCTGGCCTTGGACATTGTCACTCATCCATATACTAAGAAGGCTTCTAACATTCAAGCTTAGACTAAAGAGGTCATGTAGGTCAATGATAGTCTGCAAGGTTGAGACATCAGTTGATAGAATCGCTTCAAGTGGACCATATCCAAGAGGCCTATAACTTATCTGTAATATTTTTGGTTTAGTCACCTGAACTTCATATTACTTTACAAAATTCATGCGCATACATTTGCATGCTTTTAGGGATGTGTACACATTATGATGATCCGCAACGAATTTCAATCACTCTTTACTATTTATGCATGACACCTTATATTTTCCAATTGATCCCATGAATGCACCTTTTTTCAATGTTGTTAACCTTTGTTGGTAGTGGTGGTGCATTAGACAATTGGCTAAATGTCGAGTGTTATCTGACACATGGTGAGGGATGATTATGTAGGCCCGCCTACAATTGACTCTCACGTGCCATTGGTGATAGGTTATTTTTGGGCCTAAACCATAACATAAATCGGCCCATTGCAATGCTATGTAAGGACATACACATTCAATGAAGTTAGGGTTGTCGCTTAGGTCGCCCTGCTGCAATGGCAAGTCAGGGATCTGTTGAGACAGCATCTCTTCTTAATGACCTTTCGTCTGGTGCTTTGATTGTGTGATTCTAGTCATGGCTTCATTGAATATGTGGCATGTTGAAAATTCCAGAACCTATTCTATAGTGTGAGACCAAGGATGGTAAGGTTATTACACATATCAAGCTTCATGGCGTTAACATTCTCGATAGACGCCGCCAAGTATACAAGAGAGGGGACGACTCCGAATGTTTAGCACGAAATGATGCCGTTTACCATGCCATACACTTCTTATTAAAGCAAAATGGCATGCATGTACTTGATGTAAATTACCACAAGGCTCAGTACCTCCAAGAAGTGATCTGCTAATTGGAGGTAGAAAACTTCGATCTAACTATCTTGACTGCTCAATTACAGCAGGAGATCGCGTCTCTCTAGTGCGAACTTCATTTGAGCCGCACAATATGTGAATTATAACTACTATCCGAACATGATATTTACACAAGCACCTCATTATGTTGTTAACATATTACCGCATGCATGTAAAATTTGTATCATTGATATATTAATTGGTAAACCTTACGCTGTTGAAATGCTAAATTATGTATGTTTGCATGTCACATTACTGCAACGTTGCATAGTTAGGTGTTGACTAAACCTAATATATCGGTGCTACATTATGTTAATATGCTTCTTCATAAATGTTAACCAGTTTACTTTGCAACATCTGATCGATTTATATTGTAACCAAGTTTTCATTTCACATAATTTAAATTGACTATAATTTGCTCTAATGCATTTGCGAAGCCGCTGTATCCCCAGGCGCGCCATTTCGTCAGTAGATCCATGTGCCACCTACACTCTACTTTGCGTTAAATGGGACACGTCAATCTATCACACGACTTTTCTTTATCAGTCCCAATTTCGGATGCGGTGTGTGTGCTGGCAACCTCGCTTCCGAGGTAAGCATGTGCTCACTGCTTGCCCCGTTATAAGAGAAATGCATTGCAGGCATCCAGGCTTATTCGAGCCAAGTAGGTGATGCAATGTCCTTCACCAGGGTGTTCCTATGTTATCAATTGAATTAAACTAAATGCAAGTATGTAATTCTACAGATATTTATTCGTGATAATCTCATTGATAGATATTGATTAATAGCTTTAATTTTTAAGTTATTTGACATATACATCAATTTTTACGATATAAAGATATGCAAACTTAATTGATCTTTGTTGTAAATTATAATCTATCTTTTGATCAAAATTCGAATATACAATTTAGTGAAAATGTTCTACCTAATAAGAGGTACAATCAAGGAAAAATAGACATATTAGACCAATGGCAATTTTCGCATTTTATTTTGTTCATCTATTAAGACTAATTTGATGACAGAAGAATATTTTACTAGTTATAATTTGTTTTACTGTTTATTTATATATATAGAAAGACAACAAATAATATTGGTATATATGCTTTTAATGAATTCTCATTGTATAAGAAAATTATATATGGTAAAATATTACCATTATCTTAAATTACATATCTCACATTCAATAGAAGAAATATTTGTTCTTATGAAAAATTATTATTATATAAATCTTGAAGAAAAATCAAATTTAAACTCCATAAAATCATAATTTTTTTTATGTTCCTAAATTTCATTATTTAAAAATTTTAATTAAAGTATTTGTTTGTGAAATTTTTTAAATCTTCATATAATATAACTAGATATGACTTACATAATAACTCTATTTGTAAGAGCAAAGCCTTACAATTTGTTATATAATAAAAAGTTAAAACGTACAACCGTGAACATTTTCATCCTAATTAACCATTTTTGTTTTCAAGAGGAAAAACCTTAGTTATAAATATTTCAAAATAATAAAAAATATTATTCAATGATATCATCTGAATTATAAATAATAAAAGTTGATATAAAAATATTAAAGTAGTAAAAAATATGTGAGTTATAAAGTATAAGGAAGTTAAAAATGAATTAAAAAAACATGCAATTGAGTATAAAATATAAAGGAAAATAATGCATGAGATATAAAGTGACATAATAGTTAAAAAATATAATTTAAATTTATGAAATTAAAAAAAACATATGAAATGAGAAAAAAAATAAAATGTACAGATACATAGACTTGCATTAAGAGTCAAACTAAAGTCCTAAAAATTTTACAAAATAGAAGCAAAATGAATAGAGAAAGTATTTATAAAAGGGGCATCATTAGAAGAAGAAAAAAAGAGAGTGAAAATTTTTGAATGGGAAAATTTTCATGTAAACTTGGCATTTGTCCAAAATAATAATACAAAAAACGAGAGAAAAAAATTTTAATAGTTAAATATTTATATTGATATTGATAGGGATATTAGTATATGAGTTATAAAAAATAAAAGTAAATGTGAGGAAAAAAATCAAAAAATTTTACAGAATTCTTGGAAGTGGTCATTTCAGTTTGCATATATCTCTGATAATCTTAATATATTAAGATCCTTATTTGCAAATTTTCAATTATTTTAATTGACACCGATTTTTAAAGTTTCCAAATGATACTTAATATCAAAATAAGTAAAAAAAAAAAGTCTCACTTATATATAAGCAAATTAAATACTGGTTGTTGAGTGTATGAATTATTAATACTGGTTTTTAGTGCATGTATGAGTTATTAATACTGATTTTTAAGTATACGAATTATAAAAATTTATATGCATATTTGTTATTAATACTAGCTTCTATGAACTTGTTATTACGAGAAGTAACATTATGCAGGCCTCTCTATACTTCCGACGCATCACTTCATAGGATTACAAAATTATGGAATGGATACAATTATTATCCGTACAACCTGAATTTACATCATTATTGGTGGCTGACCTTTGCCACGTGAAAATGTGTAGAACATAAACAGAATAGTGTTTGACATTAATGTTAGGCCTTTTATGATAAAAGAATGAAGAATGGTGTAGTATGTAACATGTATCAATCAAATGTCAAAATAAAAGGTATACATTAAAGTATTGCATGGATTTTTTATTCATAATAGGTTTAATTCTAATTGTATTGGTTACGGAATTGAATTCAAGAGAATATTGATATAATTTAGCAACACTAAAAATTTAAATATCAAGTTCAATTTTGAAATATTCTTTGATAATAATTAAGGATATAGTAAATTAATTCGATTCAATCAAAATTTAAGTTAATTCGGTTCAATTTTGTCAATAATATTATTTGGTTAGACAGTAATTGTTAAAGTATATGAAGTAGAACTTGTCGAAAAACTGTATTTACTACAAACCATGTTAAAGGTGCTAGGTGATAACTTCCTTGGTGTTCAATACATTCAATGGCTTTCATGGATAAAAATACATAATTGTCTTTATTTTATTTAACTAATAACCATTTTAAAATTCTATATTTTTGTACTAATAAAATAATAAATGCATTTTATTCATGATAAGTATAATATATTGATTAAAGAATATGAATTTATCTATTGAAGTATGATCCTCAATTACGCAAAGTTATTTTATTTATTATATCAAAAATAAAATGTGAATGCTATAAAATGTATGTTAGATATTATATTATTTCAGAAGTATAAATTGTTCATTTAAATTAAAACTTTGTTAGAATAGAAATTTATTTCTACACATAAGTTTATTCATTATATATCGTCTATACTACTTTATATTTGTTATGTTATTTACTATCTTAATATGACACATGCAAGTTTTCCACCATGCATAATCAGCCTTGCGCCTTCACTCACTTCATTTCCAGCACAGAACTCTCTAACATTCACCGGGATAACTTACAAAGGACGTTCCCAAAGCAAACTAATGGCAAGCATGGTCTTAGTGAAGGTTGACGAGGGCAACTTGGTAATTGACTTAACATATTGGCCCACACCATTGGTTGGAACTCTCTTACGATCATATGATGAATGTTTGTTTGTTAGTTTACAGGAATCGGTTACGTTACAATCGGATTATGCCACCAAGAATGCGAATAAGATGATGCCCAAAGCCTTCAACTTCATACGGGATGGCAGGCGGCAGCACCAGGCGAAAGTAAACTTCATTGGACACAACATATAGTTCAAAAGTGGATGGACCACATTCCTATGGAAGTACAAGATCAAACCAGTTGTCGATGTAATGTTCCAATACAATCCACCAATTTCTTTCACCGTGACCAACATCTATCCTGGCAACAAAAAACCACAGATGTCCTACGGCCCCTGCACTTCGACAGGTGGTATTGGCACTGCTTGTAAACCCAGATGTTCCCCACGCACCTGCCCCTGTTTGATGGACTTTTATCAAACTTGATTAACTATTAACGAGTAATCCGAATTTAGTCAAGAGATGCGGAAATAGTACTTCAAAATCCGTTATTAATCATTTGAGATAATATTTCGAGATAGATAGGTTTATTTTTTATCCTTTGACCTCTGTTATTTTGAGATCATATCTAATATTCAGAATTTATCTCGATTTGATATCATTCTCGCAGCCCACCTCTTATCCATTCTCATTCAATCAAATTCAAATCTAATTCCTGGCACATGTTTATATAAATATCTATTAATTCATTAAAATGGCATCAAAAGACATTTGGAAAGTTCTTTCATTGCGAAGATTTATGCTTATCATAACTCAATGGGACATGAGCTGAGAGTCATTCTATGAGGTTCGCTTATGTTCATATTAATTGAAACAACCCTTTCACGTGTAGCATAATTAACACAATTATTGGATTTATGATGCAGTGCGTGCTTTCAAACTTTGTCACATGCGACATGATGGATCACAACATCGAGTAGGAATTCGTGTACCATAGTGTAAAGTTCGTGAAGATGTTTAGTCGAAGGGGAGGCTGTAAGGGACAGTACATGCGATCAGGCCAAAGTGCTGAAGGTGGAGGGATCACAAAGGGGTGATGCATGCATGTTCCAGGTTTTGGATACGGCAAAACACAAGTTACCATATTCAAGAACTAAGGCGCCATTGGCCTTATATTTTGGCATGGGACTGCATGTGGTCTGATGTTTAGAGCTAATGAATTTGTGTCCTTATCATGCTTTGTTGGATTCGAGATTATGGTTGCTATTGTATGAAATGTCGCCTTGCTCCTTTACCTTTTTATGTATAGTTTAGGTTTGTTCAAATAGATTTTATGGATCATGGGACAACCAGGGTTAGACTGTGGATTATTTTGTATAATTGACCCTTTCTGATGTGTTTTTTTATGACTAATCAATGTTAAGCATGTTTCAATGGGATCCATCCGCAACATCAAGTGATGGAGCTTATCCTTATTGCATCGATCATGGTAGTGGCACAAAACATGCAGAATGACAAAAGGACTGCGTCAATCCATGTAGCACATAATTAGTATGTGTTATCATATGCGTGACAAAGTTTAGGTTAGTTGCATTTCAATGGTATTGAAGATCGACTCCCATTAATATTTAAGCACAAGATCTTACTAGATAGTAACCCCTCATCAACTACTCCAATATTAACAAATCAAGGACGAATATGTGATCAGCTCGCGGGGCACGTATGCACATGTATGTAGGCCATTGCCTTGAAATGTCTCCTCCTTTTTTGGTATTTTTTGTCTTACAAGGGACACGGGCTAAAAGGGTATGGGAGGAGCCCGGGAGGGAGATGGGGGGAATTAAACTTTCCCCCTTTATGCTACTTGATTTTGAGAGCATAAAATTGTGTCATCTGTGCAGGCCTCCTTAAAATGTTACTTTGAACATAATATACTAGATCGTAACGCATGCGATGCATGGGATGTATTTTTTTTTCAAAATTAAATATTAATTGTCATATATAAAAGATTTAAACTTTTTTTTCATCATTTATATAATTACATTACCTCAAAAAGTTAAAAAATATTCATCTCTTTCAAATTTTCTTTTTAAATACTCATAATTAGAATATAGTATATTTTCAAAACCAAAGTCATTTAGATAAATGATGATAAAATAGAATACATTTAGTTAATTATAAAGTATTTATAAATGATATTTATCTATTTATATTATTAGCATATTCTATTAAGATAATTTTAATTTAAGCTATTAATAATTGTCTTTCTCATATTCTTTTTTTTATCATAATATATGTCATTTTCTAAAGAATAAATAAAACTAAAAGTTAAAAATTAAACAATTATCTATAAACAATTCATTTTTTTTGAATTTTTTTCGATGATAAGGTCTCACCTTATTTAAGGTTAAATGAAATTAAGGATTAAAAAGTGGATAATTATAATAATTTATTAATCAACCTATACAAATTAAAGAGATACTCCCTTATTTATTAGTTCTAATTCTTAATTTTTCATAAGAATAATACTAATGAAAAAAGATAAAAAAAGATCTATGTTTCAATTAACTATAAGAAAAAAATTTTGCTTCCTTCTCCTCTCATATTTATGAAATAAAAAAGAATTAATTTTATTCACACATTTAAAATTGAATGTGGCTTTATGGGCACAATGTTTGTACCATAAACATATTTACAAATCAACCAAAACTACAATCTAAACTGCAAACTATTAGCCACTCAGCCTACATCTGAATGTTCTACTAATCAAACTAAGAACATAAACCATATCTACCTTTGACAAAAAAAATAAAAAGATAATCTTGCTTGAGATAAAAGATCACGGATCACAACTACTATCAAAACAAAATATTAAATGTAGAATTTTTATTGTTAGCTTTAGCATGCATGACATGACTCATTTTCCAACAATAAAAAATGATATGACTTTGCAACTAAGTCAATCAAGTACACAACCATATCTTTGAACAAAACAAATCCATTTTTGGTATTCACAACTAACAAAAGTCTTTTACTTCATAATTAAGACTCCTATTAGAGGAAAAAGAAAGAGGGCAATTGGAGATTATAGAATGACCATGGCTAGGAGATTATAGAATGATGAAGGCTCATTATGCTATAATTTCCAATTGCCTAGATTGGAGCTTGCTTTTTCATAATTACATGATTCCAAAATTGCAGGATTGAATACTCCCCATTGCAACAAAAGAAAGCCATTTTATTAATCTAAAAATTCTCCCATTATACAATTCCATAGTAACAGAATCGAAAGGTGTTGTCAAGTCGGATTATTACATGCAGTGGAATTTCAAAATTTTGATCCAAATTCTACCTAGGATCCATGCAAAAAGTATAAATTAATGATTAGGGTTTTACCTATTAGAAACTCATGTTTCTACTGATTAAAACTTGAGAGTGGATGAATCAAATGCCAGCCAGAAGATACAATGTCTCTATGGTATCCACACGAAGTGAACAACGACCTCTCGCCCTCCATGAATTTGCTAGGATGCGTTTCTCTCTTTAGGAATTAGGATTCGATATTTTCTTAGTGATTTAGGGTTTTAAGAGGATTATGAGCGTGTGCATAATGTGCTACCCTCAAGTCCCTTTTTATAAAACTTAGGCAAGCTACAATCCTAGTCCTACTAGGATAATACTTCCAAAATCTTAATCACACTTAACAACTCATTTTATCCTTATCCTAGAGACAACGAGGAGAGATAGGACTTATCTATTAATTATCTAATATTAGATAATATTATCTCATAATATAAATATCTTAATATTAGATAATTGCATATAGTTATCAAATATCAAAATAATATTATCTCATAATATATTTATCTAATATCTGATAACATAATTATTTGATATTACTTTAATATCACATAATATATATATATATTACGTGAATAACATATTATTATTCTTAATAATAATATATATATGCATGAAATAAGTACAATTAATTGGATATTAATATAATTAAAATCCAATTAATTATTGTCTTATTCCGACTCCTTTTGTGTGACTCTGTAGGTTCTTACTACGTTAACAATGACTTATTATTAAGTCATAGACAGTGAGCGGTATCTAGCAATACATCACTGTCACTCAAGTAGTAAGAATGTCTGTGATTTGATATCCACCTAATACATGATTAACATTTTGCATCATAACCCTTTTGTAATAATATCCAAATTGAATTGGAGGCATGGAATGTGTCATCCTCATCAATGTTCAATTTATATTTCTTGATATTGAGCAGACTTAAAATAAATGATTAATATCACATATTAATCTAATTGAGCATGGCCATACATTTCTAAGTCTCACTCAATCAAGGGGCCCAAAGATATTTCTTTTTTATACAAGAGTAACAAAATCTCATCTGCATCACTCACTTCCCTCTACATGATTCATGACACACCTAATCAATGCTTTATTCGTCATCCTGATAAAAGGTGACATAGGACAATATTAAAGTGAGTAATTCCTCATGTAGGAAACCATAGTGACTTCAGGTCAAAGGTTTATGTGTATTTGTGATTATATGAGAATAACTTATGACATGTTTATCCATGTAATATTTTCATAGTGGGTCAGTCCAATACATTGTTCACTAATAATGTACTTATGTATTAACTTGATATCACATATCCATAATTCATAATCATTAATCATTATACATACTAGTCTCGATATATTATTATTATCCTTTTCGTAATAATACTTGACTAGGGGTATTTTAGGAATAGCAAAGCTATTCTAAGGATAATTATTATATTAAGTTATAAATCACGCAGAATAATAATAAAATTATAAAAATAAAATATAATAATTAAATTACCTAAAATAAAACATAATACATTGTGAATTACTTCAATCATCTATATGATTAGTTCCTAGGACACACACCAACAAAAGGTCACCATTACAACATCATTGTACAGAATACTACTTCTACTAGTGACGCTTGCAGAGTTGAGTTGCACAGTGTGGTCAGCTAGACCAAAAGAAGTAGATATTCACTCTTACTGCTACTGTTGGCATTAGACTTATGCTTACAGAGGATCCCATTACATCATAAAATTGGCTGGACTTAATGGAACATATTTAGAAAAAGCAATAAATCATGGCAAGAAATCAGGAAGATTATATAAAGAGAAAATCGAAAATCCTCATCTTTTATATAGATCTAGAAGAGGCAATAAATCATGGCAAGAAATTAGGAAAATTGTATAAAGAGAAAACTAAAAATCTACACCTTTTATCGCGGATCTTCCAATGTAGAGAGTGGGCTGCAATGCTTGAGAAGAGGAAGCATTAGCTCTTGTCTTGACAAGTGGTGTGCACACCACAAAATTAGAACAATGAGTAGTGTAATAAATAAGAAAGATAAACCATAGAAAATATATAAGTAGGAGATGATGCATGTAATCTAAACCTTCTAAAATAATAATATATTGATATCAGTCACTCAATAGTAAATGAGTATAGATAATAAATAGTTATATTAAAATTTTCATAATAATACTCCACCTATAATTAATTAACAAATTATAGATGGGGAAATTATAGATGGGCATATATTGAGAGTATAAAATTCTTTTTTCAACAATGAAATATAATAAGTCATCACCTTAAGTAATGACTTTAAATTTTCCAATTTAGTAACTAGAATTTTTAACTATTTTTTAAGTATAAATAGGTTGACCCACAGAATGAAAAATTCTTAACCTCATTTTTTAAATAAAACGATAACATATGTATACATACATTTCATTCTGTTCATGGAATGGATCTTGGTGGTTATGGTTGCGAATGGTAAGTTTACACAATGTCCCATGGCCATTAAGCCCTATAAGGTTGAGGGGTTGACTCATATAATGTTAAGTTCAATCTTTCAATAGGCTATAGTTTGCCGTAGCCTAATAAAAACACGAGCCCACTAGCATGCCTATAAAATGGAATACATTCAATCATTTATGGTCACAAACCAAGCACACATATTTGTACCGTTTATGAAGATGCATATTTGTAGGGGCTTCCCCACATGATGCTTTTAAAAAAAAATTATGCGCTTCTTGTCATGACCTGATCGGACTTATGCAATGATGAACTTAATACTAGCTGACTGGAATGTAAGACTATGAACTCAATGATCTGGTGAAAATCATGGCCTAAATAGCCTTGGAGGTATCCACAAGGCATTGGGGGAGAGCATGGGCATATCGTGGTATCATAACACTACATGTCATATCATATCATACACAAAACATATGATGGTACGAGTATTTCATGGCACTTAGTCTACATTAATCGATGTGACTTAGGTTTGAAAGTTGACTAGTTTACATTATAATGTTTGTCCCGGAACGCAACGTAATCCATCACTTGGAATCACTAGTTTAAATAGCTATTACCAAATGCTAAAAAAGCTAATATTTTCAAGTTGTCTAGTGAATGATGACATACCCATGTATTGTCAATGCAAATCATCAAATTCAAATATGTAGAGATCAGGGGGCCTCATTATATTATAAGATCTTTGCAAGAGAGGATGCTAATAATCATATCGAACAACGTGTAAAGTCAACATGATTACTTGACTTTATCACACCATTGTATATTTGCTCTAGATAGACGCACTAGCAAAGCTTAGGGCCATGGGCAACATCCTAATTAATTTTGTCTTTAAGCTCTATGCATGCTATATCTAAAGTACGCAATTGACCTTTGTTAAGGAGTTACACTAGAAGAAAAAAGTCCAATAGCGACGATATTTTTAGTAACGATAATTACTTAGTTGTTGCTAAAAATATCACCGACGATAATATCATCAATGATGACTAAAATCACATTTCCTAATAGGCTAAAAAAATTGGTAGGAAAATGAAATCTTTAGTGACAACAATTGTCATTGCTAAAAAGAGTATAGAAAAATGGACAGGGAATAAAACTCTTCAGTGACAACAAGTGTCATCGCTAAAAGTTCGAGACTTTTAACAATGACAATTGTCATCCTTAAAAAATTCTTAAAAATTGATGAAACTTTTCAACGATGACACTAGTCATCACTGAAGAGTTTATTGATTTCCAAGACTTTAATCGACAACATTTGTTGTTGCTAAATAGTTTTATTGGAAAGTCCTTAGACTTTTAGCGACGACAATAGTCATCACTGAAGAGTTTTGTTGAAAGTTGATAAACTTTTAGAAGAGTTTCTTCAACTTCCAAGAAGCTCTTCTACGATGACAGGGCTCGTCACAGAAGAGCTTCTAAGTTAATGAAACTCTCAGAAAAGCTTCTTGGAAGTTGATAAAACTCATTAGCAATGACATGAGCCATCGTTGAAAGTCCTTGTACTTCTAGCCACAACCCTTATCATCGCTGAAAATTTTCTTTAATTTCCGAGAAATTCTTCAAAAACAACATGTGTTGTCACTAAAAGTTGATACTTTCTATGATGACTCTTTAGTGATGATCGAGTTTTTTATCATTGCTAAAGATCATCTTTATAAATACCCCCAAGCTCACTTCTACTCTCATTTCGCATGGTGGCGAGGGAAAAAGAGGTGTGCAAGAGATATATGAGGTAAGTTAGTTTTATAATTTTTTTTTCATAATATAGTATATTTATTGTTTATATATATTTCTAGTATATTGTAATTTTTATATTTGTAATCTTGATTTATTAGTTATTATTAATTTCATCATTGTTCATGATGGGTATTTAGAGAATATTTGATCAGTAAATTTTTGCCCACAAAGAATGTGAATTAAATTTTATAATATTTTATTATAATATATAATTTATGAGATGAATAGTTTGTAATGAATTAATGGAATTGATGGTATAATTACTTTTGTACAAAATAAATCTTGTTTAATTTTATATGTTGTAAATATTAACTGTATTTATATAGTTTTATTTTTAGTGTAAAATTTATTAATATAAATTTTGTTATTGTTATATAACCCTTAAATTATTTATGTGTGAATTATTTAGTTAGATTAATGTAGGGTAGAGTTATTATGACATTTTGTTTACAAATTTTAAAATTTATGATATAGTGTAGGAGGAAAAAATTATTAGTTTCATTGAAGTAATGTGATGTAGGAAATTAGAATAATTATGTAAACATATTTTAGAAAATACATAATTCTTATAATATATTCTCTATATGTTTAAAATTTGAAGTTAAATAATTTTGTAGCCGAGTTTGTTTAGGCTTTTTCTTAATTAAAATTGAAATCAAAATATAGCCATTCAAATTATATTATTTACACTACACATTTAAAAAAAGCAGATTGAAAATGAGGCTACATAAAAACTAACCCCTCTCTCATCTATCAGTGTACTCTCTTACATGATATGTAATACATTCCCACCCAATATTATGTTTTATCAAAAAAATTTAGGTAATGATAGGCAGGTTTATTTTTTTATTTTTAAAAAATAATTTTTTTATTTTTAAAAATAAAAAAACATTTTTATTGACCTATTTTCAAACTCAATCTTTAAAAATTATTTTTTAAAGCTAAACCTTAAATATAATTAAAATAAATAATCGTTAATTACCTTTTGAATTCATTTTTTTATTCTAAATGTCAATTTTATAATTTAGTAAAATATTTTTTTGTTTACAATTTCAACCACCCTCTGGTTTTAATTTTTCTATGATTCAAAAATAATTTTTAAGAATTAAAAAAAATTTCTAAAAATGATGAAAAGAAATAATTTTTAATTATTTTAGAAAATATGTGTTGTCTATATAATTTTAGTAGCCCAAACTATAATAACATTACATTAATGTAGAACTTATAAAATTAACATTAAATGTACAGTAAAATATTTCTACATATAAGATGTAGTAATCTTGCAATCTTTCGAATGTTAATTTAGTGATATTTACCCTAAAGCTTCTTAAAATTTGGCAAAAAATTTTTTTGGAAAATAGAATTATGAAATGTTATAATGATGAAAAAATATTTTATTTATTTTATGTTAAATATAAAATTTTTTAAAAATATTTTGTTTCATTCTTAATGTTATTTTTTAATCATAAATAAGGTCACATATCATTCTTCTTGAAAAATATATATAATGTTTTTTCATAAAAAGATTTTATGACAAGATAACCAAAACGATCATATATTAATAGAAATTTGAAAACTTTGAATGTTTCAAAAATCAATACTCATAAAATATACGTCTCATAAAAAGAGTTCAATTGTGCATCTTGTGAATATAGTAAAGTATGTTACAAAACTGAATTCCTAATTTGAAATTGTTAAACATAACAATTTATGTAGATATTTAACACATTCAACAATGTATATAATAAGACACTTAAATTACAGTACTAATAAAATGTCATAATATAAGTTTAAAGTTATTGTAAACATATTTTTACAATAATTTTAAATATTTTTATAATAATTTTAAATAGAATTAAATTTATATTTAAATTGTAAGCTTAGACCCGTTTAAGGGTTAATTAATATCTATACATCAACTAACCCTTAAATTATCTTAAAAAGTTAGATAGTTTAGAATATATCTTGTAGTTATTATTAATAATTTATCCAGCTCTTGTTTGATATTGTAGAAATTTCTTAGCATCCTAAATGTTCTCTAGGTATGAATTATACCAACATATAGTTTACACACTTAGAGAACTACAGGAAGATGCTACTAAAATTTCTGAATGTAAGAAATGATGAGTATGGATAAATTGATAAAATTATAACTACAAAAATATCTCAAATGACATAGGATCGTATCCTTTAGAATTAGAGTGATATGGTGGATTTAAGGCATACACTAAATATTAATCATGGCATTTAATTCCATAAGAAATTATTTCTTTCTGCTGAATAGTATGATATCTATAAATAAAAGTTGGATACATCTATGAAATTACTTGTCTAACAAGTATTGGAATGGTGCAGTTTGATACGGACTACTATTGACTTGTACAAAAATTGGAAGTATAGGTTAAATAGACACTTTCTAAAGCATGGAGGTGATCAGAAACAAGACTATAATCTAGACCATGCTAGACATTATGTTTCATGATTTGTCTCACCACAGATATGGCAAAGGCGCATGGACTTCTTTGATAGCAACAATTATAGGGTAAGTATGACATTTAATAAAGTTATGTCACTATCTTATATATTTAGACTATAAGTGTAATTATATTATATTATGATTTCTTAATTTGTAGGAGCTATCTATAAGGAACATAGATAACAAAGTGAAGAAGGTGGTGAATGATCGACATGGATTAAAATCCATTGCCACACATTGTTATGATAAAGTAATTCAACTTATTATTCATAATTTAAGTGTACAATTTGTTAGCTAACTCAATGATTATATTTGTCCTTTCTTTCTCTTGTAAAATATGAACAAAGAAATAAGGAGATCGATGAACTATAGTCGACCCCTGAGAATTTTAAGGATCGACACACGTGTAGGTCAGGGGAGTAAGTGCATTCAACTCCCAAGGAGCAGTATATAAGTTAACTAAACTATATATTTCAAATAGAATTTTATGAATATATCTTGTAATCTTTATGGTTGAATTTTATTTTAATAATTTAAGGCGAGAATGACTGAGCTAGTAGCTTAGTACGCACAATCTAATGTATCATTTACTAACTTACCTGATACTCTTGGACAGATCAATAAGATTGCCATTTCCAATTAGGTGCTTAGCACTCGTTCAAGGTATAGGAAAGCGATTAGGTGTATGCTAATTGGTCGGTCCTATCGTTCGATGGGCACCTCTAGCATTAGGGAGAGCTCACAATATGTTTCCCAGGTCAATAAGTTGCAGGAGCAATTGCAGTAGATCTGATAGCAACTTTGGCAGAGCTAGCAATTGATTCAGGAGCAATAACAGCAACAACAAATGCAATAGTAGTTTGGGACATACTTCACAAAGCTCACCTCCATACTCAAACAGCAAGGTCTCATACTGCCTCTGCCTCCATTCGCTACTACACCACTTCGGTTGAGTAGATTTGCTACTATACTTGCCACCCAGCTGCCAAGTCCTTCTTAGCCACCACCATCGATTCCATGTCGTCATGATGATAACAATAACGATGATAGTCCTGGCATAAATGACAATACATTAGGATATCTATACCTCCCTTCCCCATAAATCATGTATATGTAGTTTTTTTCCATATGTACACATTTGTTTGGATTATGTATATATAGTTTATTTATATGAATATTATTTATACAATTGATTTATGAGTGTTTATATTTTTTTTTGTATTGGATCATGTGATCATGTAAATTATTACTAATACTGTTGATATATTCTATTTGTACATTTTATATTAGAAAAATATAATTTAATTAAATTGAAATAAAGACTATTTTAATTTATATTATTAAATCTAATAAATTATTTTAATTACATTTAATTATAATTTTAATTTACAAATTTTATTTTAATATTTTTTAAAATTTTAGTATCAAAGTAGGTTGTATATAATTTTTCTAAATTAAAATTAGACTTTTAACTATAACAAAAGTTATTACTAAAGATTAGACTTTTAGTAATAACTTTTGTCACTGCTAAAAGTGAGCGACGACAAAAGTCAACACTAAAGATCTAACTTTTAACAATAACTTTCGTACTTTTGGTGACAATTCTTGTTGTCGCTAAAAGTCTGATCTTTAGCGATGACTTTTATTATTGCTAAAGATTTGACTTTTAACGACAATTGACTTTTAGCAATGACTTAAAAATCGAGCTTTTAGCGATGACAAAAGTTGTCGCTAAAAGTCCAATTTCATTTTTTATTATTTTTGTAATAGACTAATAGCAACAACATTTGTCATCACTAAAAGTCAAAATTAAAAACTTTTTAAGTTTTGAAAATGTTTTTTATGATGATTTTATCGTTAGAGAAAATTCAACCTTTACTGATGACAAATTGTCATCGGTGTTGGTTTCATTACTTACAAACCTATACTAATGACATTTTATATGATAACTTTTGTATTTAGCGATGACCGAATATGCTACTCTGAAGGCTTTTTTTGCTATAGTGTTAGCTTGGGGGTAAGTGAGTATTACTACAATAAATTAATACTTGTATCATAATTAAAATCATGATATAAGATTAAAATTTTTGTGGCCATACTGTTTAGTCATAGAAATACTAGTTGGATGGACCTATGACATAAGTGAGCATGGCAGAAAAATTACCACAAAAAAAGTTGTGACATAAATAATTTTTTTCTGTGACTAATAAATTTTTCTAACCATGAATATAAACATGCTAAAAAAGGTATATCTATAGCTGTTAACTCATATTATCACAAATAGAATTGTGGGCAAAAATAAAAAAATTATTATAGAATCTAATGTAACTAACTAAAATAATATTTATATATTCAAATTAAATTGATGATCTAACCAATTTGATTAAGTATTATCCTATCATTTTGTTTGCACACTTGTTGAAAACTTTTAATGCTTTTAACCCATATTAAAAGTGTAAATTATCGAAACTTTATCTATTTGAAAATTGCAAATTATATATGTAGAGCATCAAACCTAAGTCTTCAAATTAAGGAATATCAAATATTACTATTACACTAGTTTGCTTCTTTAATATTATAATACAATATATTTTATAGAAAATTTTAATCGGCTAGTGTTTACTTTAAAAATAAAACTATATTTATGTAATAGTAATTATATAATAATAAAATATTACATAAATGCTACAATAAAAATACACTAATGCTAAAAAGCTTTTTACTTTTATTTTAAAAATTATTTTGCATACACTAAAACCCCATTTATTTCATCGCTAATTTTACTTACATCAAATTTATTCCTTACAAGTATTATATATTAAAGTTATCTCTCATAACTAATTAATTAATTAATTTTATTATCTTATTAATATTTTTATTAATTTTTATTAATTAAGTTATTACAAAATAAAAGTCAAATTTTTACATCTTCTGAGTATTTTTTTTATTATTTTAAAAAAAAATTTGCAAAGATTTAATTATATTAAACAAATACCTATATAAATAAAAAATTTAAAATATTTGCATATTAAAATTTTAATTATAAATTAAAATTTAAATTATTATAAATAATTTAATTTTAATTTTTTATAATGCATAATTTTATTATTCGCAAATATAAGTTAAATCATTTGATCCTTCACAATTTTTGTGTAAATTTGTTCTTTCATATATTATTCATATTTGATTTTTGTCCATTTATTTATCACATCATTAAGCTATCAATAAAATTACAAATAAATGGACTAAATTAATTAAATTATTATTTAAAAGAGAGAATTAATACAAAAATTTTGTAAGGAACGAAATTGATACAACTGATATTAATAAGTGATGAAAATAAAATTTTAGACTATTTTATATATATATATCATTTCCTTAAATTCATTATTCTAAAAAAATTTTAATATAATGATTTAATTATTATTAAATTATATATGGTCTTATATAGTTATTATTTTTAATTTTTTAATGAAACTTTCCTTAATATTACAATGATAAATGTAAAATTTATTATCAGTTATGCCATGAATAATACTATATATATAATATAATGATTTTAGTACTTTTAATAATATATATATATATATATATATATATCTTCTTCATCAATATATTTTTTAAGAAGCATGTGATGTCATAGAAAAATTTATAATGTATTGTACATTGAACAATCTATTTTTATTTAAGTAATATTTTAAAAATTAGACTAAACAATGAATCAAAAAAACTATTGTATTTTATAAATAAAAATTAATCCTAGTAATTTTTACTTTTAATACGTAAAGAATTTAAATTTATTAAATAATTATATGACACGATCCTTAATATATTATAATATTTATTTTGTTAATGAATATTAATTTTCTTATGAAAATTTAATTAATGGAAAGTTAAAATTTTTATTTATTATTTATGAAGAATCATTACATTCTAATAAATGTTAAATTTAGTATTTAAGTAAACAAAAAAGTTTAGAAATTTAAAAGTTGAACTTTTTCTTATATATCTTAAAGTTTTTGAATCAACTCCTTTCTTTATTATTTAATAATAATAATAATAATAAATATATATAATTATACAATTTGGAAATAGCTTTATTTTTTACATACGTTTTATTAATTGGCTAATTTTATTTTGATTCATTAGAGATCAATCAATTAACTAAATAAATTATTTGTCAAATTCTTAAAATAATTATTTAATTTAATTAATTAGTTAAAGACTCCTAACTCAAATGATGAATTAACTATTTTCAGGCACCCACAACATATAAATATTTGCATTTTTTTATCTTTACTACGTTGTAGCATGTTGTACTTATTATAAATAGCCTTTTTTATATGTGTAATTACCATAAAAATGATATATTTAGCTATGATGTTATCCATAAAATTAATTTGTTGCATAAGTAATATTTTATTATAGATAAAGTTTTCTAACTGATATGACAAAATAAGTAATACTTTGTCATAAATAATGTATTTCTATAACTTATTTTATGATAAAAGTGATATTTTATCATAAAAAATGTGTTTTCATAACTTAGATTATAATAAATGTGATATTTTATTTCAAGTAAAATTTTTCTATAATACAAGTGAGTTGCTATAGAAAATTTGTTCTTCTAACTTAGTTTGTGACATAGATAATATTTTATTATGAGTAAAGCTTTTTCCATAACATAAATAATATTTTGCCACTAGAAATAGTTCTCATAGCTGAGCTTGTAACACAAGTAATATTTTATCATGAATAAAATTTTTTCATAGAATAATTTTTTAAATTTTTTTATATTTATTTAATTTTTTTATTCTCATAATAAGAGATAAAATTACTATAATTTTTAAATTTTTTTAACATAATTCATGGCATAAATGTTTATTTACTACGTTATATGCTATTGGAGATATGAATCACTTTTGAGTTAACTTGCAATGTTGTGAAGCTAAACACCATCAAGGATCGAGGCTTATAAGTGACTAAACCTCACAAACAAAAATTCATATATTTAACTTATGGATATTACCAAATGTATCCAGCTAACCTAGTTAGGGAATGCAAAGTTAAAGAGATAGCAAGGTCGGCATATGGTAAAGAAACTTATTTTGATTTAACAGAGGCCCAAGTAAGAACTTTTTAGTATTGATCATCGGCCAATGAGCATAGTAGAAGTTGGAGGACATGTATTTAGGAATTAAACTTTAAAGTATTAAAATCAATATGACATAACAAATATTAGGATTTAAGTTTGATTTATTAGTGGTTTGTATCAATTCTAGATTACTCACTACAAAAAAGGGCTATATAAACCACAAAAATTCGTTAGTATGGACCAGATTTGTCATCCGTATATCTATTACAAATGATATTATCATCTGTATTAAGTTGCCGATATAAAATTGTGCATGTTGCGCCTTATACAGACAATACTTTTCTTAGTCATTTGTGTAGCTTGAACATATACAGACAACAAGTATCATATGTGTAAGTCTAACCTATACAAACGATAAGGGCTATACAGACCATAAAGTCATCTGTGTAGGTTGGACCTATACAAATGACTTACACAAATGACAACCTACACAAATGACACTTGTGATCTATATAGCTATTATCATCTATATAAATCCAACCTACATAAATGACTTTGTGGTCAGTATAGCCCTTGTCGTTTATATAGGTTAGGGTTTAGGGTCCAACCTATATAGACCTACACAAATGACAATTGTGGCTTGTATAACTATTATTATCTGTATAGGTCTAACCTACACAAATGACTTTGTGATTTGTATAGCCATCGTCATCTGTATCGGTTAAATCTACATAGATGACACTTGTCATCTATATAAATATTATCATTTGTATAGGTCCGACCTATATAGATGACATTGTGGTCTACAAAGCTATTGTTGTCTGTATAAGTTCGATCTATACAGATGATAATTGTGATACGTATAGCCCTTGTTATTTGTATAGGCTATTTTTAAATAAAATAAAATAAAATTCTATAAGGATTTATGATTTTTTTACATATCATAATTAGTTATTTATTTTTTTATATTTTATTAATTATTTTTTTACATTTATTTTCATACTTAGTTATTTATATATAACTAAAATAAAATGATAATAATTTTTTTAATTTGGCAAAGTTAAAAATAATCTAACACAATCAATTGTAATTATAAAAAGAGATGAAATATACACTAACTCTAAAGAATATATAATAAAGTAAGTAAGTCACATACATACATACTATAAAGCATCAAATCAAATTTATATAATATAAACTATCTAAAATAACAGTCCCTACAACTATCATCATCATCGTTCTCTCCATCATCAGAAGGTAGATGCTAGGGCTAGGGTAGAGGTGGAGGTGGTCACGGTTGTGATTAGGATTAAAGGGAGGGTCGCTGCTGCTAAGGAGTCAAAGGATATTGTGAAATAAAAGGCATCTCAAAAGCAAATTCGAATGATACTCTCGGTCGAGGGATTCTTGTTGGAGGAGGAAATGGCACCTTAGGTGGAGGGAGAGAAAATCCTAAAGACTATAAAGCAACTTGCATGCCCTCAAGGAGAGTATGGTTCTTCTATGTCACTTCTCATGATAATGAATAAGCTCATCTACATTAACTAAAGCCTCTTAAGTCATGGTGACATAAGCCTGCACCTCATCCATAAATGTTGTATCCTAGTGCGACCTCGAAGGAAATGTTGTAGTGGATGAACTGATACTATTAGTGCCATATGCCATTGTAGCAAGCACACGACCAATTGCCTTCTTGTGCCTTTAACAAGTGTCGAACAGCTCATTAATAATAACAGGCTCATCAACACCTAGGGAACTTACCGAGGAGCTACTAGAAGAAACACTGGATTATAAAGATCGATTGATAACTAATTCCAGCATCTTGGCCTTAATTTTTAAAACATCAAAATATAATTTCAATGAAAAACTTTTCATATAGTAAGAAAAATTATTTAATAAGAAAATAGTTACTTACTTAAGCAGTCTGAGCATCCAGATGCACCCATTCTCATGTGTGATACATATGATGCTCATGAAAATTCTCCTTCACTAGCTGCCATTCACTTATGTCCTTATTTCTCTATACTAATTTCAAAATATGATATTAACAATTAGTAACAATTAGTAAGACTTTGGACAATAGCATCATGTAGAAATCTTAATATACTTTGTCATGTCATGCCACCACAATAGACTTTGATCGATAGTGATTATTATATAACTTTTTTAACATATTCTCCAAATTTCTTCTAAATAACTCCTACATATTTAAACCAAAATATTTGCAATTAGAAGATAAACAAATCGGATGTCAAAAATGGCAAATAATTAATTATACTTCAACTTTACCTTATACTCGTCACTATTAAAGTATGTTTATGACATATCCTAATAATTTATTGAAATATCAGCAGGATAAGCTTGCCTCACACTATTGAGATCACAAATGTCATCTTGGCTGCCATGTTGCAAGAAATGCTGGTGGAGCATGGACTTCCAATCTTTGTATCAATCGGCTATTATCTGCTAGATACCTATAATAATGCATTCTTGCTCCTCAGGCTTAACATTCATAAATTTGAAATAGGACTACATTGGAATATGTGAAAGCATTTTCTATTATTATTTCTAGCAATCTCAATTTAAAAAAAATAATATCAAAATTTTGTCACAGTAATCATATAAACTCCCTACACAATACGCTTTTACTGCTCCTTAAGCACTTGCCTCCAATTTTTATAGAAGGGTTCATAATGCTACTTGACTAGCACCTCTATATCACGTACAAAATGCTTTGAATTCAAACTAATTGCCTATAATGTACTTGTCATATCAAAGCAAACAAGCAATAGCCTCTCATTATTCTTCTGTATTCAACTGATGTAGCTTTCAAATGCAAAACTTTTAAAAATATACATTTTACAGAAAAAAATATAGAGTAAAATACTTTACTATAACTAATTTCTCCTGCCTCATATTAGAAGGGGACATGAGTAAAGCTTGGTGGGAGGTCGTACCCACTGTCTCATTCATATATACGGATCATCTATATACCACTGAGCACTGATAGAAATGCTTGTTATATTTTTATCTATGATAATTTTCTTTTTTTTACGGTCGGTGTCATACCATTTACATTTGAAAAAAGTCACAGAGTAGTTATGTAAATAACTTAACTCTATGACTTCCTCCAAATACTATAAAATGTATTATTTTTTATTCCAAACACAAAAACCCCATTGTTCTACATTGTATGCTTTGCATCTTAAGAAATAATTACAAAATGAACTCCATTTACCATACACACTGAACATGACATAATTGTAAAGCCTGATCCAAAAGTTAAAGACAATAGCTCCTTAATCTCGTCGAGGGATCCACTCTTATGAATGCAATAAATTTGTACAATTTTTTAAAGTGAACAATAACAACACAAGTATAAAATAAAATTGTACAACATTAGGTTGTAATAAAAATGATAAAGAATTACCTTCAAGTAAAACCACGAAGGAAACTAGGTTCTTTGTAAGTGTTCAATGTTTGATAACCACTTGTATGTAATTGTCATTTATGTTTATTACATTATAGAAGAGGCTCATTAGGAAATAGAATGAACTGGATGAAATGCAAAATAATTTAAAAGACTTACTCTAAATACTTTTGAATTTCAAGATAGTTGTTGAGGATGTGCCATATTGTTATATCACAATCCCTCCTATCTAAATGAACAATATGTTTTCTGCTAATAGATCGATATTGAGATCTAAAAATTAATAATCGTCTTTCTGTGCTCACATTGGCTATATCCTAATTACAATGAGGTCAATTGAATTTTATTTCCACCCCTTGTAGATATATAGAA
The DNA here is from genome assembly GCA_020226215.1 of Sindora glabra. Classification (NCBI taxonomy): domain Eukaryota; kingdom Viridiplantae; phylum Streptophyta; class Magnoliopsida; order Fabales; family Fabaceae; genus Sindora; species Sindora glabra. The sequence goes on along the minus strand of CM035230.1, from coordinate 18,802,206 downwards.
TAAAATGTCAATGCCTCATTTATAACATACCCTGCAATGATGGAACCTTCAGGTCGAGCACGATTCCTAATATAGTCCTTCAACTTTTTTATATATTTTTCATATGGATACATCCACCTAAAATGAAAAGGACCCCCTAGTAATGCTTTCTTAAGCAAGTGCATCACTAAGTAAACCATTATGTCAAAAAATGTTAGAGGGTATATCCTTTCAAGTTTGCACAAGATCAGTACAATATCTTCTTTAGCTTCCTTCACATCCCACTTATTTAGAGTTCTTGCATAGATTTGGCTGAAGTAATTGCACAACTTAACAATTGGTAGTGCCAGCTTTTTTGGCAAAAAAGCTTGCACTACAAGTGCCAACAATTGTTGCATAATTATATGACAATCATGGGACTTTAACCCCTTGATTTTGGTGTCATTATCGACCACATTCTTTCTTAAACTTCCAACAAACCTTTTAAAAAACTTCACATTTTTAATGAACTGACAAAATCAACATTAATTATCTTGATTGAGCATGTATCTAGGATGTGGTTTCATCCACCTCCCCCTCTCCTCATATAAGTGTAATTCTGGTCTTATATTATGTTAGCTAGGTCACACCTTGCATTATCTGTGTCTTTTGATTTATGTTTAGTGTTCAGGAGTGTACCTATAATGCTATCACATACGTTTTTCTCAACATGCATCATGTTAATGTTATGCCTTAAGATCATTATGGGCTAATATGGAAGTTTGAAGAAGATACTCTTCTTACTCTAATTAAGTTCATCTACACCTCTTTTCCACTTAACTCCACCCTATTGCATGTGTTTTCCAAGCAATCTCTAATGTACTATACTTAATTGGTCCATAATCATGTCATTAGTCAACTGTCTTGGAAGGGCTTTCCTTTTAGTCTTTCCATCAAAATCTTTACTATTTCACCAGCTGTGGCTCCTTAGAAGGAATCAATGATGACCGATATAAGTAATTTTCCTTCTAATCCATATTGACAGCATGTCTTCGTTGTAGATGGGACATGCTTTATACCCTTATTTACTCCAACCTAACAAACTACTTCAAGTAGGAAAGTCACTTACAGTCCACATTAATGTCGCTCGCATTTTAAACATGCTATTCATAATAGCATCTCAGGTTTTAACTCTAATCTCCCATAATTGATTTAGTTCTTCAACAAGTAGTCTTAAGAAGACATTTATGTCTTTTCCTGGAAATTATGGCCTAAGGATCAATAATGTTAACATGAAAAAGGACTCTTTCATATAAAGCTAAGGTGGCAAATTATATGTGGTTAGCATAACTGGCCACATGCTATATGATAGGCTCATATCACTAAAAGGATTGAATTCATTTGCATTCAAACCCAACTAAACATTCCTTGGCTCTATTGAGAAATCAAGATACCTATCAAAATCTTTCCAAGCTTCCCTATTAGTAGGATGTTGTAAAACCCCATCTTCGATGGATCATTCCATTTAATGCCATGTCACATCTTTTATCGTATGTCTCGATCTATATAATCACTTCAACCTAAGGGTTAATGAAAAATATTACAAGACCTTTTGAGGAACCTTTTTTCCTTTTATATTTTTATCGACCTATCGACTCTCCTCACAAATTAGATAGATCTCATCTTTAGCCTATTCTTTCTAAAAAAGCACACAATCATGCTTATAGGCATAAATTGATTCATACCCCAATCCTAGCTTATTAAGCCATTTTCTTGCATTATAATGTGACCTGGGTAATTTGTTATCCTTCAGTAGTGCCTTTTTTAATTATTTAAGTAAGGAGTCAATCAACTTATTGATCCACTTGTAAAGTACCTTCAAATCATAAGCTTAACTAAGAAGTTTAGCGAGGAAAAGATTGTATAATTGAGGTATAATTTTGTTTCAACTTCTAGAAATAGGTCATCAAAGGCTTATCTATTAGATGTCTCCTTTTCAAAGTATCCTCATTTTAAACCTCATTATTATTATCTACTTTATCAGTGGCATGAGGGCTAATAAAGTTATGTATGATATCAATCATCTCATCAGCATCATGTATGGCTACTCCATGCATAACCTTGGCCCTAGGTACATACCCTTCACTATGATAGACCCAATTCATATACACAGATCAAATCCATTATCTATTAGGTGTGCCTTTAAGGTATCCAATGTCCAATACAACACATTCAAACATTTCTTACATAGACATCTTACCATCCCTCTGTCATCGATAAAGTTTTTGGCTCTGGCCATAAATACAATAACACCATTTCAGTATGCATTAGATAATCAATCTCGTAAGTTTTTCTAGCTTTTGTCAACAGATATGGTGTAACTAGCCTACAAGGGCACAAGATATCATATAATTCAATTATGCGTGCATGTTTGTTGTGTGTCCTAAATCCATCTTACCACTCCACTTCTAATGAGTAGGGCCTAATCTTATTCAGGATATTCCTCCTATTATTATCTTCACTTGTCCATGATGCGCTTCACAAATGATAAAATTTCAATAGCATCTCCCCTTCATTCTCTAGGTGTATATACTATACACCAATATAGTACTGTGCACACCTTGAGAACATTAGAAAAGAAAGAAATTTCAGCCAAGTGAAACGATGAGTAGATAAGGTTATCATAATAACTAAAAGACATGTCCCAAACTATCCATATTCTCTCGACAATTTAAGGGTTGGTTTATTTAAGAAGATCAACCAATCCTTGAATGGGTCTAAGGCTATAGTGTAAATATATTTCAAATTTAATATAGTGTGATTGTCTAGACTAGTAGTCTTGACAATGACTAGAACATATACATCACACTATTAAATGACAACATTCAACAAACATATTTAAATATAATATATTAATAGCCTTTTACCATAGTAAAATTTGTGAACTACATGGATGTAGTTTGATTCTTAATTTTGTATAAAGAATGACATTGGATATGATCCTTCAGATCATGGAATAAGAATTTTTTATATCATTTTCTGATGATTATAAAGAATTCTTGATATCATTTATGATTTATGCATTATTTTAAATTTTTTAATCTATTTCATTACACTTTTATAATTTTTTTTCGTATGCACTCCTTTTATTATTTATAGCTTTTATGTTAATATCATCAAATATATATATATAATATAATATTTTTTATTATAAAAATATTTCTTATAAGTTAAATTTTTAATTTATTTTTTTAAAATCATATTCTACCTTTAATAATAATTATATTATTTTATATCTTACTAATTATTTCTCTTCCTTTTTTATGCAATTCATATTTTTTTTTCTTTCAATTGTTTATGTTCAATCTCGTTGCTTATATTCTAACATTAATTTTATAAATAAATATATTTAAAATAAAATATACATTTTATTTTTATCATAATAATTTAATAAGTAAAAATTTTAATTTACTTGAATTTTATTCTTTACTCTTATATTACTTTATAACCCACCCATTGTTTCTTTTCTTTTTCCTTTCTTTATTCCACATTTTCCAATTTTTTCTTTTATAACTTAAATGCTAATATTGCTCAATGTAGATATAATATCATATATTTAACTTTAAGCATATAATTGTTATAGTATAAACATAAATAATTATATTTAAGATTGTTATAATTCTTTGTATATAATATTTATTCTCATTTTAGGAAAAATAGAAGCTTGTGCGTAGCATAAGCTTAATGCTAGTTTATATTATCATAATGTATCTTCTATTTATTTAATCATGATAATATATTAAAATTACATATAACTAAACTAAAAATTTTTATCTATTAATAAGAGAATGTACTTTACATAGGGAAGGTTGCTAGAGTAATAATTTATTGGCATTTGTTATCAAGTAATTTCATCATTTAATTTTTTAAATGGTTGTAAAGGTTTCATGAAATTTTACGTTATGAGATATTTTATATTTTTATTTTTTAATTTTGTGAATTTCTTCATAAATTCTATCTGATGTATTTTCTACCTAACTTATAATACAACTAATCTAAAAGATATATGAAATTGTAGAAGATATTAATTGCACTAATCTACACAATAAAGTAATAAAACATAGTAAAACATCACTAGACTAATATCAACCACTATGTAAATATTATTCGGTAATTATAATAATAACAACACCAACCATTTATAAATGTCATTCAACAATCAAAATAAAAGTAAAAATGCACATATAATATATTTATATCAAAGTTATTTATAAAAAAACTCTATCATTTGGATGTATTATAAAAGACAATAATTTCATTTATTTGAAAATATATTTTATAATATTACAGTATTAAAAATATATGAATTTTAGCTAAATAGTACATTTTGATGATATTATACTAAATAAAATGTTAATAACTTCTACACAACTTCATCATATAATATGTATTTTAATTCAAATAAAATGATTTCAAGCCATTCAACCCACAACCCAAAGGTATAATTTACAATTTTATAGCAAACTATGCATAGAAATTGCTAAATAAATTAAAAAAATAATGAAAAAATAAAAAAAGAAAAAAGAATTAACTCTCAAAAGTAAAGGACGTCCAGAAAAGGAATGAAGAGAAAATAATAACTAAAGCGGCCAAAAATGGTAGGGGAAAGGTCCTGCACTAGTTTAAATACTGAGGGGCAATATAGATGACACATGTGGCATTTGTGTGCGCATGCCCTCTTGCCTTGCTTCGTGCTGCTTCACGTACCCAAGCCTTCCTACCTTACTTCGTGCCATGTGTCAGCTCCACATGCCTTCCCATCCTATTGCTCGGTCTCCTTCCCGCCTTGTTGAACGCCACATGATTCTAAGCAAACTAAAATCTCCAAAAATGATGTACTAATGCTGTGGAGAAGCCTCAAACCCACAGCTTTTCACTTACCACTGTCTCAACTTATCACTTGTGCTAGCATCCACTTATGTAAGAAATTACGCTTCATTTATATAAATATTGTCTCTACTTAAAAAAATAAATTTAAAATAATTGATAAACACATATAAAGTATGATTTTAATATTATAAAATATATTTAAATTGTGTTAAATATTTGTAACTATGGAAAAATTTTAATTTTACTATAAAACTAGAATTTTAATAAATTAATATTTTTAATATAACATTAAATTACTCTTAAAATTTTAATTGAATAGATTTTAAAATTATGAGAGTAGCTCTGTAGTCTATATAATGATAATGCTTAAACTTTATTTCATAATTATGATAAAATTAATATTTATTTATTATATTTTAAAAATTACACTTATATAAATTTAATAGATTTAATTTTTCAAATATATATGTGTGTATGTATATGTGTGTGTGTGTGTGTGTGTGTGCATGCTCACTAATTCAACCACCTAATTAAACTAATTAAACTGGTTTAACCTTCACTCACTTTTTTTGCTAGGTTAATAGCCGAACTAAGTTTTAAAACATTATTTTTATGTTAAATGTGCAAAGAAAATATACAAAGTATTAGAATTTAATTTACTTGTATTTATTTATTTTTATATATTTAGATTTAAAATGACTTAACCTTGAACATGTGGTACAATGATTAAGTAATATGACATATATCAAGATAATCCAATTATATTAAATTTTAAACATTTAAAAATAAACCATACAATAGAGAAAATTAAAAAAAATTAGACAATTAAAATTTTGAGTTATTTAAAATATTTTTATGATGAAAAATTATATTATATTATATTATATTATATTATTATGATCTAGAGATATATACATTTCACTTGTAATTAATAAAAGTAAATAAGAGAAAAAAGAAAAATGTGCAACGAATCAATTAAAATAAAGTGAAATAATAAGTAAATTGTATAGTTAAACAATATGAAAAATAAATATATTCTTAATTGATTAAATTAAAATTTTTTATTGTATTAAGTTTATTTTACAATAAAAATTATTTTACATACATATATGTGTATGTCAATGATATTGACATATGAACATAATTGGGTGAATATAAAGATAGATATATAAAAAAATAGATAAAAAAAGTAGAATTGTACATAAACCTAAACAAAATCTCAATTATTTTTAAAATTAGCTTTAATATTTAATAAAAGAATTATGAAAGCATTAAATTTTAATACATAATATCTATTTTATAATTATAATTATATTTAAAATTAAAAAATTTTAAAATGCAATACAAGGATTGAAATGTGTGATATATAGTAACATAATTTAGTTAAATTATATCTTCAACTTATTGAAGGAATTATTCTAAAAAACCTCGATTACTATATATTTATAGTAGAGGTCTTTATATATTGTATTAATAATCAAAAAATGATTAAACAAAAAAAATTATTAGACTAAACTTTTTTTATACTCAATAATTCTATTGAATTTAAAAATGATATATAAAGATAACAATATATCTTTCAATACCAATGTATATTTTGCTTTTATGCTATTCAAAAGAAGAAAGATCTCTGTTAGCTTTTCCTTATATTCAAAATTTTAAAATATAATGCTGAAAAATAAATGAAAAATATATCAATAAATTTTATTAAATAAATTTAATGATAATATAATCATAAAGGGATGCTTATCAACCTCTATCCTACTATAAGTAAAAATATTTGGTCACATTATTAAAATCAAAACAATGAAGTGTACATTATAAAAGATGTGTCTTTTAGATTATGCTAAGTAATTTTTTTCTATAGAAGATGTTAAGTAGTTATAACTCCTATGCAACATTTTGAAATATCATGATGACATAAATATTATTCTTTATAAAGGGGTATGGCACAAGTTGATATATTATTTTCGATAATTGGATATCAATTAAAAAAAGCTTATATACTCTAACTCTACTTTATTATCATTCCTATCACTATGTACTTTAGAGATACCCTGTATATATATTGATATTTAATAAATATTTTAAGTTAAATTAATTTCTTATTTATTATTTTTCATTCAAATTATTAATGGTAAATAAAGGTTTGTGCTATTAATATTTTTAGGACACTTATACAAATTTAACTTCTGAAACCCTAACTTTACAATCAAAATTAATGCCAAACTAAAAAATAAAAATAATATTTTTATTTCTAAATCTAATGATTAAATATTAATTGACATATTTTTTAATGCATTAATATAAAATAATAATGGTCATCAATTATATTTCAAATAATTTCTTATACAAAATAATTTTAAAAAATATTTTATTTTTTATTTTAATTAATTCCTCTGAAATTTAAGATGATTGAAATGATAAGATATCTTTTAAAATGATTTCATATAATGAATAGTTTTAAAAATATCTAATTATAAATAATTAATTTAAAAATAATTATAATTTGATATTTTATAATTGATAATACTAATTAATTATTGTTTTTGAATGGAAATCTTTTACTCATAATTTTTATCTTAAAAATAATTTTCATTACATAATTACTTTTAAATGATTGATTTTTATATAATCAAATAATTTAAAAAAATAAAAAAGTTTTTTCCAATTAAGTATATAAAATAAGATTTAAAGGGAAAATTTTTTTACACAATGAGTATGATATTAATATCTAAATAAAGTTTAAAATATTTTACATATATATATGGGTGACCTATATAGACTACATTTGTGATTTGCATATGCTGAATCTATACAAACCACAATATTGTCTATATAAATCCTCTCAAAATTTTCTGGGTTACGAAATTTGGAAGGACCTATACAGATGACATTGTGGTCTGTATAAGCCAGATCTATAAAAACCTATACTAGCCTAATCTAATTATTATTTCTTAGTGCACATTTGGATTGATATCTAATTATAGGCATTATATTTAAAAGAGGTAGTTGCATAAATATTTAGTTAGTTTTATCAAAAAAGAAAAAAGAAAAAATCAAGCATATTTATGAATCCTACCATAATAGAAAATAAGTCAACTTAACTGACCTTATATAAAAGAATTCTTACCATATCTACCCATTATATAACCTATGGCCTAAGAAGTATTTTTATGCACATCAAAAGGACTATTTGTTGTCAAACCTTTAGGGAAACTAAAAGTTCTATTCTTAAGATGACAGTTACAATAATAAAGCACGAATGGGTAAGTTTGGATCTTAGTGAGTAAACATTTTATGTTAAACAACTGATAAGAATTAACTAATAATCTTACTAATTGGATTATCCTCCTTTATATATGATCTAGTTCTTGCACACATTCATGAAAAAACATTAATATTCACAATGGTATATGTATGACACAATCATAAGACAACTAGTTCAAATAAGGAAACATTTCAACAAAAAATTCATAATCAAAATTAAGTAAAAAAAAAACCTCCTTGTAACTCCTAAACATCATTATCCCTTCATAAATCCAACTTTATTCCTCCAAGGTTTTCTTTATTCCTTTGCAAATGATTACCAATTATGGATTTTCAATCACATATATATCACTAATTCACCCCTTTTCACATGTTCACACATTCAATATCATAAATTAACTCAATGGATATCAAGAATTAATATTTCAACATATGTCATAGCCCTCAATGCCCTCTTATGTTGACATATTATATTGATTCCACATCATTTACTTTAAAACATTCATTTGTAAAGGCAATCATATCTTTATGTAAAGTCCATTAAATAGTTGACTATGCTTTTCTTAAAAATAAAGGCATAGTTAACTACAGAAGTCTAGAGAACGAATGGACAAACTCATAGTCAATTATATAATTAATTATGAACTCCTTCAAAATAGGGGCATAATCAACTATATAAATGACTACTAAGTGGCAAAAAGCAAACTCAATGATTTGTAGTCAATTACAAAATGTTAGGTATCAATTCTTTATTCTCATAGTCAACTATGTAATTGACTATACTTAGGAAGCAAGTCTTTATGCACATATTCAATTATATAGTCAACTTCCATTTGGCTTTTTGTAGATTTTTGTAAAATGTACTTTTCATTCAAGCATTTAATATTAAAATCCCATTTTAAAAGTTGCCATTCAAAATCCAAACATCACATAATGCATTTTTCTTATAATACTCATCATTTTCATTGAGAAAATCAAGAAAAAACACCTATGTCATACAACATACTTAAGTGTAATATCCTAAAATAGGACAATAGATATCAAGTAAGAAATTTCTTTAGAAAACCCTCATTTAGAAAAGTCGATAGAAAAATCGAGTGAAATTCGAAGGAATTGTAAAAGTAATTTAAGAATGAGCCCAACTAGAATAATTTTAAGAATTTTAATAGATATTAAAATAGATAAAAAAAATTTAAAACTCAATAATGGGTTTAGAAAATTTTGTTTAGGAATTTGTTAAAATTTCAAAATTCAGTATATAGAAAAAGTAAGAAAAATGAGTTAAAAATGTAGCAAATTAATTTTAAAATTTTATGGATGACCTAAATTAATTTTTAGGGCTTAAAAATAATTGTGGAAGATCAAAAGTGAAGTTCAAAAAATATTTAAAGGTTTAGGGATGAAAATGTAAAAAAGTGAAAGATTTAGAGCCAAATTATAATAAATGCTTTTCATTTTTTAAAGTGGTTTAATTTTTATTTGTATTGGGCTAGTTTGGACTAATTTTTAGAAGCCTAAATATGAATTTTGAGGCTAAAAAATGTGGGCCTAAGCCTCTAAAGGAAGCTAGAACCTAAGAAAGAAAATGATACATTTTGGGTTATTTTGTAATAAACCCTATTTACCTAATTCATGTGGATTAATTTTATTGGTTATATGGGTAATTATTTTTTGAATCTTGAGCCTTTTGAATTTGAAACCCAGCCTTGCCAAGTGTCCTAAGATTTTTTTTCACAATTTAATAAAAATTAGTAAGATAATTGTAGAAATTTGTAGAGTTTTCTTAAATTTTGTATATAAATAAATGGACTGGCCATTTGGAGCACAAAAATGCTGCTCCTTAACCAGCCAAAATGTGTAAAGGGAGAGGAAAATTAGTAGGAAGTTCAAGTTTTCAAGTCTTCTTTAACTAGTAGCTTCATATGGGTAAAATATAAAATTTCTTCTAATTTCTTCAAAATTTCTTAAACATTTTCCTTCCTAAACTTCTCAAATTTTGATTCATTTTCATGAAGCTTCTTCTTATAGTTCTAAAGGGCTGTTGGAAACTAAGAGTGAAAAAAAATTAGGTAAGTGGTTATTCTTCCCTACTCTTAGGCTTTTCCTAAGCAAAAGATGATATTATTGATAGTTTGTATTTTCTATATTGCTATTTGTAGTATGATGATATATGGCTTTATTTTGAAATTATCTAAATGACGTCATGATCATATGTTATTGATAAGTTAATGTTGTAAATGATGGAAAAAGGATTCATAAAAAATTATTTAGAAAAAATAAAAATAGTAATTTATGGAATTGAAACCAGCTTCTCTTGTGGTGCTGAATAGAAGTTTATAATACCTACTATAACTAAAGTTTTGATAATTTTAAAAATTAAATTTTTAGCATTATATGGTCATACATAGTGTTGGGATGAATTTATATGAATTTAATCATTTTTAAAAATTTTTAGGTAGGTGATAAGGCAAGTTGATGGTGAAACTCCTAATTTTATCCATTTCAGAACCCTAGACTAGTTAGTCTTGGGTTTCAATTTATTTGACCCATCAAATAAATGATAAAAAATTATGAAACTCCTAGGATATATAATCTAGGATGTTAGAAAGCTTTTGACAAAATTTGGTGGCAATTGAAGTTAATTTGGTTGCTCAAATGGTAGCTTTATTTCAACAGCTCTAAAGCTATCCCAATTTAGCTAATCTGAGTTTTTGCTTTTGATACACTAGTAAGCCTATGAAATTATTTGTACAACACTTAAGTTATTTTTCATTTAATTTTTTAGGAATGTTTTGGTAAAATTTGGTAATAATTAGATTCTATTTGATTATTAAAAAAGGACTTTAATTACACGTGCTCTTGTGCCACCCTTTCTGCAATTCTTCCTTTGAGTTTGGAATGAACAGTACCCCCCGTCAAAGTATTTTGAGCAATTTGGTTATTGTATCTTGCATAATAAATGTTAGAAATGTAAGAACAAGTTATGATGAAATTTAAAATGAATTTAGGAGCACAAAAAGAGGCTCCAAACTATGACACAAATACAAGTTTGCTTGAAACTCCTTGAGAATTATCAAGAAGGAATTTAAATGTATATGACACATTGATGTAACATATAAAATACCTATGACATGGTGGGTATTTGACTACATACTTGGAAATAAATAAAATGGTTAATGTATTGACATCCCATTATTGCTTATTTTGAATTGAGAGGGGGAGATATAACATCCTTGGCAGAGAAGGAGAGGAGTGGAGATATCACATCCTTAGTGCCTTAAAGCCTAGGGTGGTAGAGGATAAGGTTGGATTAAAGATATAAAGTGACACTTGTATACCTATCATTGCTATTTTCTATGATGAATTGTACCAATTATATACATAAGGAAAATAAACATGAGATAGGAATTGTACACAATGATACAGTTAATCTTTTATGACAAAAACTTTTTGTATAAGGTGATGGATACCGCTCACTGAGTATATTTTATACTCATGCTTTTATTGTGTTAAATTAAAGACAAGTACCAATCATAGAATCGAAGTAGCAGATTGTTACTTATATAGTAACTTTCTAATTTCTCTATGATATCTAAGGGATACTATCTTATATGGGTTCAGTTATTGTAATATGAAACATTTTCTTAATTATTATGTCTGTATGAACAATATTTTTTAGATGTATGTATATGTGTATATATATATATATATGTATATCTATTTGCATGTATGTGTATAGCTTTTAAACTTATAATATTTGCAGTTTGTTTCTAAGTTAGATGCTTGCTTCTTCTACAATAATAATTTAATAAAGGTATCGAAGTATTAAAAGCTTGTAAAGATATCTATTTAGGAAGTTAACACTAATTAGATATCTTTATGCTAGTCACGATAACCATAAAATAGGTCATGATAGAGTTAGTATCAGAGCATAGTTCTAGATATTAGTAACCTTAGTAAGGGCCGACTAAACCATAAGAACTCTGGAAAGTTCATGTAAAAGCAAGTATCAGTCACTATGAATCCATAGAAGTTATAGGTATTTCTTTATCTTTTCTTTAGAAATAATGATAGTTACTAATTAAAGTTATTTTAGATTAATATGGCTAGGAAGATATAAACTTAGCCTAAGGTACCTCATCGACCTACTAGAGCATATCCAAAAATACTAGAAAATAAGGTATCTGTAAATGCACCCCTAGGAAAGATTCAAAGGGTAGGGCAAGAATAGCTTGAAGTTCTAGTATGGGCTATAAGGCTGTAATAGACATTAAAGAGATTTCTAGATCAGAACCAGAATCCTCTTGCTCCACCCCTAGTATTACCACCTAGGCAGCAAGTCCCATCATTGCCTCAAAAGGAAAGATTACAGACCCTGCCATAAATTTCTACCAATTTATGGATCAAATTAAGAGGGCTTACAAATTAATTGGATGTAATGAGAATATGATGGTGGAATAAGTAAGCTATTAGTTAGAGGATATTGCTCATTTTTGCTATGTCCACAACATCAAACCTATTATTGTGGCAGGTGAACCTATCATGTGGTGACAATTTCATATCAAGTTCATAGATAGATTTTTGCCCCTAAGCATTCATGAAGCCAAGGCACGTGAGTTCGAAAGACTTACTTAGGGATCAATGATAGTTGCATAATATGACGCTCAATTCACATAATTATCTCAATATGTTAAACATTTCATGCTTATTGAGAAAGTTAGGGTGAACTAATTTGTCCATGGTTTTAATGACTACTTCTACGATTAGGTGGATGTTTTTGATACCACGACATATAAACAAGCTTTAGATTAAGCAATCAAAGCTATGATACATGTTGGGGAAAGATAAAATTGGGAAACAAGCTAGGAAGAGAAAAAAAGTCAAAGCTTCAAAGGGAAATAGTAGGAATACTAGGAAAAAGTTAACCATGCAAAATGTATCAACTAGAAGTGAGTAGACTAAAAGGAGTAGAACAAATCAAAGAAGATCTTCAATAAGAGTACTTGATAACAAATCTAGAAGTAGATTTGATGTCTCTAGTCAAGTTTATCCCTTACTTCCACTATCTAATAGGCCTCCCTAATGCCCACGATGTAACTTTAGTTACTTTGGACCATGTGGATCCTACTTTAGATGCAGACAGCCAAGTTATTAAGCAATTGAATGTTTATCTACACAGCAAGGTAGCAATATTCTGATTCCTAGCATACATCTTCCTTAAAATATGATGTTAGCAAAACAATCAGTAGCACTTGGGAAAAAGAACATAAGAAAACAACTAGCAAAAACACTGGCTTGGGTATATGCCATGACATGTCAGGAAGCTCAAGCTTTTAATGTTGTCGTGACAAGTATGATACTAATGGAAACCTTTTTCATAAAAGCATTATTTGATCCTAGCATTACACATTCATTTATATCTAGAGCTTTAGCAATGAAACTTATAAAGCTGCTAAATGATTTAGATGAACCCTTAGCGGTAAATAAACTAATAAATTTAAAGCAACTGATAAATTTAGGTGAATTAAGAATTTTATATATGAAATAAAATGGAATTAACAGAAATAAGAATATGAGAACATGATTTAGGTAAAATTTTAATGGATGAATTTTATTAGAATCCTAAAGAATAAAGTTATAAATAAATATAAGTGAGTATGTGAGTATGAAAGAAGATTAAGAAAAAAATTTCAAAAATACCCTTAAGGCTATATATTTCTCTTATATCAACTAAACCCTCATTTCCCTCTCATTTCTCCCCACTTTCTCTACATAACTCTCTTACTACTTCATCAATCAAGCAAGAAAGACTTCAAATATTCTTGATTTCTTTGCTTAATCAAGGTAAAAACATTGCTTTCATTAAGAATCTATTCTACTTCTTCTTGGTTAATGAAGAATTTAAGGTTTATTTGATTTTATTTGGGTATTATAAGCTCTAATTTTAAAATCCATGCCTTTTAATTGATTAACGTTAAGTGATCATCAAACTAACACTCTAGCATCCTTTTCCATATAAGGTGAGTGGATAATCTAACTAAATCTATGAATTTTAAAGTTATATGAAGATATAGATGAAATATGGGTTAGTTTATGATTTTGCTTGAATCTAATTTATTTTAATGTTATGGAAGTAATAAATGCTAGAGAGAGGTGATATGATATGTTAGATGAGTGTATTGATGATTATATTAAAGTTTAATATGTAATATATATGTTTATGAGGTATCTAAAGGCATATGAACAATGATTTTTTCATAAAAAATTAAGATTTTCATATGTGAATTAATTCATGAATCAATTATAGGAGTCCAAAGGCAAATTTGGGTTTTAAAATTGAGTAACTAATTAATTCTAATGATCCAGGGGTTAATCAATCGATTCCAAAGGTTCAAAGGTGAAATTAGGCTTCAGAATTGAGTGACCAATAGATTCTGAGGATCCAAAGGCAAAAAATGGGTGGATGAATCGATTCATGAATTGATTCATCTACTGCAGAAATTTCTTCAATTTTAAAGGGGCATAACTTCTTCATATTATGTCTATTTTAAACAAATCACCTATTATTTTAAAGTTAATTAAGTCTACTTTCAAATGAAATTTGTTTCAAATTATAATCTTGTTTATACTTTGAGATATCATAAAAAAAATGGATAAAGGTCAAAAACTCAAGATTTCAAAAGTGAACTTTTTGCATCTATTTTCAAAAAGGCATAATCTTTTCAAAACTTAGCTAAGTTAGGCAAATGACCAGTCTATAAAAAGTTAATTAGGTCTATTTTCATATGAAATGAGTCTAATGGATATTATCATTATAATTTTTAAGTTATTAATAAAAGTGACCTAAAAGTTATAGATAAGATGACCATATAGTAATCCATACTCGATCTATTTTATGTTTTCATCACTGATAATAGCTACTATGAGTATTTAGTCATTAAATACCAAAGATAATGGTTCATTATAATGTAAGATAATTGCATGGATTGAATAATCATGACAGGAGAAGGTAGAAGTTATGTGTTATAATATGTGTTATGGTAAACTTATTGCATTACTCATGGAATGAGATATATATGTTAAGATATGCTTTATGAATTAAGTACTATGATATGTGTTAATACTTGTAGCTATACAAAAGGACATAATGATACTGATAAGTGTTGTAATATACATTACGATTGAATTATGATTGCATTGAATAAAGCTCGAGCTCTAATGTTTAAATTGCATTGTAAATCATGCCATAAGTGGCATTAAAAGTGAGAAATGTGATGGGGCGATGTTATGAATACTGGATAGAAAATTCCCAACAATAAGATAGATAGGATATAAGGTTGGTTTAGAAGGAATAAGGATGGAATAGATGGGTAAGGTATAAGGTTAGCCTATGAATCAAGAGAAGGACAAATGTATTCTATTTGTTGTTTGTCCATTCAATGAACTATGATTTTAAATGTATTTATCATGAGTATTATTAGATGATACATTAAAAATGAAATGACTGTGTTAATCTCAATGTTGATGGCTCTTACTTACTAATATGTTTAATTGTTATATAATTTGTTAAAGAAGGATAGTCCAGTGGATAAGTTATTGTTAATTATTGTTGTTCGTATAGATTATTCACTCACTGAGCCCTAAACTTACTCCTCTATGTCTTCTAATTAGATATCTATTTAGGAAGCTAATACTAATTAGACATCTTTATGCCAATCATGACAACCATAAAACAAGTTATGACATTAAGATTGGTTTCAAGCATTCAAAACCTAACTTCTCATTATCAAATCATACAAAATCAATCAAATTTCACTCAATTTCTTACTAACCTTGTATGGCGGAGGTGGATAAAAGGTGAAAGCAAGGTTGGTTTGCTCCTAGTCATGCAAAATCATCAAATGTTTAAGTTAAGGCCCAAAATCCTTTTTTAGGGAAAAAATTTTAATCCTTCTTAAATTAAAAGAAAATGAAGATAACCACTTAAATTTTAATGTTTAAGTAAGCTTACTTTGAGTAGCTTAAGAAATAAATGCCATAGATAAGGGTTATTAGCTTGTATTAATGGAAGGGAGAAGAGAAGAAGAAGATGATGAAGAAGAGTATGATTGGTTAGGAAAAATAAGAAATAGTAATAAATTAGGAAATTAAAAGGAAAAAAACAAGCTAGGGGCAAAGTTGAAAACTATCTTGAATCTCATCCACACATACTTTCTCATCTCTAATCAAACTTAACCTGTAAGTATTTTATTCTATAGTAAATTCTATCTCATATTTTATCATATTAGGTTCTTCACCGTTCCCAAGGAAGCACTTTACTGTTATGTTTAACCATAATAATTAAACATTTTTATGTAAAATATTCTTAATCATTTTCAAATATTCTTAAGGAGTATAATACTATTAGTGTATGCTTAAAAGGCCAGTTATAGAATGATTACATTAGTATACGTTATATTATATTTTTCTTTATATGTAAAGGCATTTCAATTATTATGTTTAATATTATATCTACATAATATATAAAAATATGATATTTGTTTCTTTAGTATGTTAACACTATACTTAAATATTCTTAGTTGAGTGCTATTGTAAATTAGGATAACTATAATGTATCGAGACTACTATGTACATTGGCTAATGATCAAATCTTATTAGTTATAGATATAAGATATCAAGTTAATATATGAGTATATATCAAAGAATAAATAAATTGAATAGATCTACCATGAAATATTACATAGACCACTATTTGAATGCTATAAGCAACCATAAGAAGGAAAAAAAAACTTATTTGCAATGAAAAATTCCATCAAAAAATTGGAAATTTTCTATTTACTACTTGAAATTAATTTCAATTTCCTTCCTATAAATGAAAAGGTTTGGATGTACATAGCAAAATCAAGATATAAAAGGTTTCAGTAACATAACTAAGCAAATTTATGCTTATCAGACTTTAAATCATTAGAACTAAAGTCTACTATTTTCTACTAAATATAAAGGAGAGTCATCCAACCCCAAATCCTTTAAGTTTTTAACCTAAAACATAATGGCTTTTACCACCTGAAACTTGGTAGACTTATAATTTGAAAAACAAAAAGTTTGGAAAACTAAATGGTTAGTTAGTGAAATCTAGCCATCTAAGATTTGCTTTCAAACACTAAAATAAAGTATAAACAAATAAAAAATGTTTTCATCCATCTTTTTGCTTTTGTCCTTATCTTTTCCTCCATCTTCTTTATGTTTTGACTCTTGTTCAATCGATATTCTCTCCCCAAAGTAATTTCTTTTTGCAGTATATTTCAAATTTGAAGTAAATTTTATTTCTATATTGCCGATCAAATTTAATCATTCCAACTTTAGTTTTTAAACAATCAAAATTTTCATCAATATAATACTTTTTCACCATATAGCATTTTTTATACAACTACAATTCTACAAAGATTGAAAATAATTATAAGTGATTAAGTCGATGATGACTATATAATAGAGAGCAAATGAAAATTTTTCTTCTGATATATAACTATCTTCCAAGTTCCAAATTGCAATTTATAATTTTTGTTGCTTTGCTATTTAGTAAATAATATTTGAACTTACTAAATAATATTTTCCAATCTAGCAACACTAGTTTTAAACACATTTAGAAACAATAGATAAATATTCACCCAGTTTAGAAATTCAAAAATAAAAAGTCATGAGCAATGTTAATCCTAAAAATATTGGTGAAATTCTATACTAGAGATAACTTGAAGCTTTGTGTTTTAGGGATTCAATACTTATGGGTTATTAAAAGGATTTTAACTATTTTATTAGCTAAACATGTATATAGTAACTAGTAAGATGGATTATAATTAGAGAGAACATCTAACAATGACTAACACAAAAAAAGAAAAAGAAAAGGCCTCTTGTAGTAATTTTAGAAGAAATTGCATAAATAAGGTGAAGTAAATGGCGCAGAGAAAATAGGAAGTTGAAAATAACTTAAGAAAACCAAATCCAAAGGGAAGATTGACATTAACTTGGATAAATAGGGAAGGAATGCAATACAAATCCATCATGCAAGCATTGAATAGCAGCCAAATGACAAGGACTTTGGACTAAGCAGCAAAGCACTGCTAAAGCTCTAGCTATCCTTTTTGCAACGCAAAACAAAATGACAAATGAGAAACCTAACTTAGGGTCACTAAAATACATTTGTGACAAAACTACTACAGAACACTCCATCGCAATTCTAAATGCTTCTATTTATAAATGAAATCAAATTTTATAAAGTTGTTTCTTTATAAAATTTCCATATAATTTCATAAAAATAAAAATAAATTTGATAAATATAAAAGTTAAATTAATAATATAGTTTTAAAATATTTTGAACCAAACAAATTAATTTCTTATAATTTAATTTTTTTAAATTTCCTCACAATTTAAAAAAATGAAAATTAAAGTGAACAAATAAATAATATTAATGGGTTTTATTTTTTAATCAATGAAATCATTTTTAAAAGAATATAATTTTCAAAATCCTTCACAATTTCATCATGTTTTCAAACTTCTAAAAAATTTCATTAAAAAATTAAAAAATAAAATTTTTAGTATAGTTTTAAATTTTTTTAGAATTAATGAATTTAAATTTATATTTTTTAAATTCCCTCTTAATTTCAAAAAAAAATAAAGATTAGAATTAATAAATAAAAATATGATAGTATAGTTATAAAATTCTTAATTAATGGCATTCATTTTCAAAAAAATATATATGTTCTAAATATCCTTACAATTCTTGGAAAAAATTAAAAATTAAGATTAATAGAATTTATAAATTATATTTTTTTAATTAATGAAATTAATTAAAAATGAAAATTTTCAAATTTCAATGTAACTAAAAAAGTTTAAAAATTCAAAATTTCAATTATGGGTTGAAATTAGTATAGATGATATTTTGCAATGAAATTTCCAATCTTTGGATTAAAATTCCATTCCAATTCCATCGCAAATAAGCAAAAAAATTTACAAAAAATAAACATTTTTATTTTAGGATGCAACTAACATTGTGAAGAAAATTCCATCCTAATTTTGTTGTAAATTTTAAAAAAATGTTGAAAAAATAGTGAGACAAATTTCATCACAATTTTTTCCTAAATTAAGATGGAAAATTTTCCCTCCCAAAATTTAGTCATAAAAATGTAGTTTTCTTATAGTGAATACTTATAGTGACAATAATGTATATAATCCTTAGACATGAAATCATTATGGTTTGCTACATCAAAACTCCTATACTTTGATGTCATTTAATATTACCTAAAATTAGGTTAGTTTAAAAGACAATAATTGGGTATACCATAAATCATGTATTGAGATATAAGTGATCTAAATAGGAGTTTATCCTCTTTATATAGAAAAACTGATATCTATGGGCCTTTAATTAAGTAAGACTACAAAATATATGGTCATGTTCAGATAGATAGATGTGTGATATTGATTCATTTGTCTTGTATTTGTCTACTCAAAAATGAAGAAAAACATAGATTAAAATATAAAGAAGATGACACATTCCATGTCTTAAATTTAATTTGCATATTTAGTATAAAAGGAACTAAGTTAAATGAAAACATTGGTCACCAAAAAAAAAGTTACACTAAATCAATGACATTTTCACTACTTAGGTAGTAGTAATATATTGCATGATACCACTCACTATCCGTGATATTAAAAGAAGATTTTAGGATCATTACAATGTAATAAGAATCTATAGGGTCTCATATAAAGAGTGAGTCAAATATTGGGTCATAATGTAGTTAGGAACCCATAGTTAAAATTGAATTCCTAATTAAGATAGACCTAATTTGATTGAGCTTTACTAAGTAATAGTGCAATATGATTAGGCTACACTTAGGTAAAACTAGATATAGGCTAACTACTAATTATTATTTTTGGTTAATAATCAAACCCCAAGTTATCTCATTTTTAAGGTAATTATGGTTAAAAACCATATATTAATTTGTTCTAAATGATTTATCATTCTATTTAGATGAAAACCCTAGCTCTTTTATTTAATATAAGGCATCTGGGGTTGAAAGAAATTAAGAGCAATCCTTAAAAAAATGTAGCTAGCTCTATATTGAATTAAAAGCAACTTATTCTAATTTAATTGGAATTTTTTACTGTTCATGTGAAAACTATAAAGATGTTGCCCCATGGATGACATTCATAGTTTATCATTCAAATTGCACATTTATGACAAAATCTATTCATGCTTTCATGATTAGGTGAATAATTTGTGTAGTATTGATTCATTAAAACATTCATGCATTTGGACATTCATCAAAAGTAAAAAGAATATTGTACATGTGTTCATGAATTTAGACATAGCAAGATTAATTTGGATCAAATTTTTCTATAGCAAGTTTGAATTACATTGCAAAGGTATAGTTCTATCATTGGTTTATGACTTTTTTGCATGGATCATTAGTAAGTTTTAAATTTTTTTTAATTATTCTGCTATGTTAATTGATCTAAAACCTAACTGTGGTATTAAGGCCACTTGCAAAACCATAAATCAAATTATGTGTTTTTATCTATTTTGATATACATTTATGTAATAAATATAAATTGATTTTGCTTCTAGACAAATAAATATATAAATTGTGTTTTGGATTTTAGTTTAATATAAGTGATATATACAAATTATCTTGTTTTTATTAGATGCATACATGATGTATATAATTGAATCAATTTATTCTATCCTAATGTAAATGCGATATAAATGATTGATATTTTTTACCATTTTGGAAAAGTTTTAGAATGATTCTAAGATTATTTCAAAATGTTTCTAAAGTGCTTCTATAATTGAGATTGGTAGCAAGGCACTAAGAGTTTGTGTGTTTCTAGTAAGGTAAAATATGTTTACCTTACAAAGGTTCCATTATGTTAATTAATTTGAAACCTAATAATTACACCAATGAGAAGAATCAATAGGTTGCTGAGTGAATAGTAAAAGCTATTATTATTTTATCCATTAAATACATAATGTTCTACATTTCAACACATAACTAATCATGTTTGGCTATATTATGCCAAGATGAGCTCACATATCAAGCTCCCTTGGGAAAGTTTTGAGAGAAAGGGAGGATATAGATATTGATTACTACTTTGGAAACTTAGGAGCATCTCAAACATATTTAGTGTGTAGAATGATTGGTAAGCTTGAAGGCCTACTTTATAAGAGCCTTAAAACATCATCACATTGGAGAAGTGAAAATAAATTTTGATCGAAGAGGTTAGGCTATGATCAAGCAAGAAGGCATGAAATCAATTGCCACCTTATAAGAAAAGGACAAGTTAGGATGAAGACCCCTATGCTAGAGCAAGGTAAATATTGTCCCCCTAATCTTAACCGCTTCATCTTTTTACCATAAGTAAATGTTTGTCACTTAATTGCTTGTTGTTGGGCACTTTCAATATGTATGTACTTTTACATTAATGCCAATCAATTAAGTTATTTTTCCTTACAAGGTAAACATAGATGTCTACTAATAGTTATATGACCCTTTATTAGGAAAGTGATAATTGAGTTGACTTTTCTAAACTATATGCTACATACCCAACCACTTTTGGAGAGCTAGTGTATAGTCGTGATAAACATTGTTAAGAAAGACATGACTAAGGTGTCATTGTCAACTAATAAAGTGACCATAGTAGCCTAAATAGTTGGCACTTACCTAACTTAATTGAATGTCTTCATTACATCGTGCATAAAAGTAAAGTTTTCCATCACTTTAAGTGTAATATCCCAAGTTAAAATTAAAATCTTATAAATTTTGATACTTAAGGATGGTCATTTATTTTTGTGATTAATATTGATTTTAAATTTATTTTCCATATTAAGAGATTTCGAAATATTGAAAGTGATATTTGTGAAAATACTTGGAATTTATCTATTTTTATATATATGACCATTATTAATTTAAGAGTAGTTTAGAATAATATTTATAAAGAATTTCTTATAAGTTAAAAATATTTTAGTGATTATAGGTACACAAATTTATTTAAATATTTATATTTTTTAAATATTTATATTTTAGTGATAATTTTCCCATAAGTTGGGAATAGTATGAGTCAAATATTTTATGAATTAATTGTTAATATTTGATAAAATTTATTTTTAGGAATTAAGGGAGATAAAAATATTTTTTTTAGGATTTCCAAAACAATATATATTGGGAGAAGCTTGAAAATGATTAAATTTAAATTTTAAACAGAATTAGTTTTATAAATTTGAGTTTTTAATATATGATTTTTATTTAAAATAGATAAATGGCTAAGATTAAACTAATAAAGATTGATGGATGAGATTTAAAATGAAATGGACGTATGGTATGTTAGAACTGTGGATAAAAACTCAGCTTTAATTTTAATATTTTCTCTCTCCCCTTTATTTTTTCAATTTCCCAGCAATATTTTCTCACCTTTCACCGCCATATCTTTTTTATTTTTTTTAGGAAATACCCTTTTATTATTATTATTATTATTATTATTATTATTACCAACTTCCCCTTTTTAAGATATATTCCCGTCACTTTCTATCCTTTCACCACCAGTTTTGTCTCTCACTCCCGAACTCCCTCCTCTGTCTCTTTCTCACCTCTTTCTCTCAATGTGCATTTTTCTTTCTTCAAAATAACCACCATGCTATGCTATGCTTCTTACTATCAGTGCTGGTGTTGCTATTTCAGAAGTAAGTTGAAGCTCCAAGTTGCTTTTACTTTTGTTGATTTATGACGTCCATCTGCTGAGTTCGAATGGTGATACAGCTCTGATTTTGGAAGCTAGTCTTTTCTGACTATTGCGCAACATATCGTCCACAACCAGCAATGGGAAAATTATGGCGATAAAGTTGCTAAGCTATTCTCTTTCTCCTTCCTCCGTTGTTAGCTTATGGGGGGTGACTTGTTGATGGTCTCGAACAGTAGCAAAGGATTCCGATTACTTTTTGAACTATTTTGAGCTCAACCTTTTTCTGTCATCGATGAGCTGCCAATAGCTTCATAGTAGGTCATAAGATGTTCTAATAAAGTTAGTTTCCCTGATTTCTATTGTTCTACTAGTTGATTCAAGAAAACCTATTTTGGGTGCCTTTAATATATAAAATGATATATAAAAAAAATAAGATCTTTGCATTAAAAATGTTAAATAGAATGATAAATAAAATACCTTGTTTTATTATCAAGGTAGATCCAGGCATGAATCAAAGAAACACATTTTCGAAAATATTTATGATAGATGAAGATATCTTAGACAAATATGATTTTTATACTATAAATTATTTAAATAACATGAATGAAACCATGTTAGAATATGATATGATTGATGCATTATTAGAATATTGTATCTTAAGATTTTGAGAGGATTAAGGGTTAATTTAGAAGATCTCCATATGTATATTTACTTTAAGAAACTTAGAAGAATAAGAGTATTATGTTACAAAATATTGATAAAACATTATTAGAATATGATTAGAGTACAAAGTTTCCATATGTTGGTTTGATCTATATTGGTTCAAAACGATTTCTGTAATGAGAAGTATTTTGAATTTTGAAAGTTAATGTTAGAAAAAAAGCCTATAAACTTAGAAATTATCATACTATGATTTGAGCATGAAATCATGATGGTTGGAAAGAAATATGTAAAACTTATATAGGTAATGCTTGTAAACTATAAAGTAGGAATAAGAGATGATTAGATGTATAATAGGAAGTTAGATGTTATGATTAGCTCTTGGAATAATGGTTTGGAAAAAAATAAAGAGTATTTATTTATTTATAAATTACTCTTATAAATTTTGAATAGAAAGATGAGATGTAAGTTGAAATTCAATGCTTCAAAGTAGATAAAATAAGTAGATTTAAGCAAATGAGTATATATCTCATCACTGAACTTTTATTTAAATAATATGATTTAAATATTATGAATTATATTCTTCTTATTATTGGTATCAATTTTACAACCTTGTTTATATACTCATTTGTAAACTCAATTCTGTGTTATTTTAAGAGAATATTGTAGACCAGAGTGCGCATTGAAAGCATAATAGTGTTGTTTTTAACTATGGATAAATTATGTTTGAATTCAATGATAATTGCATGTTATAGTCGTATAGAAAAATATAATGGCATTATTGTATATTTATGCCCATATTGCTTTGTACTTGATACTATTTAGTGACGAATTAGTTATTTCACTTTGAAGTTCTATAAATAATTATGAAATGAGAATTGAACTCCATGTATATAGTATCTATGAATCTTGCCATGGTTGGCAATGGAAAAAATGAATTGTACTGGAATAATGACATCACATATTGTACTGTGATGAAGAGATGATATGAAAGCTGGATAGGAAATTTTTAACAAACAATTGTAAAAGATGTGATTGATTTAAGAGTTGGATGAAAAATTCACGGTAAACAGTTAAAAGAAATATAACATTAACCTAGAAATCAAAAAATGACTACACGTATATTTATCATAACTAAATGTGTGATATGATATGATATGATATTGAAAATTGTTTGTGATCGGATGCTTACTGCTGGTGTGATTAAGATAATTTATCTTTAATTAGCCTTAATGGCTATTTATGATTGTGATGTCTAGCCATAATGGGTAGGGTATGATATGATAATAATGATGTTATGTACTATCAAATAATTAAACTTACTATGATTTATAATGAGAAGTATAAAACTTAAGTTGTGTAGGTGGATACTTCATCCAAGGCTTGGTTTCACATATTTAAAAACTCAGAGAGCTTAGGTTGAAATGATTTCCCTAACTAAACCTTTAACTAGCATGAAACCACTTAATATAAATAAATTAAGATTTAGTAATGATAAATATATACTCACTGAATTCTCGTAACTCATTCATTTAATTTTCAATATTTTCAAGTTAAGACTTGAGCTTGTTGCATCCATAGAGAAATAAGATTACCTTACTAACAGATTTGATAGTTGGGAATGCAATCAACATTCAAATAGAAATTTATGATGTGTTAGATTGTTGCATATATGTAAATTTGAAATTGAAATATACAATGTGTATATTTGTTATTGTTGTATTTGGAAGTAAGATAAATTTTAATATTTTAGGACATGCAACTCTCAAGAAATGTCTAAAAATAAAGGAAGCTCTATTTGTATTTTAGTTAAAATTTTAAATCAATTTTAAGTCCTCCTAGAAATTTAGAAAGTCTCATTGGATAGAAAGAGTGAAAAATATTAAATTTTGTGGAAATCGATAACAGAATCCATATCGATCATAATTAGATTGGGTTGTGATATCAAGTTCCTTATTTATGGTTAAATATATTTTACTTATGTTATTTGATTCTCATATTTTTTTCACAATCCATGTTAGGTATCAAGCAAGAGAAATTACTAAAAGATCAACAAAGATGAACAAGGATGATGATGGCAATTCCTAAAATTGAAGAATATAAGTAAAACTTAGCCTTCCTAAGAGCTTTAATTTGCTATGAACATGATACCACTTCATATGAGAAAAAAGATCATAGCAAAGGTATATAACATTCTCTTGACCAAGGAGTACATCATATAGCTTTTAAAAATAGACAAGATAGATGTTAATTATATGCAGATTTGGATCACATGCATTTAACTTCACTCCTTAAGTCCTTTGCTACTATAAAACAGCTAATTGATGTCAGCTGTTTAAGGGATTACATGTCAAAAAGTGACAACACAAAATTGATCATTGTAGTATATGTAATTATATTGTTAGTTTGTAAACTATCACAAATAAAACAATAACATTAATTTTTTTTTTATAAAAACTAAAGTTATTTATGTTTCTATAATCTTAAGAAATAATATGAACATCATTTACTTTCTAAAAAATTGATCTTTAATAATCAAAATACCATGTTGGTTCATTTAAATAACCAATGTTATATATCCATTCACATAAACCTACTCCCTAGTTCCTTATATTTTCATCCTAAACCCTAATCCCATCCCTATCCCCATCCTAATGCCCTAGCCTTTAGTCCCTCACTCCCTTATTCCTTCTATTTCCTATATGTTTTTTACCATATATAAAAAATTAACATCTTTTATTCCTATATATAAAAAGGGTGAAAAGTTATATACAATACGATAATTAGATATAAGCATTTCATTAAATCTATCTTGATGCTTGTAGCTCAATATATGAGGTTTATACTCCCTAAAAAAACTTTTTGAATATAATATTTATAGATACAATGAGCATTTATGAAAATTGGTGCATTACACATTTTCTTATGAAAATATAATAGATAATATGATAGAATGTCGAGCAAGATAAATGAGATCAAATTTCTTACCTATGCAAACTTGTAAAAGTTGCATCAAAATAATAGGTAACAAAATAAAGTTGAATAGAAAACCTAAAACTAAATTGCAAGAACAAACATAAAAAAACAAAAATCATCATAATTCTATTATGTGTTTTTCTATTGAGTGCTAAACCTCATATACTTAGCTATAAGCTAATTGAGTTTCAGTTTTACAAAATAATTAGTGAGAAAAAATGCAAACTGAAAAGAATTATTTTAAGTTTGGTAGAAAAGCATATCTCATCAGACACAAAATCATTTTAAGCTTGGAAGAACTTCAGAATGAAATTTACAAATGACATTATGCTTCACTCTTTTTATTTTATGCTTTAACATTTTAATTTTCAATTCGTACCCATGGCCTAAGTTTCTACATCAGTTTTTATAATGAATTGGCATCTAAATTTAATATTAAATATTAATTTTATGAAAATGCCATCATTTTTAATACAACTGCATCATCCTATTAAGTGATGTTTAATATTAGTTACTACACAAAAACTAATGTTATAATATATGATTATCTTTTAATGAAAAATTATTTTCTTTTCTTTTGTGCAATTTTTTTTATAAACATCCCAAGATAATTCTAGAACCTTTCTAGAATCATTCCAAATTTTTTAGATACAACAAACATTAATATATGACTAAAACTAATTCAATTATACACATCATATGCATTATAATTTTCAATTTCTAGTTTATATCACACACACACACACACACACACACACACACACATATATATATATATATATGTATATATATATATATATATATGTATGTATATATATATATATATATGTATGTATGTATGTATGTATGTATGTATATAAAACAAGTATCCAAAAACAAAACTTATATATATCACATATATATACAAGCAATAGTATTATATATAGCAAGTTTAAATCCTATAAAGAACACTAACATTATTTTGTGAACTAGTCTTTTTTATTTTTTTTTATTCAAGTTACTTTAAGTGAATTGATAGCATTAAAATTATTTTTTGCATTATGAACACCAATTCTATAATTTTATTTATTTCTATATTAGTACATGAATTTATACAAAGAAAAAACTATTATTTACAATGGATAACACACTTTTCATTTACAATAAACATATTTAGCATCTTCACACAAATTAAAAACAAAGTTATTCTTTACTTGTAATTCCTTCATATTGCTTGATTACTTTATTTGCTATGAGTCATTAATTATCCTTATTTTTCAATGTGAGGACATGCTACCCTCTTGCTCTATGTGTTATCTCAAATTTAGTAATAATTATCCTAATTGTGTCATACTAATTGGTATTATACATTGTCAAGCTATTAATTTGGAATCTCTCAAAGTTTTATTCATTAATGTAGAATATGATGGTATAAAAATTGTGAGTTATAACAAGATTATGGAGCATCAAAACTACATCTCAGTGAACCATATCTCTTATGGTGGGCAAATATATGGTTCATAAATAGTCCGTAATTTTGCTGCAACTCATAATTTTTGCACAACCATATTTTGCATTCATACATGAAAGATATTCCACAACAATAGCCTTAAAACAAATAGTATTGATTGGTAAATACAAATAGGAATTATTTTATCAAATTTGAGATAGCATATAGAGTAATCAGAATGTCTCTAATCTTATAGTGAAACATAGTAACAATTAGACGAACATACCAAACGAAGATATTAAACATCACATTAAACATAAAATTGATAGAAAAAAGCAACTTGGAAGCTCTCCTTTTGATGGATATAGATTGCTAATTATTTCAAATTGGTAAAGAAATCCCTATTTATATAGCAAGAGCAAATTATTAGATGTTGGTTATTAATTTAAAACCACTATCATAAATTTAGTCATTTCTATGGTTGCGATGACTTAAAATATCAATTAAGTGTTAAAACAATATGTAAATTATTTATCAACTATCATGATGATTAAAAAAACTTACATAATGATCACTAAAAATAAATTAATGTTGTAATTTCAAGTTAATGAACTATCATGACAATTGAAATGGACTTAAACAACAACTATAAAAAATAACTAACATTTTAAGTTTCTTTATTAATTTCATTAGTGAAGTCATCTTTAGTTCCATTTATTTAGACTTCTTCAATTTCATTCATTTAAACTTTTTCATAAATTCATTCATTTAGACATCTTAAGTTTCATATATTTAAAATTCTTCATAAATGACAGTCATTTAAACATCCTTAAATTATGAGAAAATGCTATCCTATTAGACATTAATTAATCCTAAAAACTGATGTTTTTATGTTTGTTATTTCCTTAGCGAATTCTTTTCAATCAGTAGAGATTTCTATTATGTAAACAACCTAATATGAAAAGAAATTTATTTTTTGAACCAATTTAACACAACATTATATTGTTTGAATATATCTTTTATTTTGTTAATTCATGTTATCTAAATGCCTATAATAGAATTTTAATTTAAAATAACATAGGTAAGCAAAGAGAAAAATTTTGTAAATTTAAAAAAAAATAATTGTCATTGTTCTATGTATAATAAAAATATAAATAGATAAGTAAAAAGAAATAATATCTTTACAAATTTATAAAAATAAATATACTAAATCATTAATAAATAAAAACCACATGTCTACATATGAATGCCCAAAAATAACAAAACTACTATGTAACAAAATCTTTATTCTCAATACAAACCCTAACATTTTTACTCAAATTTCTTTGATTTGTATACTTTGTTAGGAATGAGATAATGGGAGAGAATCGAATGTTAAGGTTTTCCCATTGTACACTTTTTTGATAAAAGAGAAGTAAGTTCAATTGCTCATTCATTTGCTAGCTCTTCTTTTCCACTTTTACTTCATGAGAAATGAGGAAGTATATAATGGGAAATAAATAAAGGTTAAGATTCTTTCATTATACACTTTTTCGAAAGTATATTGAAAAGAGTTTATAATGAAAGATAGAGTTCTAGTAAAGATTTATAGGAAAAAAATTAGATATCAATTATTAAAAAAAATCAAAGTCATATGATTTTGTAATTTTCAATGTGACTTCTGAAATGCTTTCTAAACGACGGTTGTTAATAAGGACTAATGTTCTATGCTTCTACTATTTCTAATGAGACTTTTGATATGCCTTTTAAATGATAGCTATTAACTAGATTCAACATCCTATAATTTTGCAGTTTCCAATAAGGCTTTTGAAATTTATTTTATGATATTTGTCTATAAAATAAATGTTGTAAGTTTTGGAGAAATGTTTAGATGTCAATTTATACATTAAATGTATTCTTATTCATCATCTTAAATTTTCATATAATTTAAGAAATGCCACTATGTCAAAAATAAATACCAATTTCATTGTAAACTAAGGTTTATTTATCAGTGTAAATCATCAATTCTATACTAATATTCTATCTATTTGTGTATATATAAGACATTATGAAGTTAAGATTATGCATTATGAAAGTGATAGGCACTTGCATTGTATTAGTAAGGATATGGAACTAGATACTTTCTTAAATTTCTTAAATCTATACTAGACTCAATCTATAAGGAACTCATGGAAGAATGCTATAAGTGTATGGATAAAACAATAGCACTAGACAAGACATAAGAAAGCTACATGGCACTATACCATGAAAGGTATGTAGGTGTAGGGAACAAATAGTCCATTTTTGGTTATATTGTATAGAAGTTATCTTACTTTGAAATTAAATAATATTATAAGCACCAATAGATGTTCACTATGATCTATTTGAAAAGGAAGATGATTTACTATCTTAAACAGCTAATGAAGGCCTTGCCTTTGACTTGGAGGCTAGTATTTGATGAAGCTTTGAGGATACATTACATGATGAGTAATGCTAAAAAGATAGGTGTTGTTACATGGGTAAAAATAAAGGTAGCATCATTGTGTATATTTAAGTACCTTGTATAGTATTTGATCACATTCTCTAAAATTGATATTCTTTTCAAGTTAGTTTGTTATAGTGCCCCAAGCAAGAAGGCAACTTCAAGTGGCCACATTTTGTGATGAAATACATGGCTAAAATGATTAAGCACATAAATGTAGATGAGGGCTTAAAAAGGGTAATTTATTTGAATTCCAATTAGGTGGACACTTATACAAAATATGTAATTTTTTCTCGTAACATGGAGTTTTTGTATGTAAATATATAGTTCTTTGGAGGTGACAAGGAGATCTACAATAAAGAAGAAATGGAAGGCTTGTAGGATGAATGGTCTACATATATCCTAACCAAGGGATGTGCATTGGCTTGAAAAGGCTACTAAATGTATATATGCTTGATCTTGTAAAACTTAGTGGCATTACTTGCAAATGATAGGCATGTGTTGAAATAAGGTTATGTGGTTTATTGCTATTTATAAATGTTGATTAGGTGGTTAAAATATAATATTAAGGTGCTGCTCTTTTACATCAACAAGTTTGTCTACCCTACTATATATTTAGTAAGTTTTATTTAGTAATTTTTGGCTTCCAAATAATAATAGTAAAAAAAACCTAACTGAGAGAAATCATGTTCATTTTTTACTAAAATTTGACATAATTATATTAAGATGTTGGTTTTCTAAATTCAATTGATGTGGAAAACTAGCTATTTTCACATTTAGATGTATGTTATTAAGAAATCAACATTGTATGTTCATTCTAGAGAGATTGTTATATAGTTTTACACATCAATTAATGTTGGAAAATGACATTAGTTAGTATGAAACCAATGTTTAAAGTTACACAAATGTCGATTCTTATGAAATTAATGTGTAATATTTAACCATTAAGATTTTCACCATAACACGTCAGGTATTAAGCATTAATTTTTAGCTACCAATCAATGTGGAAAATTAAATTACATCAATTTTTTTACTAAACTTACATGAAAAAAAATGTAAGAGTTGAAATAGAAAGCGAGCTTGTCTTTGCACTAAAGTACAGATTATAGAATAAGGGTGTCTTCCATGCGAAATTTATAGTGCCTAATGGAGGTTTTCACACAAAGGATCACCATAACTTAGGTTCAACTAATATTTTAGCCCCACCTTGCTAACGTCTTCTTGTAATTGTTATGGTGTGTTTGTATGCTTTGTTTTTCCTCTAAACCTAAGGAAGAATGACTTGATGTTATAATTATGAACACTTGTATTTGTTTAGATTTTGTATTTCTAATTTTATTTTTCTAGGGTTTTGGGTGGTGTGAGTGTTGATTGATACATGTCATTTTGTACAAAAAATTATTACTAAACTTACTCAAACAAACAATAAGGGTAAATCCACATTGAATCCAAAGAAATAAAAGTCAATCAACAAAGATAGAATGAAAAATGGGGGTATTTTCAATAGCGATTTAAATGAAACAAGTAAGAACGGAATTAAAATAGAAATACAAGAATATAAAAATTTAGCCCAAGGGAAATCATACTCCAATTTTCATATTTCTTATCCATATTAAACAAATTTTACTCATAATTCGATTATTTAACCTATGAATAGCCCAAAGTTGATAGAAAAAATGCAAAATCCTAATATTGACTAATTACAATAAATGCTTAATTAATCTCCTATTATTAATGCTAATTCATAATAAGCATCTAGCCCTAATTGATAATAGTTTTGAACATTCAAAACAAGACTAAGGCCAAATTTAACAATTTTACAAGTGAAAGTTGCTTATTTTGTTCTATGTTTTCCTTAGACAACTAATGATTCACTCAAGTGTCAAATCACCAAAAACTAATTACTATTAATTTTAATTAGTTATAATTAACCTTCAAGTGACATTTAAATGTAATTAATTATTTAACTATAGATTGCAATAGATAATTAACTAATCAATCATATTTAATATGAAAATTAAATCAAATTGCAGTGTTAATCCCTTGAATTGATGTAAAAAATTACCCACCTATGATGGTTTACAAAAAAAATAAAGAAGAAGAAAGATTATGTAGAGAGAGAATGTTACTTTCGAAGGTACAAAACTTTACTATATTTGACCTCTTAAGGAGGAAAATCCACTAGGCCAAGTTAAAATGCCTCCTAAGATCACAATGAATAAAAGCTTGCTTAATTTGGAAGCTCATAACCTAGTTAACAAACTAAGTTACTAACATATTTATAGTAGTAAATTTTCATAGATTAAATTCCAGCCAATATTTAGCCATCAAAATGGTGTGATTTTATTAATCCCTAAACATGAAATCTATTAGGATGGTACTTTAGGTACTATTTTGACCTTAATTGGACTCCTAGAGCTTCAAATATGGTCTAAATACCATGATCGGCCTAAATTACATAGCAAAATTGTTTCATCTTCATGACCAAATTTAACCCTCAAAATATATGAACTATGTTTTAACTAAAACATGAAAATTTTATATCTTCCTCTTAGCCTTCCAAATCCATAAAAAATAACCCAATTTGGATTTTAGAACTCAAGTTATAGCCAAAATTTTGAAATAATGTCAAAATCTAGTGTTAATTGAATAATTAAGTAATATTGTAAAATCATAACCCAATCACAAAGTAAGACCAATTCCATTAAATTAAGCATGTATAATACCCTAAGAGGTAGAAAATGAGAAAAAGTAATATAAACAACATTTTATACATCATTGATATATGCATACATTCCCCACAGAGTAAATACATTGTATATGCTTAGCAAGTTGTATACTATGTTTATAAAGTGCATTTTTTCTATTGAAAAATGGAAATTTAGAAAGATCAATATATGAGTTCAATATTGGTATCAAAAGCAATAAACTTTATTGCATGCCTTCGTATTATCATTCACATGTTGCAAAAGGTTTTTATGCGTGAGATTACCATACTAAAGAGATATGGATTGCAGATCATCTTAGAGATATTAGAAAAAAAATTAAAAGTAATTGGATACATATTTCTCATGCTCATATTCTAT
Organism: Sindora glabra; assembly: GCA_020226215.1. Lineage (NCBI taxonomy): Eukaryota > Viridiplantae > Streptophyta > Magnoliopsida > Fabales > Fabaceae > Sindora > Sindora glabra. The sequence goes on along the minus strand of CM035230.1, from coordinate 18,768,749 downwards.
GTATATATAATTAGTATCACTTTGTAAATTATTAGTTTCTATTCATTATTTAAATATTTTAATCTTCAAATATGATACAGGTTCTACATGTTGTGTTTTAACTCTTTAGCTACCCCAAATATCCCTAGCTTAGTGGTGATAATGATGCTTCGTGGTTTAATAAATAACATATAATATTATCAAAGTTTAATTACACAAGTTAAGTAATAAATTTTTCTTCAATAGAAGCATATAGTATTAATGTTGCAATTATAACATTAATATTACAATTGATTTCATAAAGCGTTTTTCCAATGGACATGTCAAAAGAGGATAATAAGTTTTTGCAATATATACATATCATTCATTACTTTAACATTTTCAATTTTTTAAACTCAATTAACTATATGAAATTGTTGCCGTTAGAATTTTCATTTATTAGGACATTATTTTTTTATCATATAAACATTAAGATAAAACTTAAACACTATATCAGGTGTATAATAATGTAATTGGATATTATTTATAATTAAGTTTGAGTGAATACTATAGATGTAGTGAGGTTTAAGAGGAAATTAAATACATATCAATTATTTAAAAATTTGATGTCATATATTGAATATTACATGTTGATTATTTAACAAAAATTAATGTACCATATACAATGTATGATATGAAAGGACATTACTTTTCAATGGTGGTTTAAGAAGAGAGGTTTTATATAAATAATTATATCATTTATTAAACTAAAAACAAAAGTCATAGCCTATTTTCCATGTCTATTATAATTGTTTTCCATGTTGATTATAAAATCAACTTCTTATAACGATGATTCAACATTATCTAGGCACCTAACATGTCAATTTTCCTTTAAAAAAACTAATTTTGTTATTACTTTCAATGTTAGTTAATGAACCAATGTCTAATACTTAAATAGACAACATCACTCTTATATACATCAGACATCAATTTGTAACAAATGTCTAATTTATTAAATAATTGACATCATTTAGCATTTCTATAATAGTGTAAATCTATACATATTACATGTAAAAATTTACATTAAGTCTTGTATAGAATTTAGGATAACAATAAATAAGCAAAAGTGTAGCACTATTAAATTTTGTAATATGGATTATGCATAATTATGAACTTGTGGCATAAGGCATCCTTTCATTCTCCTTTTTTATGTGACTTTTAATGGGATAAGTTAATGAATACTTTTAGCTAAATGTACAGAGATAACCTAGTCTATATAAATAAAAATCCTAATAGACCCTCTTATTACAAGCCATTAAAGGTACAAATCTTCACTTTTGTTGTCACAAAGATTAACCCAACTAAGTGTCCATAAGCCTAAAACTAGTAATAAATCACTTCATCATTTTTGAACTTTACAAAATAAATCTCTTGAATAATTATTTAGCCAATTTTATTTAAACTAAAGTAATTATAATTAATGGTAGAACACAAAGAAAGTTCTAATATTCTTATCACTCGATAATTGAGGCCAAAATTGTAGAATGTTAATCACCAATGCCCACGAAAGCAATTGAGTAAGAGACAAAATATTTTTGGTGAAAGGATCTTTTGAGAAAATTATAAGAAAAAAATCAATTTTTATAAATTATTTCCCTTGCACTTTAAATATTTCAATTATTATGGATATTTACTTGCCATGTCAAATTGGTCTCCCTAAATCTTTCCTTCTTAAAAGTAGACTATATGAAATTCGATGACAGCATCCTATAAATCCTAGTTTATGTTAGGAAATTCAGAATTGCATCAATTGCAAATGTAATGGAAGTTTAAAAATTTTTATTCAATTCAAATTTCTTTCCTAAGAAACATTCATGCAATTAAGTCAATTTATCAATGTACAATTAAAAAAATTACCTCTCTTGATTGTGTGTATTATGGAACTTCAATTAAAAGATGTAAGCATGCCTTCTCCAAGATTAGTTTACATGACTAGTCTCCAATCTACACCTCTCTATGTTAGCAACAATGTGTGACAACTATTTTTAAAAAAAAAGGATAAGAAAAGGCAATTTTTTGTGATTAGCTTAATATATTAGTGCACATGTATTAGTAACTAATGACTATAATTTTGTCATTGCTATGATAAATGTTATTATTAGGATTTTCTACAAGCTTTGTAAACATCTTTTTATAACCATCTCATGACTTGTTTATCAAGTATGCTCCTACTAGAATCTTAATAATATTTTTAGGAATCCTAGTCAAAATAAATAATATATTAAAAATTATGCAATAAATAAATTATTTATTTATAAAATATTTTTTGACAAAGCAAATTAATAAATAGACTTTTTATTTATATTTGTTTCTTTTCTCTAATCAACTATCTAATGGTTGAATTATCAATTATGTCATAATTGAATTGATTCTCTTTAAATAAATAAATGTAGATACATCCTACTATATGTGTGTGACTCTTTAGGCTGACCATTAAACTAATAATGGGTTACAATTAAATTAAACCCTTTTAATTTAATATTTAGAATCAATCTCATTAATTCTAAATCTTAAAATTATTAACATCTAGCAACATGTCACAAACTAGTTAACTTACATTCTATAAATGAACCTTTTTCAATGGCAATTAGCATGCTGTACAATTATTTCATCATATAATGTCCTAATTAAACTTAAGGTATGAGTCATTAGTCAAAACCCTAATCATTCGATTACTATGTATCCAATCTAGAAGCCATGACTTATTGTGTAAAACTTAGATAACTCTCTTTCTTGATTCACTTCACCTTAGTCAGGGATTTTCAAGTCATGATTTATAAAATAACATAAGACATTCTCTTCTCTTTTTCAGAAGTGATAAATTCTTTATTGATATTTGCAAATTTTCATATATGAAAAAGTTATACCTAATAGATGTCCTTTGAATGACTCCTCAGAATCAAAATAATATTAAAGTATAACATACCACATATAAGATTATCATAATGTCTCAGGTTAAAAAATCAATCTACACCATTGTAACATAAGAATTCCAATTTGATTTGTCCATATAGGAATTCTTCAACAAGTAGGCTTTGCAAACTCATTCATCTAATGGACATCTATATATATGCTTTAATATTGCCAATCTGATTCATGAAATGAGACATCCTCTCACTTGAGCATGCATCATATATACTAGTCTATCAAAATCATTAGTACCCATTCTCAATAACTCTATGACTAAGAGCATTCTAAGATTCGAACTTGTAAGGAATATGTTTTATGGTTATCATCTCTATGTACAACTATACTCCATGATCCTTAGACTTTGTCAATAAATAATAATTAAATAATTGATAAAGTAAAATAAATTTTTTTTTATTAATAATTGATCGAAAAAAAATTACAAAAAATGTCCTACTACTTGACACGTAATTGACTTATAAGGTACTTATAGGGTACAACTCTAACCGTTTATGTTTCACTCAAAAATATTATATTTAAATGAAGTAGATTTATTATTTAAGTAGACAATAATAGGAATTTGGTGCTAAAAAAACTTGCTGCATTTATTCTTTTTGAGATATTTTAAAGCCACTATTCCTCACTAATCACGCGGTTCACAAAATATTATCTATTAGGAGGAGTACATGATACACCCTCACCAGAAGTATATCAAACATTTCTCTTTTGTGCGTAGTAACCCTAGATTTTGGTATTTCTTATAATATTCATAAAAAAAAATGTTTCTCTAAACTTCAAATGGAAAATATTCACCTTTAGTATTTATGAGTTAGTGACAACGTAGAAGCATCTCCTAAACTCATGGAGCTATTAATAAATCTTTTCTCCTTTAAAGTAAACTATAAGAAATTGAAAGAGAACTTCCTAAGAAAAAAGAAAGAATGTCCTAAGAAATACTCTTGTTAGTTTATGTTTCGATTAAAAATATTATATTTAAATAGAGTAGATTTATTATTTAAGTAGAAAATAATATGGGCATTTTGTGCCAAAAGTTTTCTTTTAGCTTTTTTTGGGGACTATTTTAAAATCGCTATTCGTAGTAATAAAGTTCATAATTCTGTAAATTTTATTATCTATTAAAGGATATTCATGACACAGTGGAAATATAACAAATTTTTTTCTTTTATACTTAGTAACCCTAGATTTTGGTGTTTCTTATAATAATTAAACTAGAAAACAATTTCTCTAAATTTCACATGGAAATATTCATCTTCACCGTTCATTAGTTACAACATGGACGCATCTCCTAAACTCATGCAGTTGTTAAAAAATATAATTACACCAGCACTACAAAAAATTAAAAAAAAAATACTTCGATAAGTATATAACATATATATTTACTCCTACCTAATAAATAAAAAATTAATTGCTAACTTATCAATTCTACAAGATTCACACACATCAAATCTAATTGAAAATAGAAAAGATTCGAGTAATTAGAGATCGTTGTATACAATTAGAGCATGCAGGAACTTTTCCAAACTCCTAATATTAACCATTTGGCAAATGCATCTGGCTGCCTTAAGACCAGCTCTCAGTCAAACAAACACATCACCCCAAGCAAGCCATCTCTTATAATAGTATACAAGAAATTCCTTAAATATAAAATCCATTTTTTCTACACATAACATTCCTTCTCTCTAGAAAACTTCCTTCATTTTTCTCTTAACTGAAAGAGAAAGAAGCAAGCTTTTTAGTAATGGCGATATCAAGAGCAATGGCGGCTTTTTTCGGCCTTGGACTCCTTCTGGTTTGCTTGTGCTTTACCAGAACCGCCGGCGGTGGCAAAGCCTCCGATGGTGATCTCGCGAATTCCAATGGTGCAATCCACGCCGTGAATCGTGGCGAAAACCGAGCATGCAGCTCATCTGAGATTAGGATTGAAGGACAATGCAAGGAAGTTGATTCAAACCCTGGGGTAGATGCTGATGACAGTTACAAGGCTGGGCATCTTCCTGAAACGTCAGTCTCAGCTAGTTTGGATGACTCCTCTGTTACTACTCGTAAGGAAGATGACGATGATATTCCTTCCCCTCATGTGAGGCACAACAATGTCATTGTTTTGGGGCATTAAAAGGAATGGCTGGCACTTTTAGGGGTACTTTAAATTCCACATTGTCTTTAGAGTTTTTCGTTTTCAGTACTCTAGGTTCGGATTTTAAATTCCTAATGTTAAGTATGTGAGGAATGGTTTATCCATTTCGTATTATTTCTAGGGTTTTACTCTTTGCAGTACTCTCGGTTTGGTTTTCTTATTTTTAGTGTTCTAGGTTCCAACTTTAAGTGCAAAATATTAAATTTGTGGGGAATGGTTTATGGATTAGTTTTCTATTAAAAAAAAATTGATTCATTAATTAATTGTTACTCTTTCTGCTTCTATTTGACAGTGAAAATATTTTTTTTTAATTTTTCTTTATACATTACTCCAAACCACGGAAGATTAATTATCTTTCTTGTTTTTACCCTTCCTATATAATAAAAGAGAGAATAGGGAAGAGCATTATTTCATATTAAGGGCTACAACACACGTCGCAGCCGCAATATTGTGATTGCAGCTGTAATACTTCACAATTATGATTCTTTTAAAAATTATAGGCATGGTAGTAAACTATTGTGCAACGTGGCTATGTTGTAGTAGCACCGCCCCGGAAACCACAATACATTATTTTTTATAAAATAAAATTTAAAAATCTTAATATTTTGCTTGCAAATAAATTTTATCTAGTATGATATGATATTACTTTAAACTAAAAAAATTAATATCAAATAATATATAATTTTAATTCCAATTATTTGTGTGAACAATGACAAATTTTATGTTCACAATGTTAGCAATTTGTATTTTCACTTTTGCGATATTCGCAATTGCAATAAACACATTACAGTCACAATAGCAATTTAGAACCTATAGAGATCAGACAATAAAGGAGAAAATATTAATAAAGAGAGATAAGTAATTATTTTAAAAAATACAAATAATTTTTTATGTAACGGAGACAAACTAATTTTTTAATCCTTGTACAACGACCTTAAATAACAAATATTACGGAGTTTAGAAAGAGTAAGCTACATCAATTAGCTACATTGATTAATCAATTTTTTTCTTTTGGGTAATGACATGAAATCAAAACAATAAATTAAATAAATCTACACTTCAAAACTCTGTGCATTCCTTCTGATGAAGCACAATCCCAAGTCAGCAGGAGGCTCGGACATACAATGAAAACTCTTTGATAAGCTATGGGCAAAATTAGCAAGAAAGTCAGCTACCCTGTTTGTCTCTCTTCAAACATGATTAACTTACCAATTCTATGACATAATAGACTTCAAATAGCAGAATCAATAGCAGAAACTTTGATTAATTAATTGTGGATACCTATTTAATTAAATTGTTTTTTTAACTGTAAGCCCACCTATCATGTCTCTCCAACTTTTTTTTCCCATAAAAATGCCTACTAATTAAATTACTTTTATTGTTTGCTTAACTTTTCATAGCTTTTTTTAATTCCTCGCAAATGGATAGCAAAAAAATGGACTCTTGGTTTAGGAACTGGTTTAAAAATTTTCAAGAAAACAAGGGCATGGAAGTTTAATGAGCATGAAATTAGACATGAAAAAGGCATATGACCATGTTGAGTGGAACTTCATTATCCATATTCTTTAATTATTTGGCTTTAATGACATTTTTCTGCGATGGATCAAACAATGGATCTCGACGATGTCTTTTTAAGTTTTACGAAATAGTACTCCCACCAAAAAATTTTACCCTAAGTGTAGATTGCAATAAAAAGACCCTCTCTCCATCCTTTGCTCTGAAGTTCTTTCTAAGCATCTCTTCAAGGTGAAGAACTCAAAGAAAATCTCAAGGGTTAAGATTTCCAATGCTAGTCCTTCTACTAGTCATTTGATGTTTACAAATGATCTAATGGTGTTTGCTAGAGTAAGAAAGAATGAAATTCTTCATATTTGGGAGCTTATTCCACTACAAAAAAAGTCTATACAAACGATAAAAGTCGTCTATATAAACCCCATTTGTCATCTTTATATGTGTTAAAGAAGATATTGTCATCTATATTAGATCATTTATATAGCATCGTACCAATTGCACCCTAGAAAGATGACATTTATTATGTCATTTGTATAAGTTAGACCTATACAAATGACAAATGTCATCTATGTAACCTAGAGTCATTTGTATTGGCCTATATTTAAAAAAAACCAAAATTTAAGGTGTGATTTTTTATTAATTTTTTAACATTTTTGTTTATAATTTGAAGAGTAAACAATCAATGGAAAAGAATCTAAATTTGATTAAAATATATATGTAAAATAAAAAACATATTTAGATATATATATATATATATATATATATATGTAAAATAAAAATATAATAATTATTTAACATAATCAATTAGAACAACCATTAAAATAAAAACTAACTCCGAATAATATATAATAAAACAAATAATCCACATCCATATATAATATAGAGTATCAAAAAGTAAATGCATGATATATACACATACAATAGCAACATAAAATAATAATCATTATTGTCATTATCCTTATTTTCATCATCGTCTAAAGGTAGACACGAGAGCCGAGGTAGAAGTGGGTGTGGCTATGGATAGGAGAAGAGTGAGGGTCACTACAATTGAGGGGTTAAGGAATGTTGCAAAGTAGAGGATAATTCAAAAGTGAATCTAGATGATACTCTTGGCCAAGAAATGTTCATCTAAGGAGGAAAAGGAGGCATACCAAGATGAGGTAGAAAGAATCCCATGGACTGCAAAGCAACATGCATGCTCTTAAGGATAATATGGGTCTACTGCTACACTTGCTTATGATAGACAATCTACTGCTCCACTGCAACTAAGGTTTACTGACTCTAGGTGATATAAGTCTACACCTCTGTAAATGCTAGATCTTATTGCTACCTCGAAAGAAATGCTGCAATAGATGAACTAATGCTAGAGGTGCCATGCGACATCCTAGCAAGCACATGTCCAATTGCTTTTTTATGCCCTTAAAGAGTGCCCAACACCTCATCAATAATAGCAAGTTTATTAAGATTCGACGAACCTATCGAGGAGCTATTAGAGAAAGAATTAGACTGTGAAAATTAATGGGTGACCAATTCCAAAATATTGGCCTTGATTTTTCCTAAAAAAAACATTAAGTTTTGGTGAAAAAAAATTTTCTATGATAATTAAAATTATTTAATCAGAAAGTAGTTACTTACATAAATAGTTTGAGCATCCAAATGCACCTATTCCCTTGTATGATATAGATAACACTCATGAAAATTCTTTCTCACTGCTTGCAATTCACTTGTATCCTTATTTCTCTAAACCAATATTAAAACATGGTATTAACAATTAGTAATAATTAGTAAGATTTTTTACAATAGCACCATGCGGGAATATTAAGTTAAAATACCTTGTCATGTCACGTCGCCATAATAGACTTTGTTCTATAGCAATCATTGTACACCTTTTTGACCTATTCGAATTTCTTCTAGGTAGCTCTTGCATATTGAAACCAAAATATTTGTAATTAAAAGACAAACTAATTGAATGTTAGAAATGGTAAGTTACTAATTTTACTTCGACCTTACCTTATGTTCATCATTATCGAAGTATGTGTATAATATATCCTAATAATTTATTGAGATATCAGTGGGACAAGCTCGCCTTGCACTATTGAGATCATGAATGTCGTCATGACCACCATATTGCAAGAAATACTAGTGGAGCACAAACTTCCAATCTTTGTATTGATCAACTGCTATCTACTAGATATTGATAATCACATAGGCTTGCTCCTCAAGCTCAACATCCACAAAATTGAAATAAGGTTGCATTGCAATACATGAAAAAAATATTTCAATTATTGTTTCCATTAATCTTAGTATCAAATAAAAAGTAATATTAAAAATACATTTAACAGTACTTACACAGACTCCCTACAAAATATACTTTCATTATTCCTAAAATACTTATTTGTAATTTTTATAGAAAAGCTCACAATGTTGCCTGATTAGCACTCCTATGTCATGCGTAAAATGCATTAAGTTTATACCAATAGCTACCATGCACCTGTCTTATCAACGTGGACAGACAATAACCTCTCATTATTCTTTTATATTTTTTTTATAGAGGGTTAAGGACTTTGATTTGTTATGATACCGTTAACTTAATGTAGCTTTCAAATATAACACACTGTTAATAACATATATTTATAGAAAAAAATGCAAAATAAAATACTTAAGTATAACTAGTTTTTCCTATTTCATATTAGGAAGGAATATGAGTGGGTCTCATGGTGGGTCTTATCCACCATCTCCTCCATAATGGTGTGACACAACATCAAGCATTGTTATATAATATCAAATACACACAATAGTTATTACAATAGGAAGTATGTAATACTTATGATAAAATATCATAATTTTTGCATCCACAAAAAATTACATTTGCATGTACAATATAAATTATTTGAAATAATTAGTATAACAAGACACAAATGATACTTAGTACAAAATATCACGTTGTCAAAATATAATACTTAACAACTACTTAGAAAACCAAAAAGTATTAACCCTAATTAGACTCATTGTTAGTGAATGTTATAAGGTCATTATCCTTTATATCAGTTGAGTCATCATCATTGGACTCAAAAATCTCCTCCTTTATGTAATCTCTAATCGTTTCATCTTCTATATTGTCATCATCATTTATAAAATCGTCAAACGTTTGTGAAATAAAATGAATGTTTCCAAAAGATTAAACAAAATACGGGTCATGGTTCTAATCCCGAAAGGTAATCAAGTTAAAATCTCCAAGATTAACTATAAGGGTGAAGTTTACAGAGTTATTATCCTGCAAATAGGATACACCATTGATACTAATACTATCATCATCGAGGAGATCCTATACATCATAATACACCACATTATTTATAATTACCAATTTAATCCATTGAGAAAATCATCAATGTAAAAAACTTTTTATCCATGATAATTTTCTTCTTTTTACGATCAGTATCATACTATTTACATTTATATAAAGTTAGAGAATAATTATGTAAATAATTTAACTCCATGACCTCTTCTAAAATAATATAAATGTTCAACTTGCATTAGAAATTTCATTCATTTGATTAATTTAATTATTAAAATTTGTTACAATTTTGTATCCTCTTAATATAACATTCACCCTACATAACATAATAAACTAATTAACATGGTATGACTAAATCCTAATATCAAATGACAACATTTTTATCATCCATTGTTATTTTTATTATTTATATTTTATATTTTTACTTAAATTATAAAATATTTTGCATAATAGAAATTTTAAGTATTAACTACTATTATTATCAATTATTAGTTATATTTTTAGTATTTTAAATTCTTAAATTATAAAATATTCAACGTCATAGAAATCTTTCTATTTTCATTAGTGTACTTGTAATTTATCATGTTATCTTTTATTATTATTTTCATTCTTATATAATATAATACATTAATTATCATTATATAACTTATGCATGGAATGAATTATTATCCATCACCATTACAGAAGTAATATGTAATACTAAATCATTATATATTTTATTATCCATCATTATATAATTTACCTACAAAATATATTATTATGTATTTTATTATCTATTACTACTTATATTTTGAGTACATTAAACTATTACCTTTATTCTTACATAATATAGTAAATTCATTACCATTAATTGACTCACTTATGAAATAAATTATTTAAATTTATTATGCATTATACTATCCATTGGTCCATATTTCAATACTTGAAATTATTACTTCTATTTTAAAATATTTCACATCGAAAAAAGTTTTATATATCCATTAGTGTAGTCATCAAAATTACTTGTAATATTAAATTATAACAAATTTTATTCCCTATTACTGTTTAATGATATATTATCATTAAGTGCTATCTACTTGTTACTTAGTAATATTATTATGAGAATTTAATTAAGTGATTTTATAAATGCTTAAATTATTTAATTTTTTTAAGTTATTGCTTAAGTTACTAAATGTTTCACATCATCAAAAATTTTATGTTTTTATTCATGTAATTGTCAAAATTTATGTTTATTCATTTTTCATACACTTTTATTTTTTATATAACTTCATAATTTGATTAGTATAATTATCAACATTACTATAAATTTGATTATCCTATTTTCTATCAATTTCACTAGATATTTAACATAATAAATATACAAACTTCTACAAGATATAAATTTTACTAATCAACAAAATAAAGTATGAAAATAAGTTCATCATATTAATATCAACCATCATTAATACCATTGAATATTTAAAATAATAATTATATCAAACTACATAAAATAATTATCCTTTCAAACTAATTGTCATATTGAAATATATAAAACAAAAATTCATAAACATTACATGTTTATCACAGTAAATAAAAAAGGAGGACAACAATTAGGAACTTCCATCAAAGTACTAACCATATAACCTAAATATTTAACAAAATAAATACAAGAATCAATAAATAAAAGTAAAAACATTACAAAGATTAAGAGATAAAAAGGGAAGCATATCTGTTAAAAAAAAAAGAAGATGTAGACGAAGAGGAAGGAGAAGAGAAACTAAATCACACACGAATAGAAATAGGAAAAGAAGTAGCTATTCAGCGTTAAATAGGTAAAGATATACAAATGATAATCTATCATTTGTATTATCTTAGTCATCTGTATATTTTATAAGTGGAAGGCACATACGTCTTTTTAGAATCCATGGCCCATTAAGATGACATTTGTCATCTATATTGTTGTTTAAGTTATCTCTATTTTGTCCAAAAATATCTAGCACCATACTGATGTGCACGTTGCAATGCACCAAAATTAGAATAAACTAGTGTATTGAAAATATAATATTGTACAGTGGTACAACCAAGTCATACTCCTAGTGATCTCTTAATTTTACCTTTTCCAAATTAATTCCTAACAATACCTACACAATTGTTGAATTATTTATGTAGTGAAAACATGAAGAACTAATGCAAATAAAATGTAATATAACAAAACAAAATACTATCACAGAAATAGAATGCAATATATACTGTATGCTATATATTTAATTGTGCAATAACAAAATGCAAAATTAGGGGGTTGGTTGCACGAATTTAAAATAGAAGCAATAAACTAAACAATCTTGAAACAGAAGCAAAGCAAAATTCAAAACCAAAAGAAATTTAATGGAATCAAGCAATAGATTTAAGGAAATTAAGAGCCTTAAATTGGATTAATCATAGATCAATTAGGATTTAAATTTTTCTAATTAATTCTTCAACCTTGAATTACCCAGAATCCTTGTAATAATTCATAAATTATACATTAGACAATCGCCTAGGATTTAATTAATTAAGATTAGCTAAATTAAGCAATTACTATAATTCCTACACCAGATTGAAATTGATTTATAAATAGAATTCAATTGATTTAAGAAACCAAATTAGAAATCTCTAATTAATCCCTCAACCCTCTATCCTTATATATAAAATTATGATTTATCAATCACAATCATATTAGAATAGCAAAGAAATCAAAAATTACAAAAATGAATATCAATTATATTAAATCAACATCCAACACAAGGAATCTCAAGACTTTCAGCATAAGTAAATAAAGAAAGAGGAAAATTAATTAATAAAGGTTAACATTACAAATCATGATCTCATAATCCTCAAGAAGAGAGCCTCAACTCCTTGAGTTAACCATGAATTTAGGCTTCTATTGATGAAGAATGAAGAGAGAAAAAAGAAGAAGAAGGCTATTTATTGAGTTTTCTATGTGTAGTCTGAATGTGTTATTCTCTTTAACTTTCTTGCTTATTTATATAACCTAATTAGCCTAAAACCTTATTAGACTAGGATTAGATAACTCTTAAGATTACAATAATAAAGTTTTCCTAATTTCTAGAAGTCCAAACCTATTTTTTGCAAATCAATTAAATTTAATAATTGCATTAGTGAATTCCTGCAAGCCTATTTTTCAAGTAGAATAAGACCATGAATTCGAAGAAATTTGGAAAATCCATAAACATGGAAGTTATAGGCCTGTATCTTTTGAGAATTTGGGCACTAGTTTCAAATTAATTGGATTACTATAACTCTAGATATGACCCAAATACAGAAATGAGTTCAGCTAGGACAAAGACAAAGCTTCAGCTTCTTGGCCAAATAAAGGCTTGAAGTAGTTCGAATTGGGCTTGAAATAAAACATGAAAGTTGTAATTCTCTCTTTTAACTTTCTATCAATATAAAGTTTACCTCAATCTGACATCTGAGACTCAAGATATGATTAAAAAATAAAAATAGTGTCAAAATCAAGTATTTATAGAATAAGTTCATAATATTGTAAAATTGATCACAAATTATAAATCAATGTCTGTTCTTTAATATTAAACAAATGTAACACCTAAAAAATATAAAATAAAGAAAAATAAAATATTAAATATTTTTCTCATCACATACTCTTCCCACTAACCGAGATTTAAGCTCTATACAAATGATATTTTGTCATCCGTATAGAGTTAAATCTTTTAAAAATTCAAGACAGGCTTCGGTTTTAAGGAAAAAGGATAAAATAAGTATAATTTATTTGTATAGTACTTTATGTATAGATTCTTTTCCTACTTTAAATAATAAAATTAAATATTCAAATTATATATTTTCTGTAAAAAAACTTTTTTATTATCATTTTTCCAAATTTTTAAAGTAGAGGATTTTTATAATTAATATCTATAATATGTTTAACTGCATGAAAATTAGAACTAACTTCACATCCAAAATTGAATTTAAATTAAGATTTGAAAGAAATAATTATTTACTTTCAATATGAAATTTTAGCAATGATTTGAAATTATGTATAATAGAACAACTATACATGTAAAGAAAAATATTTAAGATTGAAATCTTTTTTACAATTTTTGTAGAAGAATATTTTTATATATAACTTATTATGAATAAATAATTTTGAATTAACTAAATATTAACTTTAAAAGTAAAAAATCATTAGTTTTAATTTTTAATTTAAACTTTTCTTTGAATGTAAAATTAATTCTAGAAAGTCAATTTTCATATAACTAAGTAACTAAAAAAATAAGGGTAAAACTTAGGTGAAACTTTTTAAATATTTATCAAAAGGCTCTCCATTTAAATTATGATATGTGTATTAAATTCTTTATACAAAAAAAGATAACTATGGCATTCATAACTATTGTATTCATCGTACTTGAATTATTAATGATAGTTGATAAATAAATTAACACATATATTATAAGTTAAATGAAGAAATTTATGCACATACCTCAGAAATTTTATCTAAATTTTATCAAAAAAAAAACAAAAACATCTATATCATTGAAAATTTGTACAACACATATTTAAAATGTTTTACCAAAATGTTACTTAAAAAACAATAGCAACAACTCCCCTTAGAAATTTGAAAATAATGATAATAGAAAATTTTTTCTTAAAATGTTTAGTTTAAGAATATAATTGCACCTTTTATAACATTAGAAGTTTTTGTACCTATGAAATATAAAACTCAAAATTATATGCATTTTAACTTTTTTTTCCTCTAAATGTAATGAGTCAAAATAATTTTATCTCGGCATGCAAGTGTTTATCAACAAAATTTCCTTCAAGGATATGTCAGGTTATCCTTACATTTTTTTATGTGAATATGCATAAATATAATAAAAAGGAGCACTCAAGAAACTACCATTGAAAATGGGATTTTTTTTAATATAAATTTAACTTTTCAACTTAAATTCATATTAAACTATCAAACAAAAGGAAAACTTGTTAACTTTTATCCTATTATGAATAGAATTATTTTTCACAAATTATTAATATCAAAAGAATGAAGTCTACACTATAAGAGATGTATCTTTTGAATTATTTGAGATAGTTCTGACTCCTATAAAACACTGTGAAATATGATAAAATAAATATTATTCTTAATAAAGGGGCATGGAACAAGTTGATATATTATCTTCGATAATGGGATATAGGTTGAAAAAAGGTTGATATGCTCCAACTCTATTCCATTATCATTCCTATCCCTATGTGCTTTGAAGATCTCTAATAATTGTATTGATATTCAATAAATATTTCAAGTTAAATTACTTTCTTATTCCCTATACTTCCATTTAGATTTTAATTAAATGTTCATAATTTAAAATGTTGTATTTCTTTTTAATCTATAATTATGATAGTTCCTATTATGTTTCTAATAAAACTGGTTACCAATTGGTTTACATAGATAATGATCTATCAAATGAATGATAATCAAGTGAAAAACATATGACCTATTTTTTTCATTCAAAAATCAAATAATATCTTATATGGTAGCTTCAATTATTCAATGTTTTTGTCATTAAAATATAATTAAAAATTGTATACAAATTGTACATCAAATTATTACACAATGTTGAAAGAATTTTATTCACATTTATAAGCTAATTATTGACAAAATTAAACAAATAAATAACAGAAAGTATCTAACTAAAAATATGAGAATGCAATTCAAAATTCTTAAATTATAAAAACATAGTTAAAAATTAACTAAATTACAAGGTCTAATTATACAATTTAATATATGTTTTTATATTGAACATTTATTAATATTTCTTTTAGATCAATAAAAAATCAAATTAAAATCTCTCTAATTGATAGATTTTTCCTATGTCTGGAATTTATTTTTGTTAAACTAAATTTATTCTTTGTTGATAAAATCAATAATAACTTATTTACAAAAGAATTCATCATTTATAATAAGTTATACAAAAGTGATTTTACTTGTAAATATATTACACAATACAAGAAACTTAATTAAAAGTTAAATTTTGACAATATTGATCAAAATAAAATATTAAAATAAGAGTAATGCTCTTTTAAAACATAGTTATCCCAAATAAAATAAATTTTATAAAAAATTATTAATGAATTTGATCAATTTCATTAAGGTATAAATGTAATTAAATTATAATGGCAAATGCAAAAGTTGAATGTTTTTAAAATTAAAAGCTACAGTTAAAGGGATTTTTATGTATATTTTTCCCTATACTCCTTGGTACTCATGCAGATATCAGTTGAAAAATAAAGCTAGTTTGCAAAATTGAGTAATGCTAATAATTATTTATTGTTAACTTTTGAGTTTTTTTAATAACAATAAAAGTATTTTTTGAAAATTATGTAAATTACCTTTTAATTTTGAAGTAGTTGGATATTATTCTTTTTAATTTTAAAAATTTAAAAATTACCATATTAAATTTTCTAAAACTTAAAATTGACACTTATCATCTACTTGATTAATCATTTTATCAAATAATGTGCTTTTTTTACAAAATTTTTATATAAGAACCACAATCAAAACATTATAGTTTGTTAATTTTTTTGTTATCTTTTCACATAAAATTTTTATATTATATATAAATAATTTTAATTAAACACTCATGTACAAGGTGCAAAACTATATTTGAAATTAAAAAATAAGAAAATATCAATATTTTAAAATATTATAATTATTGCTTAAAAACTTCATAAAAAATCATATAATTTGACAAGATCATAATTTAAAAGAATAATGTGTCTTATTTTCAAATTTTATAAAGTTTAATGGGATAATTTCTAAATTTTAAATATTGAAGACAATAAAATTTAACCAACTTAAAATTAAAAGGGTATTTTATATTCTTTTCCTTTTTCTTTTGATGCATTCTCTCATCATTTTGTCTAAAATACATATAACTCCATATATTATATCTTATGAATAAAAATTTTCTAATATTTTAAAATTAAATATCTAAATTTAAAAACTTATGGAGAGATCAACATAACCTCAATGGTAAAAGAGGCTTATGCTATTAATTTTTTCCTAGTGTGCTTATACAAAATTAACCTTTCAAAATCAACTTTATAACTAAAATTAATTCAAAATTAAAAATTGAAAATAATAATTTTTATTTTAAAATTATTATTAAATATTAATTTACACTTATTTTTAATTAGTTATTTGTTATCAATTACATTTAAAATTATTTCTTATGCAAAATAATCTTTAAAAAGATTTCATCCTTCAATTTACTTCATTCTGTTGTATTTTAAGATGATTGAAAGGATGAAATATTTTTTAAAATCATTTTATATAGAAATTATTGTAAATATATTTGGTTATAAATAATTAATTTAAAAATAATTATAAATTAATATTTTATATTTGATAATACTAAATTATTAATTTTGAAAGTTAGAATTATTATTTCTAAGTTTTAATTTAGAAACAATTTTTAGTATAAGGTTAATTTTAAATGATTAATTTTGGCACAATGAAGCACGTTAAAAAATAATAATAAAATTTTTTTCTTTTTTTTTACCATTAGGGATCAATTTGGAAGTGAGGTCTTAAAAATTTTTAATAACACTATATACATGATAAAATGTCATCTATATAGGGTAAACCTTTATAGATAACATTTTGTCGTCTATATATAATTTTTTTAAAAATTGAAAAATGTCTATACAAATGAAAAAATGTCGTATGTATAATATTTTCAACTTTAAAAAAAAAATTGAAACCTTTACTGATGACCAAAGTCGTCTGTATTGACTTTTCCTCATTTAAAAAAAAAGTTTCTAGAACCCTATGCAAACTACCAAGATTTTTTCATTTGTATAAATGTCATCTATGTATTCCACATTTGTTATAGTGTTCAAAATATGAATCCAAGTTAGGGCAACAAGTAAATATAAGGAAATCTAAGGCTTTCTTTTCTAAAAACAAAAACAAAAGCATCAAGGAAAAATTATTACAAAAATATTAAAGAAATGCAAAGTATCTTAGGCTTTAAATTGTTTAATGATATTAATGATTCTTTACTTGTGAAGCTCGTCTAGAAAATTTTAACTTGTTCAAATGCACTTTCTATCAAGTGTTACCAAGGTAAATATTAGGGGAGATCTCACATCTTAGATAAATTGAGTAAAGAGGGTTCATGGGCTTGGAGGGTTATATTAGACCAAAAGAAAATTATTCTAAAGCATAGTTATTTCTTTGTAGTGATGTTTGTCAATTCTGCTATTTTTGAATTAATGGTCAATATGGAACATATTTGGAATCATTCCTTAATTACTAATCTATTTTCCATTGAGATAGCTAAAATCACTTTACAAACTCCAATTAAGCCATCAATTGGAGACAAATTGATATGGACTCTTAATTCATCAAGAATTTTATCAATTAAATTAGTTTATAAAATAATCACAAGACAATATGAAATTCATCAAAATTTTATTATGTGATTCGAACTCTAGAACCTCAATCTTCTTCCAAGATTTCAATCTATATTTTAGAAGTTAGGCAATAAAGTATTACTTACTTGAGTCAAGATTACATAGACAATGAACATTGGATCCACCCTCTGCCCGTTGTGCTTGTTTAAACTAAAGACCAAGCTTCATATTATAGAGTATTGCAAGACCACGAAACTTGCCCTAATTTTGATTTAAAGGTTTTGATCAAGCAAGACTTCAATCGACTTTAGTTTTGGATGTGTTTTGAGCTATTATCATTAGCAATGACTAAATTCTAGAAGCATAGTAGCAAATTATTGCATTTACCATTGTAGTACTTAGGTAAATATGGGAGGAAAGGAATCACATAATTCATAATATGGAGTTGCTATTTGGACGGATTTTAAGAGATGTTAGGGTGGAAGAAAATAGGGTCTATGATTTTAGCTCAATAACAAAGTCCTATTTTTTATGCATGAAATTCAACTATTTGGTAAGTCTCGCTAACCTATAAGTGTATCAAGATAAATATGGATTCTTCTTGGGTAAATGGTAAATCATCTATAACAACAATAGCTAGGAACTTTAAGGGTAAAGTTATAGGTATGTGGTATGATAATCATGAGACATCTATAGTGTTAAACTATACATTGCTTGCAATTCAACAAGGCATTCTTGCAATGTATAATTTTAGAGGCCACCAAGTTATTATTAGGGGTGATTGCAAGACTACGATAGATGTTTTTTTTAGTGATATTGTGTGCCTCTAGAAAGGCCAAGCTATTTTTAAATATGCTATTAAGGATTTGAATAAGGTTTTACATGTGTTTGTTCAATGGTGTCCTAAATTAAGGAATAACATTCTCATGTGGCAGTAATATAGGTTTCTAAGGAGATTAAGGGAAGGTTAGATAGTCTTTCCCAGGCTCCTCGTATGATTGAGAATGTTATCCTTATTGATATTTCCCATCTTTTTGCTTTATAAATTTGATTTCAATTGATGAAAAAATTACTTTATTGGTTGCTCTACCTTTATAATACTACTAACGAAGTTATTATAATTTAAAAGTTCTGAATTGAAATTCACATTTATCTTTTTAATTTAAATTTGATTCATTATTAATATAAAATACTTTATACATACAATTAATAGTTAAAAAAAGATATATCATTAAAAAATTAATAATAATTAATAATTTTTAATAACAGTATATAAATTTTAATAATTTTTTATTAATATAACAATATACGAATGGATAATAATGTAAAGTTAATTTATACTTATAATTAATTAAATTTAAATTCAATTTTTTCCCATTGAATACATTTTCTTATTTTTCTATCAAATGACTTTAATGTTTAGCTAGGTACAATATTTGAATAATACTTTGTTATTATGCTTGACGGTAATTGCCGTCATACCATTATTTGCATTATTACTTAGATGACAAATAATATCGAAATAATCATAGTATTTTTTTTAGAGATTTTCATTTTTAGTAGAAAAGAAGGAATTACATATCTTTTATTCATAAGCCGTATGAAAATTATTTTACGTATGTATCAATTATTAAGAAAAATTTAACAATAATAATGATAAAAGAAATTATTTAGTTAGAAACAAAAAGTAAATAATGATTCAATATAAAACTTTTAAATAAGAAATTTTTACATTAATAATTTTTATGAGGAGATTCAAATTTTAATGAATTTTATCAACTCACTTAGCAATGAAATAACACATTTTAATATCATAATCACTCAATAAAGTGTTGTTTTATATACTAGTATATCATATACGGGCAAAGATAAGTTAGAAGAAATATTAAAATGAAAGTTAAAAACAAGAAAAAAAGGACCTTGGATGGGAATATGCACATGCTATCTCATCAAACTTAACTCAAAATGAAATTAATATTAATATCTACTCTCCCATTATAGACTATAACTCCCTAATATTGTATAATGCTTTTGCCATTCAGTTTCTTGTAAATTAAATTGAAGTTTATTTTATTTTTTTTAATAAAATTGTTAAATTTGTTTAACTTCATAAACAAATTTTAACAAAACTTACCTTTGGATCATTGCAATCTTCTTTATTGCACTTGTAATTAAATTTTCTGATTTGTATCCATCATTGGAAAAATGTAAAATAATTTTAAAAAAAATCAAAAACACAACACATATTATGAGTACACATATAGATATAATAGAGTGTAATCAATTAAAACATGTCATATATAATAAACTTAAGATAATTTTTATGTACAATAATATGGAATTTTTTTTAATTTAATTGGCTCACCCAATTTAACTTTTAAAATATCTCTTACTTTAAAAATATTAAAATAAGTTAAATTGCAAATCATTTTAATTTATTTTATCATAGAAATTTTATAAAAATAATATCCTAACAACATTATTAAAACACAAAACGAAATTTTTTAAAGTAAATAAGAATACTAATAGAAAAATAATAAATAAAAATGTATTTGGAGTGAGATGGTACAATGGCATTGAATGTATCATCCCATTCATCATTTTAAAGCATCTAACAAAGATTTATCTCTTTACACCATGCATTTCACTTTTTCTTTTCAACTTAAATTCTTCAACATTTTCTACTATTTTTCATTTCTTCCTTCTAATACGGTGAAGGACTGCCATATTTTTTCATAAACAAAGTGATGTATTTTTTTATTTCATTTCCTTCATTGTTCTAGTTCTTCATCTCATCAATTTCTATTTTACCTTTTTTTATTATTCTTATAATAGAAAATTTTTTAAAACAAGTAAGAGGTGTAATTTCACTCTATGTAAGAAAAATGTAATGTATGCTTTATGAATAAGAATAGAAATTTACCTTTATATTTGAAGCTTTAGGTGGTGAGGGGGTTTTAATATCTCAAATGTGAGATTTTGGCAAATAAGGGAAAAAAGATGTATATCTAAAAATGAAAAATCTTTCTCAGTGAGTTTTTCTTTCAATTTTCTATGTTCTTTTGCTTTCTCTGCTTATTCACTCTCTTTTTTATTTGTCTCTTTCTTTTTTTTATATCATCCTCTCTTCTTTTCTTTATTGGTTTCTTTCTATATTACCTTGTCTTTCCTTTGTCTCTTGGCCTCTCTTTTATTCCCTTCCTTCCTCTAGTTTCTAAATGGCTTCCTTTTTATAGGAAAAGAATTTAAAAGCAAATTTATACTAAAAATCTTTCATTAAATGGGTTGTAAGAGGGTTAAAGATAGATTGTACACAATGCATGAAAATTTTGAAAGAATAGCTAGAAAAGTCTAATTTTTTTAGGTTGAAGAAGAAAAAGCTAGCTTTTCTTCGAACTACATATTTCAAAAGAGTAAATGTAATTGGACTAATAGAATTTCATAAGGTGCAAAGTATGGGGAGGTGGAAAGTGTTGGCTTTCTTCTTTTTTAAAAAAATTATATTTTTTTTGTATTTTTATTTTCATTTTAGCTTTATCAAATGTATTACTATCTAGACAAAATTGATTATCCATAGCTATTCCTATTTGCTCACCTTCTAACCCTTTACTCATCCTTCTAAGATTAGAATGTGAGTAAAGGGATTAGCATGATCCATGATAGGATGAGAATAATTTAATTATGAAAATGTTAGTGACTCAAAATATAAGCTAAGCCGTCTTTGATGTAGCTTAAGTTAACAGTAAGAAAATAGATGAACTAGATTAACACAAACTCAATCCAATTTGACTAGATTTGATTTAATGGCAAGAAAATAAATGATTTAAATTAATGCAAGCTCAACCTAGTTTAACTAAGCTGGATTTAACAGTAAGAAAGAAATTAATTTGGTGTTATGCCCTAATTTTAAGCATGTTACCAGCATAGTATTACTAAGGTGAACCATTGTGGACCATCTCCACATAAGTTTGTCATAGAATTTGTGCATAACATAACATATAACTTCAAGCAAACAACAACTACATAAAATCATGTTACAGATCTTCCTCTATTAATTTAACTCTAACTAAGGGTAACCATCATGATATCATGGATCACAAATTATGGAACATGCTAAAACTATAATATGGAGTAAAATACCCAAGGCATTGCATTATCGCATTGTAATGCTTTTCTTTAAACTTCTACAAGATTGATAAGCCATTAGTAATGATTTAAAGCAAGATAGAAAAGATTAGTGATGCCAAGAGCAAGGAACTAAATAGAAAAAGGTAAAAAAAAATTAGGTGATGGAGGTTAAAAAAGGAAAAGGAAATAATAATGAGAAGACGAACATGATAGGATAAAAAAAGGAAAGAATAGAAAAAGTGAAAGAAATATTTCAATGTGTAAGACTATAATATCACAAAAAAACAAAACAAGAGGTAAGTATGACTTAACCCATTGGCACTAGGTTAAGTTTAATAATAAAAGAGTAAAAAAACCCATTTCTCATATATTCAACCCAGCCTAACTAAGTTTAAAAAATTAACAAACTACATTGGTATAGTCTTGACCCAATTCTATTGGGTTTAAGTTAATAATAAAAATAAATTGGATGGATACAAGTTCATCCTAACTTGATTTTGTTCAAATTAAATGGTCCAATTGACACAAGCTCGACCTCTTTAATTAGATTCAATTTAACAATGAAAATAACATAACTTGACTTAACCTGACATAAGCCTAACCTAGATTGGGTAGGCTTGAAGAGAATGATATAGATTAATTTAAGCTCGACTCAATATGTTTGAGTTCAATTTAATGATGGAAAGGTAATAACCTAGATTAACACAAGTTCAACTCAATTTGATTAAATTCAATTTGAAAATGAAAAGTAAATGATCTGAATTAATATAAACTTGATTGAATTCGATTTAATAATGACAAATAACATTTAAATTAACATAGGCCTAACCCAGCTTGACTAAGTTTGATTTAAATGAAAATGCAAATGACCAAGATTAATACAAGTTCAACTCAACTTAATTGAGTTTCAATTCAAAAAATGAGAAAGTAATAATCTGGATTGACATATGTTTAACTCAATTTGATTAAGTTTAAATTAAAAAAGTAAATGACCTAGATAGACGTAGGTTTAACTTAACTTAACTGAATTTGATTTTAAAATTAAATGATTCAGATTAACATCGACTGGATCTAGTTTGAGTAGTTCAATTTACAAATGAAAAGGAAAATAACCTAAATTGGCATAAGCTTAACTCAAATTGATTGAGTTTAATTTAATAATGACAAAGCAATAACATGGATTAACATAAGCTTAAGTTAATTTAATTGAGTTCAAATTAAAATGTAAATATCCTAGACAGATGTAGGCTTAACAAAACTTGAATGAATTCAATTTAACAATGTAAAAAGATAATGACCTTGATTAATGTAAGTTTATCCTAGTTTGACTAGGTTCAATTTAATTGTATAAAAACTAAATGACTTAGATTAACACAGGCTTGATCTAACTTGATTGAATTCAATTTAATAAAAAAGTAAATTATACAAACATAAGTTAATGTAAGAATGTGATAGGTATAATAATGATTTAATTATCTCTAAAAAAAGTTTCTTACTTCCATCCCTTTTAGGACTTCCTCCAAAGAAAGTCATATTTAAAGAGTATTGAGTCTTGCCATTTCCATTATATATATTTCCTCCTTGTTTAGTTTAAATATTCCACCAACAATGCGCCATTTTTTATCTAGTAGAATTGAGACAATCCTAATGCTTAATTTGACCATATATACATTATTGTTTGCATTCAAGTAATCCTAGATACATTCAAACAAGTAAGACAATTTATAGTGTTCTAATACACACTTACCATATAAAAATGTATAATACTTAGGCAAGAAAAAGGGAAAAGAAATAACAATAAGTATTATTATTATTGAAAAAAAGAATTGTTAAGCAAAAGTTTCAACATCAAGTGTAACAAATATTATTCGCAATGTGGTTTACAAGAGATTCTAGCCTTTTGATGATATGCTTTAGAACAATGATGTTAGTTGCCCTTGTATATTATCCAATCATCACAAATTATGAAACCAATCATAATAAGTTTGATTACATAAGCCATCTGCCAAATTCTTGAAAAGATTTTACTTATTTCATTACTATCTCTATTTGCTTTCATGGAAGAATATATTAACATTATTGGTGAATAAAAGGTAAATATGCTTTATGCATAATACCTTTTATCTTTTACCTTTTTAACCTATTTAAATTAACAAATTGTGATAACTTTTCACCATCCATGTTTGTAAGGATTAACACTTCACCAAAGAAAGCTTTCTTCATAACATATGGTTTTTTATTAATAAAAATCCATTTCTTTTGAAAATCTTTTTGAATCAGTAGCATCATTTTCAGTACCAAATCTCCTTCTTGAAATTGATAGAAATGCTCTTTTTTTTAGCATATTTCATTATTAATATTTTTCAATAAAGTTGGTCATGACATAATGTAGAAATATTTTTTCCTTTAATAAGATTCAATTGATCATATTGAGCCCAAATTAACTTAGCCTCCTCCAATCGTGCATCTATTAGAACTTTCAATGATGGTATCCCAACTTCAATAAAGAGCACTAATTCTATCCTATAAATTAATCAAAAAGGGGTAGCTCTTATTCATATGCAAATGGTTGTCTGATAGCAATGCAAAAGGGAGCATCTCATTCTAATCTTTATATACAACTATTATATTTTGAATGATTCTTTTAAGATTCTTGTTAGTGGCTTCTATGACTCCATTCATCTTTAGGCTATATGGTATCGAGTTATAATGATTTATATTAAATTATTTGCACAATTCTACCATCAATTTATTATTCAAATTGGTTGCATTATCTATGGTGATTCTTTCTAGTATGCCATAGCAACATATCAAATTCCCTTCAATGAATTTCAACACCATATTTCAAGTTACACTTACAAAAGGAAAAGCCTTAACCTATTTTGTGAAGTCATCAATGGAAACCAGAATAAATTGATGATTATTTGAAGCTTTTAGTTCAATTAGGCATATAACATCAATCTCCCACATTGAAAATGGCCATGAAGTTATCAAAACATATAATGATATAGGATGCATGCATATTTTATTAGCATAGATTGGCATTTATGACACTTCCTCACATAATTAATGCAATTGGACTCGATGGTTATCTAGTAATATCATATTCTCAAAATTGTTTTAGCTATAACATGTCCATTTGCATGTAGTTACAAAAACCTTCATGTGCTTATATAATGTTAACACATCTTAATAACATAGTGTTATAATTTCTATTATGCAACACCTCTCTATTTAGGAAGAAACTCATTACCATCCTTCTTATAGTTCTTTTATCATTTTTTTATACTTCTAGTAGGTATTCTCAGCTTTTAATGTAACCTTTAATATTGTAATACCATTTAATATCATGATACTATGGCTTTGCATTTGACTTTTCTTTAATATTTAAGCAATATGCTTAGGAGTCTCATCCTTCAATCTTGATATGAAGTTTCTCATCATTGCAATTCACTTTGAATATAAAGGATAAGGTTGCTAAAGAATTTGCTATCTAGTTATATCCTCAAGGAATATGA
The DNA here is from genome assembly GCA_020226215.1 of Sindora glabra. Taxonomy (NCBI): domain Eukaryota; kingdom Viridiplantae; phylum Streptophyta; class Magnoliopsida; order Fabales; family Fabaceae; genus Sindora; species Sindora glabra. Next base: position 18,742,810 of record CM035230.1, on the reverse strand, counting down.
TGAAATCTGATTTCATCAAAATACATAAATATCTTTGATATGTATTTATGGTTAGAATCAATTTAGCATCTTGTTTCTCCCATTCTCCATTTGATTGATGTATTACTAGTGCAAAGTTTCCATATACCTTCAGAAAGAATACCTAAGGCATAAGCTTCATATTTAGCCATGTTGTTTGTGTAGTCAAAACAAAGTTTGGCTTTGAATGACATAATGTCTTCATTAAGAGAAATTAATATGATAACAACACCATGCCCCAATACATTGGATGCCCCATTAAACAATAGGCTCTATGTATCATATTCAATTATTTCTTTATCTCTAAATATGGCTATAATGTCTTTATTAGCAAACTCACTTTGCATTAACCCATAATTCATAACAAGTTAATTAGCTAAGAATTCAACAAGAATGTTAACTTTTATATGACATAGATAATATCATATTCTAATAAAAGCACTTGCCAACTTGCAATCCTACTCGTAAAAGCAAGTTTTTCAAGCATATACTTGGTAGGATCCATCTTTTATATTAGTGATATGGCCTAACTTAACAATATAGTCTTAAATGATAAGCTACACATGCTAAAGCACTATAAGTTCTCTCCATTAATAAGTATTTAGCCCTTCAATTTGTGAATTTTTTCCTCAATTCCTTCTTAATTTATCATGTTACACTAATACATAACCCCTAGATTCCCCCAAAATAGACAAGTACATAATAAAAGGCTTACTAGATGCTGAAGGCACTAAAATTGGCAACTTCAACAAGTATTGCTTATTTTTTTAAATGCCATTTAACAATCTTCATTCCATTCAATAGTTCGGTTCTTACACAACAATTTAAATATTTGCTTAAGTTTCAAGTGAGATATAAATCTTGCAATGTAATTCAATTTTCTTATGAAGCTTTGACATTTTTTCTCCATGCATGGAGTTAGCATTTCTATAATAGCTCAAACTTTATCCAAATTAACTTTAATTTCCTATTAGCTAACCATAAATCCTAAGAACTTCCCCAATCTCATACTAGATGTGCATTTTGGTATATTCAACCTCAATTGAGACTTTTTAAGCCTTTCAAATAACATTCTCAAATCTTTAACATGATCTTCTTCTATTTTAGACTTTGTAATCATATCATTGATAGAAACCTCTATTTTTTATGCAACATATCATGAAATAAGTTACTATAGCCTTTTGGTAAGTTACCTCCATATTCTTTAACCTAAATAATATTACTTTATGACAATAAATGCCCTAAAGAGTAACAAAGGTCATTTTTTCCATATCTTAAGGATCCATTTTAATTTAATTATAACCAAAAAAGCCATCTATAAAAGAAATGATTACATATGTAGTAGTTTTATTAACCAAAATATCAATATGTGGTAAAGGAAGGTCATCTTTAGAACTAGCTCTATTCAGATCTTGATAATCAACACATATTCGAATTTTCCCATCCTTATTTGGATTAGTAACCCATTCTAGGTATTTGGGTTTTGCAAGAAATTTAGCATTAATTGGTTCTTAATTTTTTTCCCTTATGTTTAAAGCTATTTTAGATTTTATTCTCCTCAATTTTTACTTTACTATTTTACTCATAAATTTTAACGATAATTTATGAACAACCATATCAATATTTAGCCCAAGCATGTCTTGATATGATAAAGTAAAAAATATCATCATATTCGCAAAAGAGGCTAATTAATTTTTCTTTTTAAGCTTTAAGCATTAAGGTACCAATCTTTGCTTTTTCCTTACATATTTCAGTGCCTAAATTAATTATCTCAATTAATTATTCAAGAGGTTAAATTTCTTTTTCTTTTTACTTAACTAGCCTTAAAATTTCAATGGAAGGCTTTATTTCATCTTCCTCATCATTGTCAGTATTACTAATGGAATGATCAAAATCATACACAAAAGGTATAACATCATCATTCTTAGCCATATCACATTTAGCCTTGGGTATAAAGAGGATTTATAAAGAAAGGAAAAGGACAGAATAAGTAAAAATAAAAAGGTAAGGGAAAATAAGCTTGAAGTGCAAGATAATGCATTTATCATATGAATTAAGTATTGGAATAAAAATATAAACACCCTTCCACAACCTAAATCCTAAGGCCTTAGAAAGATCCTTCAAGGATGATTATATTAAATTACTTTGAACTAAATTATATAACAATAGAAAGCTCAATGATCTCCTAATTGTTAAGCTTTGAGTAGTGAATGCATGGATACACAAAGTTAACATCTTCATCTATATAGACATCATCTATTACTGAAACTGCACTTTCATAAATATGAATCCCCTTGGTTTGTGGCTTGGATCAACAGGTATGATTTAGATATGATTCCTTGTTATATTGAATGGCTAAAAGTTTAGTGATAAATAAGGATGCATATTTATTTCTCATTTTATGAATCTTTTGAATAGAAGAAAAGTCAAAATCTTCAATTGCATTAGCACCGACATCCTTAATGGTGTAACCTATTTGAACCAATTGATCATTCGTTAAGCTTTAAAGGATTTCCTTAAAGTAGACATAATTTTTATTTGATTGTCCACTTTTAACCTCATAAAATTCATAAATTTATTCACTATTTTAATCACATTATTAAGCTTTCATTTGTGATGACTATAAGTGGATGTATTCTATTTTCTACAGGATTTTAAAAATAATTCCTATTGACACTTTTATCTTAGATACTTTTTTTAATGCACTCCCTTGTTCTCCATATATAGCATTAACCTTAGAGTTTCCATGGTTGGGTAAGGGTTTATGAATCACATCAATTGCTTTAATTGTGTCTTCAAAACTTAGCCATTTAACATCCAGTAAAGCTTGGACCTTATTTTTGAAAGCTATATAATTCTAAATAAAGTGAACCATAGCCCTTGCATGGTAATCACATCTTGGATTTAGATCATATCATCTTGGATATAGAGGTTCTATAAGTTTCATTAGGGCTATAGCTACTTTGCCATCTTAAAGGAGTTTGGAAAGAAACTCAATGTAAGATATCAAAATGCAATCATATTGCATAGGGCTTCTTTCCAGATCATTTTGAATCCTTCTTTGATTAGCACCTTAGTAAGGGTTCTAGCTTAAAGGTTAAACCATTTGAAAGTTTCCATTTTGCACTTACTATAGAATGGAATAACGTTATACATATAGTGCTTAAGAAGTTAGAGCCACATATGGATAAGGCATGAAATGAGACTAGAATGGCTCAATAGCATATGGCTACTTGAGCTTCATTTGCCTTGCCTTTTACCTTTTATCATGATTGACATTATGCACTTCTGCTTCTTTTTTCTTACTAATTGTTAGCTTTTTCAAACTTGTACACTCATGTTATCAAGTACCTTTCCAACTTTTACATGGTGTTTAATTCTTTCTCCAATAATGATGATATCAAAGAAGTTGGTAAAAGTATTACTAATCATGCTATTATAAAAAAGGATAGAAAATGGTAATAAATGTTAAGACTATCTCTTTGTTAAATATAAATAGTTGTACTTGAGTAGCCAAATCCCTCCATCATTAAGCAAATTTTTTAAACATTTCAGTGCCTTTTTTCCTTGTTTTACAATTGCATTCTATCCAATATAATGGCATTAACTTAGAAAAGTATCAGCTAAGTCCTTCCAACATCGCACTTTATTTTGATCAAGATAAATATACCATTTTGATGCAGCACCAATAAAACTATCTTGGAAGAAATGAATTAGTAACTTATCATAGTAGGCATAAAATCCTATTTTTCAGTAATAAGATGTCAAATGGTTTATTGGATATTTGGTGCCATTATACTTTTCAAATTCTAGTACTTTGAATTTAGGAGGAATAACCATATTGAGTATATGGCATAAATCTAAAGACTCTACCATTCCATACTTGTTAGTTCCTTCTATTGCTCATAATCTTTCTTCAAGGATTTCTAACCTCTCTTTACTTTTAAAGTCTTTAATAGACCCTTATCAAGAATTCTTAAAAAAAATTTTACACTTTAAGGTCATCAAGGTTAAGAATATGGTCTACTACATGCATGCCACCATTTAATGCTATAAGTCCTGAGAAGTAGAACAGAGGAATTGGATAATTTTGCATCCTTAGTGGAGATTATGGAATTAACTTAGCTCCTATAAAAGATACATTGCTTTTTGGTGGAATTATGCCCAATTAGTAAGAAGGATCTTGGACATTAATAAGGTATAGCTAGGATAATACATTGAAGCATCTAAGGATGGTACATTTTGGTCTTAATTTTAGTTTTGATCTAAAGTTATTCCTTCTACAACTTTCTTCTACTCTAAAAATGATAACATTTCCATAATTATTTCTAGTTGCCTTTTTACCTCGTCAATGTCCTTCTTCATCTGTTCTTGGTGTCTATTAATTTTTTCCATAATCTTTGCTTTGGAGTGAGTTTGATACGAATGACATGGAAGTAGTTTTCTCTTCTAAGATGATCTATAATGCTTTGCCTTTTGAAATATTGATGAATGATAAGTATGTATATGTTTAAACAATACATGAATATGATGATATGATGATATAAAAATAATATCAATAGAAGGTCATTTATTCTTCTTCAATTCCTTCAAAAATGACTTCGTGGTTTATTATAAATCATTCATGATCATGGGTTTCAAGTTTTTAATATGTAGTACTAATCCTTAAAGCTCACAATTAATTGCCAATTTCAATGCTTCATTTTTTCCATATTTTTCCATGAAAAATTATATTAATGACCTTTAATAATATTTGTATATGATGAAATGATGGATGCAAGATGCTAAAAAAATAAAAATAATAATCATGTTTAGTTGAGCAAGAATAAAATCATGGGATAAGCCATTCAAGTGTAATTTTTAAAATGAGAGCAAGCCATTCAGTTTAATCGTTATATGGCTTAATCATCATTTTTTAGACTAAGCTTGCATGGCATAGATAAAGATTAATCATGGGAGAGTTCCCTCATGTGTCTCACAGGGATTTTTCTTAGGCTTGAAATTTCCTTTTATAGGATAAACTTCTCTTAAATAAGGTAGTTCTAAGTTTATTCTAATTTGTGCTTGATTTAAGTTCTATGACACCTATTTGATCAAAAGTGCCTAAATTGTCCTTATTGTTACCACCATAGGCTAGCAAAGCCCCCAATCCTCACCCATGACAAGTTACAAATGGAAATGGTTTAATTTGAGTAGGGATATTTCACCAGCTTGCACAGAAACATATGGTCTCAAGAAAGCATCCTTACTTTGTCCCTTAAATAATTGTAAAAGGTAATGTAAAGCTAGGGCAAGAGATTTGTGATATGTGTATAAGATCAATAATGTATAGTATATAAGAAGGAACATAAACAATTCCATTACCTTTATGTAACTAATTTATCATAAAATAAATAAAGACAAACATCATGAGACAAACAAGTAGAACACATATATAAAAAAATTAATACACCAGCATGGACTAAGAAAATTCAAAGTAAAAATAGGAAAAAAAAAAGATATAATGGCCTAACTCCAATTTGCCCTCAATCAAATCATCAAGCTATCACAACATGCTCTGTTGTAGATATATGAGGCAAGTAGTTTTTACCTCCTTGTTGGTTAGAGTATGAATAAAAAGATAAAAGTCATCAGTAATTATTTTATAAAAGTGTGATTAGAACACCCAAAGAGGTCTACATATCTAGAGTTCAGATTTATGAGTTAATTATCTATAAAGAAAGTGTTAGAATCTTACAATGTCTATTCAAAGAACAATTGTCTATTTATTTTAATCCTATTTTTTAAATGAATTACAATGGTCCATATTGTAATATATATATGTATTTTTTCTAAAAATATAATCAGTATATCCCACCTTACATTTTATAATGTAAAAAATAATACATGATCTTTGCAAAAATAAGTAGCATAAAACTATTACTATTCAATACAACATATATTCCCACTACAAATGCTACAAAGTAGTGTTTATAAAGATATTTTTTAAACAAAATAAGGAAAGAAATTTCAAACGTTACTTTTGTAATGCTATAACAATACTCACATGTTCCAATTACTTTTGTTTTTTATATTTTATAAAAATAATGGTATAATTATTTTAATTTTTGTTAAATTAGTTGTTAAATCTATCAAACTTTATGACAAGATTTGAATAAAATAAAACATCTTGATAATATTAAGTAAAAATCATGATCATACCAGCAGTCAAATTACTTAGCTTTGATACATCATAAGTGGAAATTTTATTCTTTTTGAAAAAATTTAAATAAAATGATTGTAATATAATTGTTAAAATAACAACTTAAAGGAAAAGTTATTTTAAGTAATTTTTTTTTAGAAAGTAATCACATTAATAATTTTTAACTTAAAGTATCAAATTTATTTAATTTCATGATAAAATTTGAATAAAAAATTACTTAAAAAAATAAAATTATATTTATTACACTTGTAATTAATCTCAATATTACTCAACCATTACAAAATTTAAAATTAATAGTTTTATAAAAGTAAAAAAATGTATCAAACAAATTAACTTAAATAAGAAATTTTGATAGTAATAATTTTTATAAGAAGATTTAAATTTTAATGAATTTTATCAACTTTCCTAGAAATAAAATAACCTATTTCAATATTATAACCATGGAATAAAGTGTGGTTTTATATATTGGTATATAGTATATAAGCAAAGGCAAGTTGGAAGAAATATTAAAATAAAAGTTAAAAAAATAACCTTAGGTAGGATGCCACAATGTATGTGTTATCCTATCCAACTTAACTCAAAATGAAATTAATACTAATATCTATACTCACATTATAGATTATAACTCCCTAATATTATATAATGCCTCTGCCATTTAGTTTCTTGCCAATAAAATTGAAGGTTACAATTTTTTGAATAAAATTGTTTTTGTTTAACTTCATAAATAAATTTGAATAAAATTTACCTTCGGAATATTGGTATCTTGTTTATTGCACTTGTAATTGCAAGAATATATTTATGAAATTTGCCTTTTATCTTCACCTTCAATTACAATATGATTAGAAGAAAAAAATATAAATATAATTAATATTATCAACATAATAATCTATAAATACCTACCAGATTTCTCATTGATATATTAAAGAATCATTCCTTTAGCAATCTCCCAGTCTTTATACAATAGATCTCATCAATGGAATAGAAAACCTAAGACTTAAGAGATGCGAAATAGGGACCGCTTTATATATTACACAATCTAGGTTTTGAATCTTATCCATCACCAAATCCAAATCCATTTACCAATATTTGGCCAAGTACTCATATGCTCATATAAAATTGTCACACACATAGAGTTTAATTAATAATAATTCTTTTATTAATAAATTATATAAAGTCCACAAAATACTAATAGTAATTACATTTTCCAATTTTTATCCATCATTGGAAAAATGTAAAATAATGTCTAAAAAAATAAAAATACAATACATATTATGAGCACACATATAGATATAATAGAGTGTAATAAATTAAAACACATCATATATAATAAATATAAGATAATTTTTATGTTTAATAATATTGTAAATTTTTTAATTTAATTAGCTCACTGAATTTAATATTTAAAATATCTCATATATCAAGAATATTAAAATAAATTAAACTTTCAGATTATTTTAATTTATTCTATTATAGGAATTGTATAAAAATAATATCCTAACAATATTATTAAAACACAAAAAGGAATTTTTTTAAGTAAAAATAATACAAATAGAAAAAATAGTCAACAAATAAATAAAAATGTATATAAGGCGGGATAGCATAATGGTATTGAATATAGTATCCCTTCCCATCATTTTAAAGCATTTAAAAAATATTTACCTTTTTGCATCATGCATTTCACTTTTTCTTTTCAACTCAAATTAATCTCATATTGCTTCTTCAGCATCTCCCATTGCTTTTCATGTCTTCCTTCCAATGAAGTGAAAGACCATAGTATTTCTTCACAAAGTGATATATTTTTTACTTCATTTCCTTTATTGTTCTAGTTATTCCTCTAATCAATTTTTATTTTACCTTTCCACTATTTTCATAACAAAAAAAATTAGAATAAGTAAGAGGTATAATTTCATTTTGTATGAGAAAAATGTAATGCATGCTTTATAAATGAGAATAGAAATTTACATTTATATATGAAGTTTTAGGTGGTGAAGGTTTTTGATATCTTAGATTTTTAGCAAAGAAGGTAAAAAAGTGTATGTCTAAAGATGAGGAATTTTTCTCAAAGAGTTTTTCTCTCAATTTTTTATGTTTTCTTGCTTTTTATGCCTATTCGCTCTCTTTTCTATCTATCTCCTTCTTCTTCTTCTTTTTTGTATCCTTCCCTCCTTCTCTTTTTTGTATTCCATGTTACTTTTTTTATTACCTCCTTTCTCTTCTATCTTTTGGTCTTTCTTTTGTTCTCCTCCTTATTCTAGTTTCCAAATGGCTTCCTTCTTATAGGAAAATAATTTAAAAGAAAATTTGTACTAAAGATATTTCATCATATAACTTGTAGGAGGATCAAAGATAGATTGTATGTAACACGTGAAAATTTTGAAAGAAGAGTTGAACATTTTTGATATTTTGCAGGTTGAGGAAGGAAAACTAACTTTTCTATTCCAACAACATATGTTACAAGAGTAAGTGCAATTGGACTAATAAAACTTCATAGGTTATAGTGTAGGGGAGACAAAAAGTGCTAACTTCCTTCTTTTTTATGAAAAAAGAATTTTTTTATATTTTTATTTTTATTTTAACTTTATTAAATGTATTATTGTCTAAACAAAATTGAGTGTTAACAAGCTTGATTACTAAGTAATCAATTTAACAAAAATTCTAAAGATACTTAATTAATTACAACTAAGCCATTTTGGCATCATCTTTGCCTATTTTTAAAGCTTATAGTCATGCATCACAAAAGGCCAATTTGGACCACTAACTTTTTTTTCCAATTAACCATTAATTACTAAACAAAAAAAAAGCTACCTTGATCACTTAATTATTTTGGCTTACTTTTAATGGGGCAATTGAATCCAATTTATCCTCTTCTTGAGCTATTTGGATCATGCATAATTGTATGTTAATTAAGCTAATTTAAGCTTAATTTTATCCATTCCAATTTTTCCCTTTAGTGTCTTTTTTATGACATTTTGTATAATAACCTTAATTTAATCCTAAATTCTATCAACCTTTAATTTTGTATAATTCACAAAATTACTCCAATAATTCCAAAATAATATTTCATAATTTCCATCACCAAAATTAAATTCTTAAATCTCATAATTTTCATTTAATTTCCACTAATTTTTAATAATTTTTTTTTCAATTTCCAAAATACTTTTTCCTAAATAATTTTAATTATCCTTTCATCCATTATTTTCAAAAAAATCTTTTAATATCAAAACTACATAATTTTATTATCTAAGAACTTTCAAACACTGTCCAACTTAACTTTAGTTATTTTTTACTATTGGGTTTTTTACAAGTATTGTAAGGTTAAACTCCAACTTCATTCACCATCTGAATTTTAGAGTGAAACAAGGTAAGTTTGCTATTTCTAAAACCCTAGATAATTGTTTTTAAATTGTGCTAGTAAATGATTGATTTAGGCATTTAGCTTAAAACTTTCCCCCAATTATTTGTTAAATAGGAATTAGCAATGCTTCTCTAGTTCCTTATCTCTTTTATATCAAAATAGTAAGTAAATAACTTACTTAAAATTGTGATTGATAATAGTTATGTGATCTTTAAGTTTATAAGTTAAAACTAGGAGATGTTTGACGATTTAAATTAATAATCTTACCCTCAATTGAAATACCTTGTTGTTTAAGGCTTTGAAATGTAAATAAATGTTTATGTAAATGATCTATTGAGTTATGAATGATAAGTGAATGTCTTAAGTTAGTTTTAGCCATAAATTTAGGAAAATCATTAGAAAATCTAGAAATTCTAAATTATATTCAAGTATACTACTCGAGTGTAACTTTTGAAAGTGTACTTAAAGGGCCAATACTCGAGTATTGTACTTAAATACATAAGGCAACAATTCTTTCTACCTTTACATATTTAGGTATGATATTTAATTATAACCCTATTTTTGGGACCTCATATTCAAGTACTATATTCGACTACTAATGTTCCATTTCATCTTTACCATCACATACTTGAGTATGGTACTCAAGTAAGACTCTTTGTTAGGGCCCTACATTCGAGTATCATACTCGAGTACTTACCCTATCACTTGTTCAATTATTAAGAATTAACAAAGTATGAGATTATGAAATTAAAATATGGTTGCTTGTGATTCATTAGTGGAATTAAGTAATTATGTGATTAAGATATCTATTATGAAGTATGATGAAACATTATTTGGTAATATATGATGATATGGAGTAATACTATAGGGAAGAATTGAAATGACAAAATTGTGATTAAATTACTAGATCCAAGTATATGTTTGTGAAAGGATAAGGATAGCCTTGAAGGAATAAGGATGGATTTATGAAAAGAAAAAGATGAATTGAGTGGCATAAGGTAAATTAATTGTTTATTTACTTAATTGCTAATAATGATACTTGTCTTCCTAATTAACAGTTATGATGAGTTATTTACTTAAGAAGACATTGTCTCACAATTTTATTTTAAATGTTTTTAGATAATCTTGTTGAAGTTCCCCAACCACCACCAACTACTCAGGAATAGGGTTCTTCTTAATTTTTTTTAATAATGTAGCCATAATTTAGATAGTATTTAGTTATAAATTTAGATAAGAAATATGTTTAATTTAAAAACTTTCCTTATATAAATTGAAAATGTAACAATTCTTTTGATACATATATATAGAGAGAGATAACTAATTCTTTAGCAAACAACTATGTGATAATACTTCATAAGTTTGGCCAAAATGGTGGAAATTAGGAAATGAGATCCATGCTAGTCACCGTTAAGGAGGTCATGACATAACAAATGCTTGATTAGCCATTAAAGCTATTACTTGATATATTGTAACCTTTGCTATTGAAAGTTCATATGTTGTTAAGTTTAAACAATGTACTATTGCACTTTTTTATGTTATAGTGCATCCAACTATTACTATGGGGGATAAAGTGCAATCGATGAGCTACTATCAAGGATGCCATAAGGTATCCATTGAATTACATGACTAACCCTTGTCTTGTACCTTCAGCAAGTGTCTAACACTTATTAGCAATGACAAGCTTATCACTCTGCATCATGCCAAACATCAATGAGTTAGATGCAAAACTATATTACAACTGCAATTGAGTGGCTGGCTTTTATATCTATATCTTCATATGTTTTTTAAAAAATGAAATAATAACATGAGTAGAAAGTTATCACAAGTAATTAAAATTAGAAAAAAATATACTTACATAGTCGACTTGGGCATTCAAAAACATTAACTCCCTTAACAATTTGATATGATGCTAGGCAAAGTTCTTTATCAATGATTGCAATGCACTTATCTACTTATTTCTCCATGTCAATTTTAAAAGAAAAAATTAGGCAACATTAGTTAAAATTATTAAATATATTAAATTTAATGAATGCTTGCTTACCATACCTTGTCAAATTAATACATTACAATAGACTTCGATCTATGTAAATCATTATATTTCTTTTATGCTATATTCTAAATATTTCTTTTGGACCTCTATTGGACCAAAGGAATACTTAAAAAGTATTACAAGTGCTAGCAGTAAACTTGAAATGAAAAAACTTATGATTTATATTATTTAATTTATTATTACCCTATACTCATCAATATCGAGCATCCTACAACACTCAACCTAATGATTTGTTAGCATATAGATTAGGATTACCCATAACACACTAGTAAGATAGTAAGCTAACTTATCCCCCTATAATCTAAGAAATGATTGTGTAGTTTATATTTTCAATCTTTGTACCCATTGGCTATGGAAAACTGGATGTCATTATAGACATGGTGTAGCTCTTCCTATGGAATATCTACAAAATTAAAATATTGTTGCATTGAAAGACATGTAAGAGAAAAAAAATAAACTTAAAGGAGGATAATATTGAGTTATAAATTGATAGAGAAAATAAGTTGATACTTACATGAACTCCCTCAATAATATGTACCCTCTACTTTTCTAATATTGCAACCTAAGACTTATGAAACAGGAAAAAAATTATAATGTTAAATTATGAAAATAAATTTAATTTAAGATTATATTCTATTCAATTAAAAAAATTAATAGGTATATTATATTCATTTATATTGTAATTATAACATTATTAAAAATTATACATTATTTCAAAAAAAATGTAGATGTTTGATATTTATTTTATATTAATTAATATTATATGTTGTTTAAAAAAATTAAATATAATATATTTGATAATAAGTTTAAAATATTTTTTCAATTTGAAATATTTTCACATTTAAAATAAAAGTAGTAAAATATTTTGAAAAATGTGTAAGGCTTTAACTACATTGTAATATAAAAAAGGATAATTTTAAATTTTTGAAAGTTCACTAAAGAAAACATTATCAAAAGTTCAATTCAAAAATAAAGAAATGAATCATTCGATCACTTTTACTATGGAATGAATATTTCATCATTTGATGAAATAATCATTCTCTGAGAAATGAGGATTCCCCTTCCATAATTGCTACCAAACACACTTTTCAGTCATTCCCTTTCTCCTTCCTTCCTATTCCATTCCATCCAATCAAATACACTCTTAGGATCATACAATATATGAAAATGATATCATAACAAATATATCACATACAATATACTAATTCTATAACTAATTTCATAAAAGTAAAAGAATTTTTTCCCTAGCAACATACCACATTTCGTAATCAATAGTAAAAAAAAAATACTTAAGAAATTTTAGCTTATCTCAAATGGAAGAATAAAAAAAAAATAGAATGGAAGAGTAACAACACAATTTAGCAAATATGTAAGATCAATGATTGAAAATAAGAGAGGGAAAGAGAAAGATAGGTAAAGTTAAAAAATGATGAAAATGACAAAGAAAACATAAAAAATCATACCTCAAATACAAATAATTTCTTTTGAAACTTGGAAGCTCCATCCTGCAAATTAAAAAAAATTATATTCTACCAAAATTTAAGTTACAAGCATATTGCAATGACATTTAAGTCAATCATCTCTATAAAACTTGTGAAAATTTGGCACCAAATTGCACTCCTTTCATTTTTTGGGAACCATATTACAATGCTAATATCATTGGTATAATGCCAACAATTTAATTTTCAAAATTTTTATAAACTTTATTATGACAATATTTTCATTTGTACATGGCTTACAAATATTAGTGCTAGCTACATTCTCCCAAGCACATATACTAATGCCATTTTGTCAATATAGATTCCAAACTTAATTATTTTATTTTTAAAAAATTCATTTATTCGTTAAACCTATACCAATAATAATGTTACCTTTATAAATATGTTTTAATTTTTTAAACTAAAATTAATTATTTCATTTTCTAAAAAAATAATATTTTATTTTTTTCTCAACAACAATGACAATGTTATTAGTATAGACTTCCCATACCTATTTTTGCTACCATGTCTTTTTGCCCTACAATTTTATACCATATAGCAATTATAAAAAAAAAATGTCATCTTTATAAATATCATTGTGATTGATTGATTTTGTTGTAGTGACTTTTTATTAACATGGAAATACATATAAATGGGTTATCACAACCCTTCACAGGTCATGACTAGTGTGAAACTCATTCTTGTAGTTTCCACTAGCCTAATCTAAACATACTCAATTTATGAACATAGTGAAAAATATATATATCACTAGTATAAGCTTGGCATTAATAATTAAATTTCAACAATATTTACCAAATTAATTTCAACAAAATAAAAAAAGTTATGCTTGCTTGTAATATTTAACATAATCTAGAATAAGCTAACCTAACTTCTAATGAATAAAGGAATCTTTACTCCAATTATCAACTTCTACTATTCAAGGCATAAAAGACATATTTATTTACAAACCAATTATCTTATTACTAGTTGTATCCACTAAAGGGAACCCCAAAGGGCATGTCCTTATTGTTATCGTGATGAAGGCATTTAAGTTTAAGAATCTACAATATTAAAACATGAAAAGGTAAGTTCAGAGTTTAGTGAGTAAGCATCCTAAAAAAAGGAAATCATAAAAAAAGAACAATTAAACTTTACTAACTAGATTTACCCTTTGTTTCATATATCAAAACCTGCACATAATTTTAAAATCAAATCATTAGGATTCATAACATCTCATATGCATAATGATAACAATACTTCATAGTTTATTTAGTTCAAGAATAATAAATCAAACTTATCTCAAAAGTAAATAACATACAAAGTAAGTAGATCTCCTTGTAACTCCTATTTGTCCTTATTTTTCACAAGCCTATTATTATCTTTCTTAATCATCCTTATCCCTCATAAGCATATATCAGAGCTAATGTTCAATTTATAAGGATATCATATCGTCTCCACCTTAATTCTCATAAACAAGATAAAATAACTTGAATACCACAATAACGATTTGACAGTGCTATTCATATACCAAGCAACTACTAATATATGCTCTAAAAGTCAATCATATGATGATTATATAAGTATACATTGTATTATATTTTTCTTTATATATAAAACCATTATAACTATTATTTTTAATATTGTATAATATAAATAAATATGATATTTATCCAAAAAAAGTTAATACTATTCTTAAATATCCTTAGTTAAGTATTATTGTAAAATGGGATAACAATAATGTATCAAGACTTATATGTATGTTGGTTGATAACCAAAACTCATTTATCATAGATATAGGATATTAAGTCAAACACATGAATACATGTTAAAGAACAAATGTACTAGATAAACTCACCATAAAAATGTTATATGGATCATTATATTAATATCATAAGTAATTTTTATAGTAATAATAATATATATGGTTCTTTGACTTGAAGTCACTATGATTCTATTACATTCTCTTTAAAATTTGAGTTATTTTACAATTTTATATTTTGAGGAATAATAATTGATTTTAACAGTGAAATTTTAAAATGATAATTTTATATGAAACAAATAAATTTTAATAAGAAAAATGTAAATGAGACATTAGGGTAAAAAAGAATTAGTTAATTAAATGAATCTAGAATAAAAATTTTTGATAAATAGAAACAAATTGTTTAAATAGGCTTGAAATGAGAAACTTAAAAGATTAAATGAAGAGAAAGTATATTGAATAAAAGAATTAAAGGTTATAAGTGATTAGAAATGAGTATATGAATATGAAGGAAATTTAAGCAAAATTCTAAAAATGCCCCTACCCCTTTTAAAACTAAACATTAGCCCCATTCCCCATTTCAATTCAATTTTTCCTCCAAACCCTAACTTTCTCTTAACTCTTCTTATTCCCTTTCAATTTTTTCTTCAATCAAGCTAAAAGGGGATTAACTTTCATCAAATCTTTTATTTAAATATGTAAGATATCTATGACAACCACATTCTCTAATTTTTTTCTTTAAATTTAAAAAGATTTGAGTATTTGAACCAAAAGGGAAAAATGAACTCTAATGTGGAAAATCTTTAAGATTTTGGTTGATTTGTTAGAAAGTTAGTTGCACATTTATAAAAGTGAGGAGCAAATCACATATAACCTTAAGTGTAAGGTAGGTTCAATGCATTTTAAGTTAAACAGGTTATTACATGGGGTAAGTTAAGGTTGCATGGCATTTATATGAAAGAGGCATTTCAATTAAGTTATAGACATGTTGCTATTGAGAATACCTCAAACTAAAACAAGTTTAGTTTTTCGCTATTTTAAATTAAACTTTATATTTAATATTGCTTGATTGTTATTCATAGTGATTCTAATGTTTATTAGTTTGTAAATAATTCACCACCCTTAAGTAGTGAAAAATTGAATCATAAAACTACTACCTATAGTTTTAATTTGTATTTAAGAATTTGAAATGCAAGATTTTTATTTATGCTTGAAAATCTTTTCCCACAAGAATTATTAAATATTCATTTATAATATCAATATGAACAAGTTCTAGATTATATGATGGAAAAGTTACAGATACATGTTATTAGTTATGAGATGATTGTTAATAGGTCCAAACTTCAATACCTTACTAATTTACTAGGGCTTCATGCCCTACTCGTGTGACACTCTTTGAATCACTAATTTCTCATTAACTTTCTTGTAGTTTTCAGTAGAAAAGGACAAAGTCTTCAACAAAAAAGGACAGATTTAGCTTTTTAATGTTTGAAAATTGCAATTTCATCCCTTGGCCTTCAATTTAATAAAAATACAATTAAATTATTTAATATTTTATTAATAATATATAAATAATAATATTTATCAAATAATATATAAATAAATAATAATAATTTACACATAATAATAATATCATATATTTTATAATATCAAATTAATTTTAATATTATGTATATTATTATATTATATTTCATTATTTATATATAAAATAAAAAAAAATTAAATTGATTTATATAATATGATAAAATAATAACATGATGTTCTTTAGAAGTTTAGTTGTTAATTAAACCTAATTTATTCATTTATTTAAATTTTTTTATCGATGTCATTGTTTGAAGACGAAACAGTAATATGCTATTCTTTAACAATTTGATTGTTAATGAGATTTAATATATTTATTTATTTAATATTTTTAATTAATGTTACTATTTACTATTTGGAGACCAAACAATAATATTATTTTTACAATTTAATTATTAATGAAACTTAATTTATCTATTCATTTGGAGTTTTTGTTAATGTTACTGTTTGGAGACAAAATAGTAACATAATATTCTTTAACAGTTTGATTATTAATGAGATTTAATTTATTCATTTATTTAAAATTTTTAATTGATGTTACTGTTTACTATTTGGAGACTAAACAGTAACATATTTTTTTTGGTAATTTAATTATTAATGAAACTTAATTTATCTATTCATTTGGAGTTTTTAGTTGATGTTACTGTTTAAATACTAAACAGTAACATGCTATTCTTTAACAGTTTAGTTGTTAATGAGATTTAATTTATTCATTTATTTAAAATTTTTAATTGATATTACTGTTTACTGTTTGGAGACCAAATAGTAACATGCTTTTTTAGCAATTTAATTATTAATGAAACTTAACTTATCTATTCATTTGAATTTTTTAATTGATATTACTGTTTGATATTACTGTTTGAAAACGAAACAATAACATGCTATTCTTTCACAATGTGATTGTTAATGAGATTTAATTTATCTATTTATTTAATATTTTAATTGATGTTACTATTTACTATTTGGAGACCAAATAGTAACATACTTTTTTAATAATTTAATTGTTAATGAAACTTAATTTATCTATTTATTTAGAGTTTTTGGTTGATATTACTGTTTGAAGATAAAATAATAATATGTTATTCTTTAATAGTTTAATTATTAATAAGATTTAATTTACCTTTTTATTTGATATTTTTAATTCATGTTACTGTATACTTTTTTTTAGTAATTTAATTATTAATGAAACTTAATTTATCTATTCATTTAAAGTTTTTAGTTGATGTTATTGTTTAGAGATGAAACAGTAACATATTATTCTTTGACAGTTTGATTGTTAATAAGATTTAATTTATCCATTTATTTAAAATTTTAATTAATGTTACTATTTACTATTTGAAAATTAAACAGTAAGATGCTTTTTTGGTAATTTAATTATTAATAAAACTTAATTTATTTATTCATTTGAAATTTTTTATTGATGTTACTGTTTGGAAACGAAACTATAATATATTATTCTTTGACAATTTTTTTGTTAATGAGATTTAATTTATCTATTTATTTAAAATTTTTAATTGATGTCATTTGGAGACCAAATAATAATATATTTTTTTCAATTTAATTGTTAATGAAACTTAATTTATCTATTCATTTAAAGTTTTTAGTTGATGCTACTATTTAGAGATCAAATAGTAACATGTTACTTTTTGGAGACGAAACAGTAACATGCTATTTTTTGATAGTTTAATTGTTAATGAAACTTAATTTATTCATTTATTTAAAATTTTTTATCAATGTTACTGTTTGAAAATCAAATAATAATATGTTACTGTTTAGAAATGAAACAGTAATATATTGTTCTTTCACAATTTAATTGTTAATAAGATATGATTTATCCATTTATTTGAGATTTTTAGTTAATGTTATTATTTGGAGATCAAACAGTACATTAACATACATTTCTTTGGTAATTTAGTTATTAATAAACTTAATTTATTCATTTATTTAGAGTTTAGGTTAATCTTACTATTTAGAAATTGAACAATAACATGTTATTGACTGAAGATGAAATAGTGACATGATGTTCTTTGAAAGTTTTATTTTAATTAGACCTAATTTATTTATTTATTTAATATTTTTTATCGATATCATTATTTGGAAACGAAAAAATAACATATTATTTTTTGACAATTTGATTATTAATGATATTTAATTTATCCATTTATTTAATATTTTTAATTAATGTTATTGTTAGGATTCAAATCAACATACACAGCAGAATTTTAAAATTTTGATCCAAAACCTTCCTAGGATCCATGCAAAAGTTATAAACCAGTATTAGGATTTTACCTTATTTGTGCTCCTATTCTTTCTGAATGAATCCTTGAAAGACCAAAATAAATCAAATGCCGACTGGAAGGTACAGCATCTCTACGGTATTCGCACGAAATGAACAATAACTTCTCCCCTTCACGAAGCTACTAGGATTCGTTTCTCTCACTAAGATTGAGTTTGGACATTTTCTAGAATGATTTAGGGTTTGATTGAAGCCAATGTGTATTGTGTAATGTACTGCCTTTAAGTCCTTTTATAAAACTAAGGCATATCACAATCCTAATCCCACTAGGATAATGCTTCAAAAATTCTAATCACACTAAATAACTATCACTTTATCCTTATCCTAGAGAAAGTGAAGAGAGATAGGACTTATCTATAAATTATCTAATATTAGATAATAATAATAATATTATCTCATAATATAATTATCTAATATCTAATAACGTAATTATCTTATATTACTTTAATATCAAATATTATATGATATTATCAAATAACATAATATATATTTATTCACGTAATTATCTAATAACGAAATTATTAAGATTATGTGATAATTATTCACGTAATTATCTAATAACATGAATAAATATATATTATCTTAATAATATATATATGCACGAAAATAAGTTCAATTAATTGAATTTTAGTCTAACTAAAACTCAATTAATTATTATCTCATTCTTACTCCTTTTATTGATCCTGTAGGTTCTTATTACGTTGATAATGACTCATTTTGGGTCATAGACAGTGAGCGGTATCTGGCAATACATCACTACCACTCAAGTAGTAAAAATATCTATGATTTGATATCTACCTAATATATGATCAACATTTTGCATCATAATCCCTTTTGTAATAATATTCAAATCGAACTGGAGGCATGGAGTGTGTCATCCTTGTCAATGTTCAATTTATATTTCTTAATACTGAGTAGATTTAAAATAAATTATTAATCTCACATATTGATCCAATTAAGCAAGGCCATGCATTTCTAAGTCTCACTCAATCAAGGGGCCCAAGGATATTTCTCTTTTATACAAGAGTAATAAAATTCCATCTGCATCACTTACAACTTTACATAATTTATGACACACCTAATTAACGTCCTACTCATCATCTCGATTAAAAGTGACATAGGACAACATCAAAGTGAGTAACTCCTCATGTAGGAAACCGTAGTGACTTCAGGTCAAAGGACTATGTGTATTTGTGATCATATAAGAATAACTAATGACATGTTTATCCATGCAGTATTCTCACAGTGGGTCAATCCAATACATTGCTCACTAACAATGTACTTATGTATTGACTTGATATCACATATCCATGATTCATAATCATCAGTCACTATACATGCTAGTCTCGATGTATTATTACTATTTTTTCGTAATAATACTTAACTAAGGACATTTAGGAATAGCAAAGCTATTCGAAGAATAATTATTATATTTAAGTTATAATTTATGCAAAATAAAATAAAATATATTAATTATATTGCTAAAACGAAATGTAATACATTGTGTAATATTACAATTATCTCTATGATTAGCTCCTAGGACACATACTATCAGTTATTATTTACTATTTGGAGACCAAACAGCAATATACTTTTTTTTGGTAATTTAATTATTAATAAAACTTAATTTATCTATTCATTTGGAGTTTTTTTATTAATATTACTATTTAGAGATCGAATAATAACATATTACTAAGTGAAAATAAAATAATAACATGATGTTCTTTGGAAGTTTAGTTGTTAATTAGACTTAATTTATCTATTTATTTAGGATTTTTAATTGATGTTACTGTTTGAAAATTAAATAGTAACGTCTTATTATATAGAGATGAAATAGTAACATGTTATTCTTTGATAATTTAGTTATTAATTAGATTTGATTTATCTATTTATTTAAATTTTTTTATATTACTACAAACAGTAACATACTTTTCTTTAACAATTTAGCTATTAATAAAACTTAATTTATTCATTTATTTGGAGTTTTTGGTTGATGTTACTATCTATAGATGAAACAATAGCATGTTACTATTTATAGACTAAACAGTAACATGCTATTCTTTGACAGTTTGATAGTTAATGAGATTTGATTTATCTATTTATTTGAGATTTTTAATTGATCTTACTATTTAGAGATGAAATAGCAACATGTTATTCTTTAATAATTTAATTATTAATAAGACTTTAGTTATCCATTTATTTGAAATTTTGTATTGATATTATTATTTGAAGACCAAATAGCAATATGTTACTGTTCATTGTTTAGAGATAAAATAGTAACATATTTTTTTTAACAGTTTAATTATTAATAAAACTTAATTTATTTATTTATTTAAAATTTTTTATTGATGTTACTATTTGGAGAGTAACATATTACTATTTGGATAGTAACATATTACTATTTGAAGATGAAATAATAACATACTATTCTTTAACAGTTTAATTATTAATAAAATTTGATTTATCCATTTAATTAGTATTTTTTGTTGATGTTACTATTTGGAGATGAAATAATAGCATATTACTATTTGGAGACTAAATAGTAACATGTTATTCTTTGATAGTTTGGTTATTAATGAGATTTGATTCATCCATTTATTTGAAATTTTTTTTATTGATATTACTATCTGAAAATAAGATAGTAACATACTATTCTTTGGTAATTTGATTGTTAATGAAACTTGATTTATCTATTTATTTGGACTTTTTAGTCGATGTTATTATTTGGTGACCACATAGCAACATGTTACTATCCAGAGTCAAAATAATAACATATTATTTTTTGACAGTTTAATTATTAATAAAATTTTATTTATTCATTTATTTAAAATTTTTTATCGATATTACTGTTTGAAGATCAAATAGTAACACGTTATTGTTTAGATATGAAACAGTAACATACTATTTTTTAGCAGTTTAATTATTAATAAGACTTGATTTATCCATTTATTTGAGATTTTTTATCGATATTACTATTTAAAAATTAAATAGTAATATGTTATTGTTTGGAGGCGAAAGTAACATACTATTCTTTGATAATTTAATTATTAATGAGACTTAATTTATCTAATTATTTTAATAGTTTAATTTTTATAGCACCATTAGACATTAAAAGAATTGAGGAGAAAAAATTTAATATAGAATTTAAATAAATTTAAATTGAAAAAAATGAGATCAAAGTTGGTAAAATAATAAAAAATTTAAAAAATTTTGAAACAAGCTTTTTTTGGCTAGCCAAAGTGGGCAAAACATCTTAGGTATTTTACAAGCACATAGATCTCAAAAAGTTACATAAAATTGATATATAATTTACCCTAATCGGCCAATGGAGTACAAAGTTATAGTTATTCAAAGTTTTAAACTCAATCTACATATTTTCGATTAGATGAACCTCACTGAAATCAAATTGTCTTATTTTTTATTGAAAAATTATGGGAAAATGAATGAAAATAAGTGGCTTTGTTATTGTTTTGTAGTTAAAAAATTAGAAAAATAGATTACATTAAAATAGTATTAAAAAATCAAAATGTTATAAATAAAAAAATTAAGTTAAAAAACTCACAAATATTATAAAAAAGTAACCTTAGCTCAAACTAAAATGAATAAATCAAGTTTTATTAACAACTAAACTATCAAAGAATAATATGTTACTATTTCGTCTATAAACAGTAACATGATACTATTTGATCTTCAAACAGTAACATCGATAAAAAAATTATAAATAAATGAATAAATTAAGTCTAATTAACAACTAAACTTCCAAAGAATATCATATCACTATTTCATCTTCAGTCAGTAACATATCACTGTTCGATTTCTAAATAGTAAGACTAACTTAAACCCCAAATAAATGGATAAATTAAGTTTTATTAATAACTAAATTGTCAAAGAAAAGTATGTTACTATACCGTTTGATCCCTAGACAATAACATTAACTAAAAATCTCAAATAAATGGATAAATCATGTTTTATTAATAATTAAATTGTGAAAGAACAACATGTTACTGTTTCATCTCCAAATAGTAACATGTTACTATTTAATTTTCAAATAATAACATTGATAAAAAATTTTAAATAAATGAATAAATCAAGTGTCATTAATAATAAAACTATCAAAGAACAGCATGTTACTATTTCGTCTTCAAACAGTAACATGTTATTATTTGGTCTCTAAACAGTAACATCGATAAAAAATTTCAAGTAAATGAATAAATCAAGTCTCATTAATAATTAAACTATCAAATAACATCATATTACTATTTCGTCTCCCAACAGTAACATGTTACTATTTGGTCTCTAAATAATAGCATCAACCAAAAACTTTAAATGAATAGATAAATTAAGTTTCATTAACAATTAAATTGTAAAAAAAAATATTATTGTTTGTTCTCCAAACAACAACATCAATTAAAAATCTTAAATAAATGGTTAAATTAAATCTCATTAACAACCAAACTATCAAAAAAATAATATGTTACTGTTTCATCTCCAAACAGTAACATGTTACTGTTTCATCTTCAAATAGTGACATCCATAAAAAATCCTAAATAAATGAACATTATGTTATTGTTTCATCATATTATATAAATTAATTTAAAATTTTTTAATTTTATATATAAATAATGAAATATAATATAGTAATATATATAATATTAAAATTAATTTGATATTATAAAATATATGATATTATTATATGTAAATTATTATTGTTTATCTATATATTATTTGATAAATATTATTATTTATATATTATTAATAAAAGATTAAAGAATTTAATTGTATTTTTATTAAATTGAAGGCCAAAAGGCGAAATTGTAATTTTTGGACATTAAAAAAGTTGAATCTGTCCTTTTTTGCTGAAAACTCTATCCTTTTCTGCTGAAAACTATAGAAAAGTTGGTGAGAAATTAGTGATTCAAAGAGCACCATGCGAGCAGCGCATGAAACCCTAATAAATTAGCAGGGTATTGAAGTCTGGAACTTGTTAATAATACATGAAATCAAATATACATATACTGCATTCTTCAATCTCATTATCATTGCTAGTCATATGTCTTTATTGCACAAGCATTTGCTTTCCATTACCAAGCTAACATATGCTAGGCAATTGGACTTTCAACACGTATACATAGGTAATTTGAAAAATGGAATAAACAACCATTATGGATAATTTTCCTAATTTAATTTGAGTGCATTAATGCATTACTTATTAACACTATAAACTTGCTTTAACTAAGATAATTATGATAAATAAATTTGAAAGTAATATATTTCTAAAAAATTTGTACCTTAATTGTTAGAAATTTACTACATTTTGATGTCTAAGATCAAAATTCCCTTATAATATATTTGCTATGGCAGGTCCAACCCAGTCCTTTTAATACATTATTTACATACTTACCACTCGCCATTTTATTCAAAATGAGTTTTTTATTTATCAAGTTATAAAGCGCGTTACTCAACTCGCCCAAGCATTCCATTCGTACTCCTCCTATTGTGAAACACAGTCACGTCGTTCTATTTTTTTATTTTAATTTCATATTAAATTTTAAAGTTTTATTATCAACTTTGCTACTAGACGTTTTAGGCTTCCTTCTCAACTCATTGCTTTTTCATATTTTTAATTTAATTGTTTAGGTTTTGACTTTCATTTTTTAAATCTACTAATTGTCATATTTTGTTTAATTAATCATTATTATTATTATTATTATTATTATTATTATTATTATTAAAAGAGAGATTTATTTCTCCAATAAATTAGGCACATGTCATTTTTTTCTGCCTTTGCGGCTTTCATTTTCTCACCCAAAACTGTCATGTTTTTTTTTATTCATGAACATATTTATTTTCTTTTATAAAATTTTCTTTATTTTTAATTAATATATTATTCTATTACATTATATACATATATGTATGATTTATTTTTTTTATTTTTTTTATCCTCATCCCTGATATTTACAATTCATACATTAATATATCTAAATAGTATAAATATAATATAATATATTTTATTTTTATTATAAAATATTTTAAATAAGTAAAATTTCAACTTAATTGAATTACTATATTATATATTCTATTTTTATCTCTTATATTACTTTACCATATGTTTTTTATTTATTTCATCCCATTCTTTTCTTATTTAAAATATATAATTAAGTAATTCAATTCAATTACATTTTTAATTTATTTAAAATAATTTTATATTAAAAAATATTTTGTACTGTATTTTTACTACTTAATGATCTTAATGTCTAAATTGCAAAAAAAATAGAAGTAAAGAAAATTAAAAAAAAGTAATGAAATAGATAAAAAAAATAGAAACAATATGTAAAATATAAAGCTTAAACAAATTTTTAATAAAAAATTTAAAAATTTTAATAAATAAATTTGATTTTGATTTATAAATACTTTTATTAAAAAATAAAATATGTAATTATATATTTTGTTATTAACCCCTATATTACTTGACATTACTAAATTACATATTTTAGCTTTAATAAAAATATTTATAAGTTAAAATTAAATTTATTTATTAAAATTTTTAAATATTTTATTGAAAATTTGTTTAAACTTTACAATTTACATACGGTTTCTATGCTTTTTATTTATTTCATTGCATTTTTTAATTTTTTTACTTCTATTTTTTACAATTCAAAACTGACATCATTAAATAGTAAAAATATAGTATAAAATATTTTTTATTATAAAATTATTTTAGATAACTTAAAAATATAATTGAATTGAATTACTTAATTATATTTTTATTTTTAATTCTTATATTAAATTTCAAAATAATTATTTACAAACTTAAGAGTATAATCATAAAATAATATAATAAATTAAAATTTAATATTTTTTTTTTAATTTTAGTTATATACATTGTTTTTATGTTAAAAGTGATTATACACCTGCGCAACGCACGGGTTAAAATGCTAGTAATAGCATAATGTTTTGTTGAACACTTGATTTTGAATTTTCATATTGTCCTTTCTTTGAGAAAACAATAGGTTGTTGATGCAGCAGACAACATTAATGCTCTCACTCCAAATCTTCCATCATCATGGGATTCCTAAAAATCATATGAGGTGCTCATGATTATCTAATATCAACAAACGCTTCATTTTGTCACTTATTATCTATGATTTGAATTACTTCACCTTTTTGGATTTATAGGTAATGAATTATAATGTTACTGTGGAAGGAATGTTTGATATTGTGCATTAATTGGAATTGTTTGAATGTCAAACGAAGAAAGTTCCTCCTCTAACCCTGTAAGAGTTGCAAGAATGATTTTGAAAAATAGTTATACTTTTTCCTCTCATTCATTGACTATTAGTTTGTATAAATCATATAAAATTAATAAATAAATAATAAAATTGACTATTATCCTTCATTCATTGATTAATACTAAAAACAAAACTTATAATTCAAGCACTTAAGAAATTTTCTTTTATTCTTCAGTAGAATCTCATTTGATTTTTTCTTTTTATAATCGTAGAAGTGGTTAAACCACTAGACGCACACATGTAAAGACCAAAGATTAAATCCTGAATGTAGTAGAAGACACAAAGCCTTCAAGGAATACCGAATGTCACTTGATCCAAAGGCTCTCGGCAGTAGGATCTCATTTGATTTATTTATATACTTTTGTTATTTATCAAACTAAGAGTTCTACTAGTCTTCCCTTTCAATTAATAAACAATGATTATTAATTTTATTTTCACTTGCTTTTGTGAGAATTATACACATTAACAATTTATTTTTTTATTAATTTTAAGACATCAAAATTTATAAAAATTAACGATCATCACCATCGTCACTTGTTATAATTGGAATATATAAAATAATAAGAAATTTCGCAGTCAAACCCTCCTCTTAGGTAATCACAATGCAAATCAGTATATAACCAATTTGGATTTAACATCCCTTGGATAAAGCCCAAAGTTAAATCAATTATTCATAAATTAATCAATAAATAATATATAATGAGAGATTAATTTTTAAACTTATAATTAGTTACCCCTTAAATTTTATTACAAACAAGTGTAATTTCATAACTTGTTAAAATCGATTTCATACTCAAAATGAGTCAAACTTTATTAAGGAGTCATTTCGTTTATAATAATAATATGAAAAGTTATATTTTCTAGAAAATAAAAAAGAAGTTAAGTTGTTTAGTTAGTCGTTATTCAAAAAATTAAGAAAATTAAAACTTTTCAAGAAATCTACTTCTCATAAAGCATGAAAAGTCGTTTATCACCTATCGTATAAGTTTCTTTATGGATATAAAGAATACTTCATGTGTTCTAGGTAAGTTCTTCTTTATATTTTTTGGTTTTTATTTTTAACAAACCCATAATCCCAAGTGACTATAAATGTACAATATGTTTGTAATGTGCTCAACTTAGACATATTGATCTATCATTTTGGAGTCATTTGATTTATTAAAAAGTAAGTTCTTGTAGAAAATTAGATTTCTCAAGAAATAACTTCCTACTCAAGGTTATTTAGTTGATATTGATGAAACACTTCCTAAAAAGTAACTTCCTATGTTCTATTTAGTTTAAAACTTCCTAAGAAGTGTTCACAAAATGATCATTATATCATTAATATTATTATATATAAATTAATAAACTATAGTTGTCATTAATTAAAGTTAATGAAGATAATTTTGTCTATATATTTATAAAAAAACAAAGAAAGTAAAACTTACATAGGGAAAAGGTGGATAATTAATTTCCTATGCTCTACGGAAGAAAATTCTAAATTTATTAGATAATGGTCAATCAAATAATATGCTTAAGCTTTGCAAGATTGAAATTCTTCTAAGGCATGAGCTATCTTGATAGTATAAATTTCTTTTATCATGTGTTATTATGTGAAGGTATAATAATCATTTTATTGGCACCTTTTGAAAAGTTCAAAATTAAATCAAATAAAGTATAGGAAGTTAATTTTTGAAAAATATCATTTTGTTAATATTAATCAAATAACTTTAAACACTTTTTAAAAAGTTAATAAAGAAAGTTACTTTCTTAAAAGTTTAACTTCTTATAAGAACTTACTTCCTTGTAAATCAAACAATTCTTAAGTATAGCCATTTTGTAATCCCAATTAAAATAAAAAATCTTGTCTAATCAATTCAATGATAAATAAAATGTAAGCCTAAAGTTATAAAAATAAAAAAAGTAATAATTAAACCAAAGAAACAAATTTCAATTTTTTTGGCAAATTATTTAATATAAAAATTGATCCAATTACATTCAACACCTTTTATTTTTTTTAAATTATACACTTTCATCTCCCTCAAACACTCATACTATTATAAAAATGAAATATAATAGCATTAACTCTTTAGCTATAACTCCTTTTCTAATATCATTTTTCATAGTTAAAGAACTATCTTCTTTTATTGTTATGTTTAAATATTATAACATGGTTATATATAAAAAGGAGAAAATATTTTTTATTCTTTAAAGAAAAAATACTTTTGTATATAAAAATATAAAGAAATAATGTTCCAGTTGTACAAAATAAAATTAAAGAAGGGATTATAGTTAATATAATTACATTTTATAAAGATGTAAATATTTTAAATGATGAATATATATATTTTTTTAAAAATGAGAGATTAAATATAATTAAGCCTAACTTCAAATCTCAAAAAAGTAGTAAATGTAATTTCATTGTAATTTGTATTTTTTAATTTAATTTAATTTAATTCCTGGCATGGCTGCAGCAAAACTGGTATGTACTGTGCGGGAGTGTGATATTACTTTCTGGATTGTTCCGCGTGTGGCGCGCAAGTGCTTACGTAAGAAACCCCCGTACCAACAACGTAGATCCACGCTGGCCTCTATAAAATACTAATCTGTAAAAAGTAAACTTTTCTTCTTCGTAATTCAGTCGCGTTTGAAAATTTGATTCCATCGGACCAAGTTTGGGTATCCCTTTTCAATTTTCCATTTCTTTCTCTCAAATTTCTAGCCTCGGAGCTTTTTTGCGCGCAATCTTAAGGTAATTGAATTCATTTTTGATTCTGTAATATGGGGTTTAACCTGTGTATCAATTTTTTGTTATTTTGAGCTTGTCTTCATGGAAATTTGATCATAATTTCATTGGGTTTTCATTTTCTAAGGCTTTTTGCTTGCGATGATTAGGAAGACCAGATTCTTATATGGGTTTAGATTTTCCCAGGAAGTTCAGAAGTTGTGGATAATTTCCATGAGCAATTTTTATTTTTTCTTTTATTGCAACCTGGGTTCCTCTCAAGTTTAATTATTCTCCTCCGTTTTGTAATGGATGAGATTGATTTGCTGGATGCATGTTTTAATTTGTGGGAATTTTGTGAGAATTTGCTTATGATGTGCTTTAGACTATTATGTCTATCCGCAGTGACAATCATCTTGATCTGGGCTTACTTGATCAAGCTGACTTATTTAAGTAGTTCTTTTGTCTCTTGGCATCAAGCATGAACTATCCGACTCGTTATTGCTTTGGTATGGAACTTGCATACTTGAACAAAATTTTCTGGTTCCTTACTTCATCATTTTTTAGTTCAACATTTGGTGCAAGTGCCAAAGGAATGAAATGGTGCTGGGTCGTGGATAATGTTTTAGTCTAATGGAGCAAGATAGAATAAGAAAGAGAAAACTAACAAATCGCTGCTTGGAAGATTTGATGGACATCAAATTAGTACTGAGAGTTTTTTTTTTTTTTTTTAACATTAATTTAGTATCAATGTCTAAAATTTTGGTACTAATTTAATCTTTTGCAAGACTTTTTGGTACTAAATTGATATTAAAAAAGAAAAAAGCCTCTTAGTACTAATTTGAAGTGAAATCTTTGAAATTGATACCAAATTGATGTAAGAAGATGTTCCAGTACTAATTTAATGTTAACCGAATCTTTCAGGCAGTGATTTGGGAGTTTCCTCCTTAAAATGGAGCCGGGGGATCTGTTTAAAGATTTTGATTGAAAACACTTGTCATAAAATGTCCCCCATAAGGCTTTGTGCTGTTTCTTTGACATATTCCTTTTGGTTACTTCTTTTCACCCAAGAACATTTTCATGGACAAAACGATAAGATACATTTGGTTATTGCAGCTTAAATATGGAAACTCAACCAAACGTACAAAAGATATCAGTTACGTGGAGGGGAAAGAAGCTTGTGGTAGAAATGAACTTAGATGCCACAGTCAAGGAGCTTGGGCAGGAATTACAACAATTGACAAATATACAAGAAGATACCATGCGGCTTATTGTTCCAAAGATTTCCAACAAAACCTCAAAACTGTTGTCTCCCTTTTCTGTTGAGCATGCTTTTTTAAGTTTGCAAGAAGCTTCCATTACTGAGGTGCCATCATACTATCATTTATTTTGCTGCAGCACCAAGAATCTAGATTTTAGGTGTTAGGAAATTGAAAATGCTGTTTCTAACGCCTCCTGTACGATTATGTTATATTGTTCAACTTCTTTGTTTTAAGTTTTGTTCTTCAACATTTTGGATTAACTGTGTTTATCTGACAAACTATGAATGCATACATAATCCCTGCAAAAAACACATTTGGGTGATTGAACAAGACAAATCTAGTGCAAACTTGAAAAATTGGAGGCTTTTCCATTTTACTCAATTACTTCAAGTTTAATTACTTATGCCCCATTCGGTCCAAAAGTATCATGACTATGCTTAGAAAGAGCCTGCTGTTTCTGTTCTAGGCAATTAGATGACAGACTTAAGTTCATCAACAAATATCAAATGGAAATTAAATTATAAATGCTTCTTTAATCGAGGAGTTACATAATACTTGTAATACTTGAAGACATTATTTTTTAACTTGCTAATCAACAATCATGGATTGCTAATTTGCTAATTTTTTCTTAGATTTTTTGGATCTTGTTCTGATGTTGTATTTCATAAGATAGGTCTGATAGTTGAGTAATCGTCTCAAGTATTTATTAGAACATATTTGCTAATAAGGGAAACAAGGCCCTTCTTCCTCATTTATTTCATTCTTTTACTTGGCATACCATTAAATATAGTGGGTCTTTTCACATAATTATTTGCTTATTTTTCCTCTAAACACTGCCTTGTGTTCCCCTTCAGGCTGGGACAATCAAAATGATGGGTGTGTCAACAAATGAGATTGAAGAAGTTCTACAGAATGCAAAGGCAAATTTAAGAATAGCTGGATTTGATGAAGAGGAAAAGAGACTGAAGCAGAGGATTTCATATGGACCTTCAATGTCATTGAAACTTCCCCAGGGACCTTATATCTTTGCTGATTTTCATACGCTTGAAATTCCAGGAGTAGTGGTAATTTTTTTTCTTTTTTGCACTTATTAATATTTAATTTATATGCTTAAGCAAAAAATTAAAAAAAAATAAAAAAATAAAAAAAATTGCATGAGGAAGTTGAAGAAGAATTTTATAATGTGTTTAGTTAAATCCACTATAAAGCCTCTTCAAGTGCTTGGTTGTCAGGGGTTTTTCCATCATAGTTCTGAATGCCTCTTCATTTAATTTGTTACTGGTGATAAGGTATTTGGGAAGGCATGCGTATGCTTGTAGACTAAAAAATGTAGGATTTTGGAAATCAAAGGGCCATCATTAGCATGTAAATTAATGTTTAATTTATATGCTTAAGAAAAAAATTAAAAAAAAAATAGCATGAGGAAGTTAAAGAAGAATTTTATAGTGTGTTTAGTCAAATCCACTGTAAAGCCTTTTCAAGTGCTTGGGTGTCAGGAGTTTTCCATCATAGTTCTGAATGCCTCTTCATTTAATTTGTTACTGCTGTTAAGCTGTTTGGGAAGACATCTGTATGCTTGTACACTAGAAAATGTAGGATTTTGGAAAACAAAGAGCCATCATTAGCTTGTGAATAGGGGAAATGTGAGGTTATCTATATGACATTTTGGCTTATATAATATATAATGCTTATCATGTGTATATCTTCCAAGTCTCATGATGTAAAATTCAGATGGAGGTATGTCAGCTGATAGTGATGAAAGTTATTGGTTTGGTTCTGTATTTTCAGCTGAATCCTCCACCTTCTGAGGCATTAAAAAGAATGCACATGCTTGCTGCAGATCCTGGAATTGTTGCTATCATGAACAAGGTAGCACTTTGCAATAGTTAATATATTGATTGTTTCATCATGACATATTGCAGAGAGTTCTGATAAACTTGTAAATTTTGTCTTATAGCATCATTGGCGTGTAGGAATTATGACTGAGATGGCTCCTGTTGGCTATGTTGGTGTGAGCCCTAAATGCATTCTTGGTTTTAACAAGGTAATGGGTGTACCAAGATTAGAAACATATGGATATTTAGCATAATCTTATCATTCGTTTTTGTGTATTTCTCATCTTTTTGCCAGAATCATGGAGAAGAAATATCTTTGCGACTTCGAACTGACGACCTCAGAGGTTTCAGAAAATATGAAAGCATCAAGAAAACTCTCCTGCATGAACTTGTAAGCTATAAAAATAAATGTTCTTTCAATGTATAAATGAATGCTGATAAGAGAACAAATGGACTGGTGTTCCCTAATATCATGTGCATTTAGGCACAGATTCTGGATTGATAATGAAATTTTTTTAATTAAAATTTCTTTTGAAGGAATGATATTAATTGAAATATTAGAGATATAATTCTGACTCCATCTGCGTGATATAATGAGCTATGAACTCTATAACATGAAAACAAAAAAATTGTTTCATAGGCTGTACTATTGTCAAAAATTAGTGAAATTAAGTTGACCTAATATGGTGGGGGGCTAAAAGAAACTAAAACTCTATTTGACTCTAAAATGTACACAGGATATATATGAAGGGATTGGACTTCCCCCCACTCCTCCCCCTTTTTTTTCTTTTTTTTTTTTTTTGTGGGGGGGGGGGGGTGTTGGCAAGGCTCCATAGATCCCATCTAAATATGTCCTTGTGTTTGTCATGGACACATATTTTGGTTATTGCTAATCACAAAGGTTTTTAAGCAATTAATTCTGCAAAAATATGTACTATTTTTTATCTGTGAATTTGCTTAAGAATAATGGAACTAACACAGCTTGTTCTGATTTCAGGCTCATATGGTATACTCTGAACATGATGCAAACTTTTACTCTCTGGATAAACAGGTCCGTGCTGCATATGTTTGATTGCTGCACTGTCAAGTTTCTGGTTATGCTTTAACAAGTGGGGTCATATTTGTTTTATTTGTTTATTGGACAGCTAAATCAAGAAGCTGCTAGTTTAGACTGGAGAAGATCTGCAAGTCACACACTTGTTGGAATCAGAAACTCTGAGTCCTATGAACAAGATTTTCTTAGTGAAAGTAAGAACTTCTCTCAGAAGGTTGGAGGTGATAGGTCAGATCAGCTTCCAAGTGCTCGTGCATCTTCAGTTGCTGCTGCATACCGTCGAATGGCAAATGTTTCTGGTAGCAATTTTGGAGGGTCTGGAGTAAAGGAAGAGCCAGACCCAGATGATTCTAGTTTTAATACAAGTGAAGAACCTGATCATTTAAAAGCAATATCAAAAGCAGTCATGGATGTTGAAATCCCTATCTGTGCTGAGAAAAGACCTAGTGCTGAGCCTGACCCTGATGATCATCTCATTGATGTCCTGAAGCATGAATGTGATCCAGATAATTCCCTTCATGGCAATGTTTTTTATTCGGGTTTTTCTTCAGGACTTACTTGTGGTGGCACCATAATTGAACTAAAACCTCATGATTTTAAAGGAGCTGAAACTCTTCATAACGGGACAAGCAGTGAGACATTGGTTGCTAGAAACATATCAGAAGAACCCGATCCTGATGACTCAGAAACATCCTTGAAGAACATTGATGGACCTGATAGTGATGACATGGAAGCTGAAAATAACGATCTAAAGCATGAAAATAGTGTGACCCGTGATTTAGGTGCTTCTTTAGTGACCAATAACATTGGACATCAAGTTGATGAAAACAATGTTCCTGAAAAACCTGCTTATCGTGAGTTTCATGCAAAAGCAAATGTACTGGCTGAACCTGATCCCGATGATGTTGCAGTTCCTTCTCCTGAATTATCTAAAATGCAAACTGATGAACCAGATCCTGATGATGAAGAATTACAGAGGATTCATGATCCTGTTACCATCCTTTGTAATCGTTTGCAGAAGGCCCTGGAAATGCTCAGAGCTGAAGTTAGTCCCATGCCAATTGCTTCTGTCCTCCAAACTCTTGTGAAAATAATTAGGTATTTTCCGAGAATGTTCAATGCTAGTACTCATTTTACTATGCGTGTGTCTTGCTCTACTCTGCTGGTTGCTTCTTAGTTGTTCCTTTATATTGTCTTCAATCATAGAGTTCTTGATGTGCAATTGTTGTAATTTGATGATAGGAATATAATTGAACACCCTGAGGAGACAAAATACAAAAGACTGCGCAAGGTATACTTTGCATCTCTTGTCTTGCTTGAGACACAGCTTCAACCTTGTAATCAACCTTGTAATTGCGTTGAAAAACTTTTCACTAACACATTCCTTTTACAGGCCAATCCCATCATTGAGAGGAATATCGTTAAGTATAAAGGTATGAAACTGTACATGCATAAAATTATAAATTTAGGAAGTGTGTATGGTGTATTTACCCATATAGAGCTACTCGATGGGTTTTAAGGGAAGGTTTTCCAGAGATATCTGCTATTCAATTGGAACTGCTAATAACTCAGAGCTAGTGACCCCAATTTAGAATCATGAACTTACGATATATAGTATGCATTAAGTACGAATATGAAACAATCTGAAACAAGGTTTCATGTTGCTCTTATGGTCACAGTTCTACTTAGTACTTGATTGGATAAGTGAGTAATATTGGTCACATGTATTTTCTCAGTAAGGTGGGATTCTAGACTACTTAAGCAAGTAATCATACTAGGTCTATTAGTTTTATGTTTCATTGCATGTCAACCACCAAATATCCTACTTGGACAACTATCATATCATCTGACTTGTTGGAATTTTGCTCTTTCAAAATACAAGTAGCAATTTAAAGAATAACATGAAACATATAGTCATGGATGAGAAAATTAAGGGTTCAAAATGGAAAAAATAACAATCAATCAAAAAAGTAATTTTTAAATTTATAATTATCCACTCTTAATTCTATCAACTACTGTGATGTCCAATGTATCCTTGGAGGAGTCCAATCTGACTTTGTTTGATCTCTATGTAACAATGTCAAAGGGGGACATAAATAAATTAACCTAATGTTATATATACTATCTTTCACTACTGCTGTTGCTGATTTTTTATCTTCTCTAACATGGACCAACTCTTTTTTTTTTTTAACTTTTATTTTAATTCTACAGCTGCAATGGAGATTCTCTCTTTGATTGGCTTCAACGAAGATGTTATACGGGATGAACTCGGGAAGGCAGAATCCTACCTAGTGTTAAAGCGGAACGATCCTGGGTTATTGTGGCTTGCTAAGTCGTCTCTAGAATCATGCATTGTTTGCTAGTTCTGAATTCGGTATGTGAAAGACAGCAAAATAAAAGGAGCCTAAACTGTACAAAACATGTCCATAATGTTTAGTGAATTGATAATACAAAACTTGTATTATCAATTTGTCGTATTTCTAGCCACATGCAGTGAAGAAAATGATTATATTGAAACTGGGAATGGGTTGTTGGATGCTCGTTGTGTGATGTAAGATATCAGTTGTGTTGTATTGTGGTGACTACAGACACCAATCGATAATCTGTAATGGAATGTACCATGTTAATACAATTGCTAAATAGAAGGGTTGCTATATGTTGGACAAAAGAGAGATAAAAGGCTTGCCGGTATTATTGCCTTTTTGAAGCCATCAACGCAAATGGATGAAAATGCAAAGAACAATGCTGAAAATGCAAGAAACAATGTTATGAAATCCAGTGCGTCTCCGCGAGTTCAACTGATGAAATTGCAGAGAACAATGTTAAAAATTCAAGGAACTATGTTATCAAATCTGGTTCGGTTTTGCTAATTCAACTGGATAACCGGTTGGATCAGACTACCAGATGCTCATCTGTTTTAGAAGGAATAAAACATCGGAGATAAACCAGTTGCCTGGTAAGTATCCGGGAATCATTTAAGATCTGGTAATTATTAAGTTTAAATGCCTGATGTGCTAGCAATCCCAAGAACTAAAAAAATAAAATTTGAGTAAAATACTTTTATAATTGTAAGTAAGACTATTTGAAGACTGGAATTTAATTTTTATTAATTATGATTCTTAACTTTTTTATCTCAAATTTTTATTAGATTTGATTTGATGATCATAATTGTGATAACATCAATATTTGCTATGATTTTTTATTACTAAAAAATGTTGTTGTACTACGTGATGATAATTACAACAACAATAACAAAAAAATCTTATCTCATTAAGTGAGGTCAATAACATAGATTACACGATGTCATTAAGCTCTATTAATAATTAGATTTTCAGTAATACTATTCATTAAGAGGTCTCATTTTATAACTTCTCCCAATATCATTTTTTATATTCCTCTGTTCCTTTTTATAAAATTAAAGATTATATGATCAATTTTTCTTATCAATGCCTTTAATGGCCTTCTTTGATTCTACCAAGTTTATCTGGGTGGACAATGTGCAAAGAAAAGTATGATAGATCGGATATTTTTTTTTCTTCTCCTTCTCTTCCTCCTCCCTTTTTTTAAACATCCTTTTTTCTTTTTTCTTTTTTTTCCTTTTCCTCCTCATCCTTTCTTTTGGCCAAGTTGAGTAACGTCAGCCTGTAATCCAAGTGGGGGCTTTTATCTTCCTTTACCGAATTGGGTAGCGTTAGCCTATAATCCAAATGGGAGCATTTCTCTCCCTTTTCATTGTGTCAAGCTTTCAACAGTCAACGTAAAACTTTGTTAATATCTCATCTATGGATCAGATATATGATAACAATTATAAATGAATTTTTTTTCATAACATTATTTAATGTCATATGTAATGTGTGTATACATTAATATATTACTTGGTTAAAGCCATTTGACCTTACTACTTTATTGTATCGATGATGGAAGCAAGTTTTAAAATATTGATATGAACTGAAAAAATATATATATTTTTAGAGGTCGTTTGGTTCGTCTATATAGCATATGAAGTTCTATTTCTTGGGAAATAAAAAATTGATGAGTTGTTTGATTATCTCACAAATGCGAGAAATAAAACTTTCTGAAAAATTTTACTTCCTACAAAATATGGAAAGTTACTAACTTACCTCCCCCTAAGTAAGTTCTATTTCCTATGTTATTTATAAATATAATGACAAAATTATTTTCATTAAATTTGATTAATGACAATTAAATTTTATAACTTTATATTATAATAATATTAGGAGTATAATAGTCATTTTATTAGTACTTCATAAGATATGCAAAATTGAACTAAATAAAATATAGGAAGTTACTTCTTTTTTTGGGCTTCTGACTTCAGAGAGGTAAGAACAAGCGTGCTAGTTTTGTATGGAAAATTTCAAATACGCAAAATGTTAATGGAAAAAATTAAGGTCAATAGGTTGACTGCCGAGTTAAAAAATTTCCAAGCTGACCCAAAAGTTTATAAAGATAATTTTGTACATCTTGTAAATCATATCATCAAGTTTCATAAAAAAATTTAAAACTTAATATGGGCTAGTATTTTAAAGATGAATTGGAATTTAAAGAAATTAAAAGCTTGCTAGAACTTGAAGGAAGAGTTAAAACTGGGTTTGAAGTCAAGCAAGTCTTTAAGTGTTAGAAATTGGATTCACATTTATTTGACCATTTAAACTTAACTCTTTTTTAGGTGAGCTTAGTTAATAAAGAAGCTATTTTGGAGAAATCTTTCACAAATCGATGATAGTAGCTGGCTTTTCCATCCAGCGAGCGGTGGGTGTTGGCCGGAGAATCAATTCCTTCCAAACTCCTCCACCGCTGGCGTCTCTTGCAAGGTTAACAACGTCTTCCTAGCACTTCTCGTCAATGCTGCCTGCTTTTTTTATTTCGTTGAAACGAACTTCAGCTTCTTGTGGTGCATTACAAAAAGTGTCACTTCCTATGCAACAACTAAATAATTTTGAGTACTTCTCAAGAAATTCACATAGAAAATTATTTTCTAAAAAATTCAATTTCTCGTAGGAAGTTATTTCCTGTGTGAACCAAACGAATCCTTATTACTTTGCTATTTAAATTGTTTTCTTGCTTTGCTGTGGTGGTTCCTTGCTCTTTGAGAACAAGTACGTAGACATTAACTGCTTGCTCTTTAAATGCCAAAAGTTGAATGTTGCAAAGAAGAAATTAACTGTTCACGGCCACTGTCTGTCCCTCACGTTTCTATGGCAAAGCAACCAATTAGTCAAGGCACCAAATAGTTCATTTTTAAAATTTTAACAAATTTGTGGTATCCAATAAAAACTAAAGTGCTTTTTAGTTTAATTACTAAATAAATTATCAATTTAAATATATAAATGGTTGAGATTGCATCTCCAAAATTAATGTTAAACAAGAATTTGACCTGTATTCTATAACATTTTATGCTTGTTTATTTGCTTGTAAACTTGTAGAATTGCTGTGTGTGAGAGAGAGAGAGAGAAAGAGAGATGAAGATAAAAATTGTACTCTATAAACAAGATCTACCAAAAAAAAAAACTTTTAAAGAATTTTAAAATTTTCATAAAATTACAAGAGTATTACATATCATTTTTTTAAAAAAAAAAATGCAAATACTTTTAACATTGGTGCAATTAAATTTTACCCCCCAAACTTTGAAAACATAGAATTAAGAACTATGTCAAAAACTTAAAATTAATCGTTTTATTTAGCTAACAAGGTAACTTATGGGCGTGCTAAATGGGTGCTTGAAAGGGAGTAATTCAAAGCCAGTGATTGAAAAACCTATCCCAATGAATTTGGTATGTAATCATGATTTATTCTCTGCCTTTAATAAATGTAATTTTGATCTTATTAGCAAAAAAAATAAAAAAAAACTCATCTTTTACTTAATTAATCTTTTTTATAATGTAATTTTTTTAAAAAAATTGTTAAATAAATATCATAGTATTATTTATGTTACTTTATCACATCACTTTATATATATATATATATATATATATATATATATATATATATATATATATATATATATATATATATATATATATATAATTGATCAAAAAATAAATAATGGTGAATTCTATAATATATTAAGGTCCAAACCTTGGGTGATGACATGATGTGATAATATTAAAAATTATTAAATTAATATTATTTAATTATATTTTTAAAAAAATAGATAATTATGATTGAATAATTTTAATTTAATGATTTCATAATTTATTATGTTATTCTAAATTTTGAAATTGTTACAATATCATAGCAAGTATCAAATTAAATATATAAAAATAAATTTAAAATTGCGTCAAATATATTATTCTCTCATAAAATAGGGGCAAATTTATCTTAATTGTGAAATTTATAGATAAAATTATAAAATCTTATAAAAAAAATTATAATTTTATGTAAATAGTTGTATTCCATATAATTTATGTCATATAAAAAATTATGAAATTTTACAAAAAAATATAGGTTTTAGATTTTTTTTGCTTGATAGGCTCATTAGAATTTTTTTATGGTTTAATTAATAATCGAGTCAAGCTTAAACTAAAATAAAAAAAATAAGACAATCCAGTGTGATTATATTAATTTATTTTTATAATATAATTATATATTAAAAAATTATATTTAATTATTTTTAATATAAAAAATAATTAAATATTTTATATATTTAAATATCATATTATCTTTTTAAATATATATTTTTTATTTTAAAAATTAATTTTTTACTTAAAAATATTTAAAGTATTCGAGTTGAATTTCGGATCATATGCGTTAAAAATTGGATTGAGCCGAACCAAATTTTTCTAAAATATAATTAGGCTAGGCTATTAGCTCGTCTATCCCAATTCAAAATCCGGTCGACTCAACCTATGTACACTTTTATTGGAGCGCAAAAGTCTATCTATTTTTTTTTAATTTATTTCTAAAAGCTTTCGTTTTCTAGAACTCAACCGCCGGTCAAAATAGTGTTCTCAGATACTAGGCTGGCTGCTGGTCGCAGCACACACCGGCCGTCTGTGACCCTTTTCCCTTCTCTTTTTGGAGGTGGGGTTGGGGTGAGGGGACAGTTGCAGTTTGCTCTTAAAAATTCAGTCATTATGGATCAATTTTCCGGTCAGAACCCGGATGCCTCAGAAAGACCAGAAGTTGACAATTGAAAAGAAAATTGTATTCATCTGAATTTTAAAAGAGATAAATATAATAATAAATTAAAATTTGGTGTGTATTGATTTCTATAAATGGATTTTTTTTAATTTATAATATATCATATTCTTACATATGTTTGTCTTAACTTTAAGGAGTTTAAATTTATTATTGGTGTAATTTTTTTTTTACATTATGAATAAAAAAAAGGTATTATTTATCAAAAATTAGTGATGACTAATAATTTTTTATCAATTATAAAAATATTTTTATATTTTTTAATTATATATTAACGTAAGCAGATGATAATATGAAGTTAATGAAATAAAATTTAAATTTAATCCATTAAAAATGTATATCAATATTATATTACCATCTATCCATCTATAGCAGCATTATTAAAAAATTGTTAAGCTAATTTATAGTTATTTTTTATTTTTTATTGACGCAGCATTTTCTATTAATGTGTATTGATATATAGTACAAACGGTTATTTATACACTATCAAGAGATTGAAATCTGTAGACATTTAAATATGAAATAAATTGAATAGATCAAGTCAATGGTTGACCAAGTGTTTGTTGAGTAACGCTCTAATGTATGCATAACAAAATTATTATTTGTTATATATTTTATAAAATTTACATGTTATATTAGTTTTATATATGCAACTTTTGCACAATAAATTGAATAGATCAAATCAATAGTTGACCAGGTGTTTGTTGAGTAATGCTCTAATGTATACATAACAAAATTATGATTTTTTATATATTTTATAAAATTTATATGTTATATTAGTTTTATATATGCAACTTTTGCACTCATTTTATTTAATCTTGATATATTAGATTCTCTATTCTCAGCTGTCACAACACATCCATTTAGTAATTTAAAGTTTTAAACTAATAAAATATGTATCATAAATGTTAACAACAAATTTAATATGATAAATTTTGATGATGATAAATGAGTATTATAACAATATGGCATGCCCTTATTTAAAGTATTATAAAATCTTTAACAAACATGCAATACTATAATTGTAATAACAATGCTTGATTATGTGTTGAAATAATTATATCTTATGAAAATATTACTAAATATATGATTAATCAAGACACATAATATGATGATTATGTATGTTGTTATAATAATTTGTTATATATTTTATATATGAATCTTACATATCAATATCTTGATATATTACATTGGACTAATCAAATGACTTGCACAATTTATGTCTATTATATAAGAAAAAAATTTTAAAAAGAATAGTGAGCATTGAAATAAAGAAATAGAAGATCTTCTCATACTCAACTCAATAATAAATAAAGAAGAAAATAAAAAAAAATATGTGGTTCAAGTATTAAAGGATAAGAATATTAATGTTTTGGAAGCTTAGAAGCATTAAGAAAAACTTAAGGACTTTATTGGTATAATTTCCCCTTTTAGGCTTAAAATTTCTTGTTAGATAGAGTTTTTTATGATATAAAACTTAAACATATTTTTAAAATCTTGTTTTAATAAAAAAATTTTAAAAATATATAACTCGTAATCATATTTTTACCAGATAGCATATCTAACACTTAAAAAACTAATGAAATATGAAGTTTTCATTTTTTTTAATTTTAATATTTAGTCAATCTTTTAATCATATCTTATAAAATATTTGTGATTTAATTATAAAACTTTTTTAATATGAAAATAGACTTAAATTTTTTTCTATGAGATATGTCATTTGCTTAAAATGATTAAAATATGAAAGAGTTATAATTTTTTCAAGTTGAGTCTAAAAATCAGTTTCCTATATTCTAGTCTTTTTTTTACCTTTGCTCATTATTTTGATTATATCTCATAAATTATATTTTATTTAATTGTGAAACTTTTATTATGTTAAAATACACTCAAAAAGTTTCATGGACAAGTAACTTTCTTAAAATGATTAAATATGTAAAAGAGTCATAAATTTTATAATTTGAGTCTTAAAATCATATTTTTACAATTTAGCCTTTTTCATCTTTGCTCATTGTTTTAATTATATATCAAAAACTACAAATAATATGAACCTTTTTTATCTTTGCTCATTGTTTTAATTATATATCAAAAACTACAAATAATATGAGCATGAAACTAATTCTATTTGAAATTAGAATGAAGTGTCTTTTTAATGGTAGGTCATTTGTTCAAAATGAACTTAAAATAAAAAAGTTATGATTTCTGAAATTTGAG
Organism: Sindora glabra; assembly: GCA_020226215.1. NCBI lineage: Eukaryota > Viridiplantae > Streptophyta > Magnoliopsida > Fabales > Fabaceae > Sindora > Sindora glabra. The sequence goes on along the minus strand of CM035230.1, from coordinate 18,700,558 downwards.
TTTGTAAGCCTATCTTCAAAAAGTGCATTGGGAAACTTTTCCCCATGCTAGAAAGCTATTGGATTGCTAGAATTGCTTCATAAAGCGATTCTTTCTCTTCTTGTGCACAAATAATAGCAATAAATGGTTAGTTTTTGGTCCTAAATGTTTCCAATGTTTATAATACCTCATGAACTTTTTTATGTAAGTTAAGAAATATTAAATGCAATATATAGAAAGCTTGAACTTCATCTTTTAATATCATTTTACTCTTTTTTTTCTTCCAAATCATTATTTGAACTCTTCTTTATGAAATTCTTCAATTCTACAAGCCTCATTTGTTTCATCCACTCTATGAGAGAGGTTATATAAATTGTTCTTTATCTTAAATCTATTTCTAATTGTAAAAGGCAAGGCATCTTTTAGAAAATCTTAAGGAGGTGAGATATCCTTTACAAAGAGAAAATTTGCTTAAAGAAGAGTAAGAGCATTGTAAGAAACTTCTTCAAGTACTCAATTCAAACTTAAAGGGATAATAAATTGAAACACAAACTTAGAAAGTAGATGTACAGCTTAGAAAGGATATTCAATAGAATATTATTATAAATTTTTGTATTTGATCTCTTTATCCCTACTATTTTTACATTTGACTACATGCTTTGTTTTTGTTCATAATATTGTTAAATGTATTGTGTTATAATGCTTATCTTGATGCTTGAATAATTAAATGATTGAAAAAGAAATCTATTTATATATGTGTTTCTTGAATCTTTATTTATACATAATTGAAAAAGTTACTTTGTACAAGTGTATTAAATTGTTATATATTATGTACAAACCTCTTCATTAAAATATCTGGGATTTGTTTATTGGTGATTTGTTTATACATAATTAAATGAGTTAATTTGCACTAATTATTTGAATTATCATATCTTGAGTACACACATCTTTATAAAACTCTCTTGGAATCATTTGAATCAAAATTATACTCGTGACTTCTCACAATTAAAAGATTTTAAAATTTATGAAAGTTTTAAAAACACCCATTTTATCCCTACTTGGGTGAGAATTGCTAAAGCTTATAATAAACATTTTAAGGTTGTAATTACAAATTGTGTTTCACTGCATTTCTTTTTAAACTATGATTGAATACTTTATAATTATATATAATGATTTATAATTTAATTATTGATAACTTTTTAAAATGACAATTTTTAAATTTTAGAGTAAATTTTAAGATGGATTGGTGGGTCCAACAGTTTTAGTGGTGAACCAACTTAACATAATTCTATTACTGTTCTGATTATTATTATAACACGTTTAGCTTGTTTATAATTCAAATTCCCATAAGTTCAAATTGAATTCGTATCTTGTGTTCATGATAAATTTCATGTAAAAAATTATTACTTCTAATGAAAGACAACATATCAAATTATAGAGTTTGCTAAGAATAAAATTTGATACATAGTCAAGTCTTATCGAAGAATTTTTTATATATATAAATTGTCTGTTTAAATTGAGAAATTTTTATAATTTTTCCATAATTTAAGAATTATTTTATCATCATTTTATGATTTCAACAAAAAAATTATTAATTTTAATTAACAGTTTGAAGATATCTTCATATCATGAATTTGATTCCAAGAATCTCTTATCATTACTCAAAAAAAAAATTATTAATTTTGTCTAATATTTATGTCATTTAACAATTATGAGTAAGAGTAATTGATGCAAAATAATTTAAGTTAAAATATGAGCGGATAAAAGTGAAAACATCATTTCTCAATCAACAATTCTACTTTTGTTGTGAACTTGATTGTGCATTCTAAACATCATTACTCGGTCCGCAACTAAACATTAGTTACGAAAATTGATTGTGTATACATTAGTTACGAAAATGGATTGTGTATTCATCGATACTGAGAATCCTTTGAGAAAGTGTCATGCTATCATTTTAACAAGGCTAGCCAGAATATCTGGCCTTCAAGATTACTCTCGATATATATGCTCAAGTTCCTATTTTGAGCAATATAAAATATCTAATCACCTCATCTTTGTAGCAACATTAACACTGAGGAAAAATAGAAATTTTTCATAATTCTAATTGCTTTGCTAATTGATTTCATTGGGATAGAAGAATTTGATTAGAAGGAAGAAACATAGGTACTAAAAATCACTAGTTTGATATCAGCCAATCATACAATCTATTTACGTGCTTGGATTATAACACTTACCTCTATTTTCACTAAATAAAAAGTAATTAATAATTAAATTTGTTATCAGATTTATGAAACTTACACACATTAAAAATTATATTTTTTAATTTTTTAAGCATTGAAAATTTTAATTATTTTCTTTTTACTTGGTGCAAATAAAAATATGCATAATAATTTTTTATAATAAGTTTATTTTCTTCTGCTCAGTGAACGCTAAAAGCTTGCTTCCACTTCATAAAAACTGTAGAGTGGAAAAGAAGGATGAAGACATGAGGTCATCAGTGAAGTAAGGATTTAGCTCTTTTAAAGTGAAAGGTATATTTTAAAGGATAATGTAAAATATTATAATAATTAATGTAAAAATTAAAAAAATGAATAGTTATAAATTTATAAATTATTTTTAAACTTATTATTATTTGTTAAATCTCAAGCTTCTATTTTCTCATCAACGAATGTAGTATTTTATTTTATCTTTTAAAATACACCCTGCAATTTAAAGTAACTAAACTTGCTGTTTAGATAAATGTTATGTGATAAAGATCAAAATGACAACATTAAGTGTACAAAGTCCCAAACACTAATTTGTTTGAGAAAGATGGAAAGGGAGAAAAATGACAATTGGTTGCTTCTTGGATTTTAACAATTTTATTCATTGCCCTTAGATATAGCTTTCTTCAATTATATGTTGTAGTATAAGGATGTAAATAGGCTAGGTTGGGCTAAGCTGAGGTTTACCATAAATAAGTCAGGTTTGCTTTCTAAATTATTAACCTGAACTTGACCTGTTAACCTATATAAGACTAAAATTTAGACTTGGCCTACTCTGTTAAAGAAGTCTGAATAGGTCTATTAGCCTATTTAAAAGTCTTCTTATATAAATAGACTTTCAAATTTACTAACAGATTAAAATTTTCTTAAGACTCAAAATTGGCTAATGACTTAATTAGGCTTATATATATATGTGTGTGTGTGTGTGTATCAAAATATTTATATTATTTGTATGTATAATATATATATTATATTATATTATTCATAGATATATTTATAATTAAATAAGTCAGCCTAATAGGCCTATAAATCGAGCCTAAAGAAAAAAAGATTAGCCTATTTATCTAAATAGGTCAATCTATTAGCCTAAGTTTAGTTTATTTAAGTAAATAAGTCAAGCTAGATTAAGCCTTAAGTAGGTTAGGCCGCTTAACCTATTTGCATCCCTATTATAGTATTTGATGTTATTTTAGGCTTTCTTCTCCTTTGTCATCTAAGATCAATCTTGAGATGTAAGAGAAAAGAAATTATCTTAACAAGTTACATTTTTTACCACAAGCTTTTTAATCTTTTAACCAAAAACAAGCATTTATTTTATTTTTAAATAATTTTTAAAAAAAATGGTGTTTAGTTTCGTGTGAAGAGAATCATTTCATTTAAAATTTCTATTTTAATTATATTTAAATTATTATGAAATCCAAATTTACAAGAACATTAAAATTTATTTCATTTCATCTAAAATAAATGTTATATTAAAAGTTTTACCCTCTTCTTAATATTATATCCACCATTATGTCATTAAAATTTATTTTGTTTAATTGAATTGTATACATTTTCAATATATTATGAATAAAAAAAATATATTCACAAATAAATTAAATCATCAATTTTGTCATAATTTTTAAATAGTAAATTTATTTATAGATAAATTAAAATCACTTCTATTGTGATGGAATAAAATTAGTTTAAGATAAAAAATTTACTAGTGAACGAATCCGAGTTCCTTAACCCAATGATGAATCCTCATTTTCCTTTTCATTTATTTCTCTTTCAAACAAGTTGAAAGTCATAAATTACAATGGATTATAATTTTGTTAAGGATAATATTATGGGAGTTCAAAGTTAAGTATTTTATTATTAAATTTTTTTATTTTTAAAATAAGTAAATTAAAATTAAAAATATAAAATTTAATATATTGCATACAATTCATAATGAAAATACTTAATTTTTTAAGAGATCAAGCACCCTATAATATTACTCTTTTGTTAAAATAAAGTTTGTGAAACATTCCTCATTTATCTATTTTACCTTTACCTTTCCACACTATTATGATCATTTTTATTAGAGCCATTTGATTCAATTGAGAAAAAAAATGAATCAAGAAAGGAAATTAAGATAAAAGAGAATGATTATCTCATAATTATTTATTTTGTTTGGTTCGAATAAGAAAGGAATTAAATTCCCTTCATTCACTTTGTTAACAATTAGTACAAGGGGAATTATGAATTCTTATAATTATTTATTATTTTAGCATTGTTAATTATTATTACTATTTTCTTTTAAATTTTATTATTTATATATTTATTTATTATTATTATCTTATAGTTATTATATCATTACTAGTATTTACCATTCTTATTTTATTAATATTATTAATCATTTTATTATTAACTATTTTACTATCTTTTTATCCCCCTTTAACCAATATTATTATTTTAGTATTAATAATTATTAATAATTTATTTTTATATTACTTATATTTGGTATTTTATTTTATTGATATTTAATTATTAACTATTTTTTTATCTTTATTATTATAATTATTATTTATTATCAATATTATTATTACTAATATTTTTAATTTCATTATTTATTTATAATAATAATTATTTTTATTATTATATTATTTTTTAAAATTATTATTATTATTGAAGGTGATAATTTCAAAATTCAAAATGAGAAATTTTAATTTCCTAATATATTAGGAAAAATTATCATCTTATTTGGGGTGATCCCATTTAGAAAAAGTGAAAAAAGGAAATCAAAATTTTCTAAATTGAACGTATATAAAAGCAATGAAAACCCTCAATTCCATTTTTAAATTACTCAAAACCAAATGACCCTTAGCTCAATAGGAAAGCAATTAAAAAGATTAGTCCTCTTCTTTTTGCTTAGCCATTTATGGTATATTTGGAAGTTGGGAAAGGAATATAAAAGAAGGGAAGAGAACGGAGGAGGAGGAGAAGGGAAGCAAGGAGAATGGAGGGACAAGGTATAACTTTTCTTCTTCTTCTTATTTGAATATAAAGGAGAGCTAATAAAATATTAAATTAAAATATATAACAAACTAGCATATACTTTTACAATTTTACCTATTTTAAAAGTTTAATTTATTAGTGAATTTTTTATGATTAAAAAATATTTTCAAAAAATATGATTATGGAAATTTTTTCTATAAAATATTTTCTCTCTAAAAAAATTCTCTATAAAAAATGATATAGTAAGTCAACATATAATAATATTATAATTATTACCAATATTTGATGATTAAAAAACAAACCAACTTACATTCAGTCAATATATATGGCCATATAGGTCAAAATAATGATGAATGTATATAAGTATATAAATATAAGTTGTAATTGTTAGATCTAATTATTACCAATACTAAAAAAATAACTTTATATTTTTATTAGAAAAAATATTATAATTATAACATGTATTTTTTTTACGCTAAATACATTTCAAAAAAATAAATAATATTTTATTTGAATAAAAATAATAATGATTAAATACTAAAAATATAAATATAAGTATAAATTTTAAAAATAAAATAATAATAAAATAATAAATTAAATAAATAACCTTTCAAATCTCCCTAGTTTGAAAGAATACAAAATATTAAAGGATGGAAGGTTCTAGAGGATTAACCATAAACTCTCATTTATTTCCTTTCCTTAAACAAAGAAAAGAATAGCACATAATTTTCTCTCCCTTTCCTCTATTTCCCCCGGTTCAAACAAATCATTAGTCTGAACACGCCATCTCAGAGTCTTGGTTCCCCTACATGAATTTGTGTAGCTTGAGAAGGATACAGAGAGGGTTCGCAATTTCTCTAGCATTTCTCACATCCCCAAGAGATAGGCTACAAAAACAGGGCAAAAATTAAGACTGCCCTGCAGCTGTAGCATCCATGACTACAACTGGGGGTAGAAAAAGTGAAGGTAATAAACATAAGCTGTGAATTCCATAAAAGTAAATCCTTGAAATTTTTTCCACAGAATGGACGTTGGCAACATAACAAACATCAAGACAAGGTAACAAACATTATGGAGAGTTCAATCCTAACACGGGAACACCAACAACATGCTTGACACATGCAAGACAGACGAAGACCGGCAGACATAGGTAGATAGAAGAGTGGGTACGTCGCCATTCACATCTTCACATTTTCAACAAACATGTATACAAGGGCATATGATGCCCATATGAGATTTTCTGAGAAACTCAGTGTGCCCTACGAATAACTTAGTGACTAATGAAAATATTCCAAATATAGTAAGAAATCTAACTATAAAAGAAGTTATATTTTATGAGGAAAAAAAAAAGACAAATTCAAAATGTAAAATCAAAATCCTTAATGTAGTTTTATTTTTAATGTAAAATACATTTTATTTTACGAAGAAAAAATTTGATGAATGCTACAAATTAACAAATTAGTTCATAATAGCTATATTGTAATCTTTTCATATACATAAGTGCCCTCTATGAAAAAAATTCTTGATCCACCACGACACAAAAGTAACGTTCGCGACGGACAAGTAAGCAAAGACGCTCCAGAATCTTTTCAAATACTTGCTTAAGAACTACAATTTTTGGCCCTAAAACTGAACCATTTCATTGTTTCTAGGAAAACTTCCATATTCATAGGAAGGAAGTTTAATGCCCCTATCCTCACAGCCCAATGAAACAATCCCCATGAAGAAGTCTCTAAATTTGGGGATAGTGCCATCCCCAAAACTTATTTCCAGACGATTGCATGCAAATGACTTTTCAATCAAGAAGTGAAATTCGATTAATCTGACATAGGCAAGCAACGCAAGAATGTGAACGGAAACAGTTCTACACTAGAAAGATGTAATCATTTTTCCCTTTAAAGAATTTACCTCCTAATGTTCAAAAAGTAATATGCTACGGGGCTTAAAAGGCCAGTAAACACGCTGTAATTCAGTACTGCACCCAGGTACTTACAGGTTTCAGAATGAACAGAAAGTTAACAAAGCTTGTATTGAATTGAGAACTCATTTATGATCATTGACCATTGAAATATGTCGGGATGGCATATGGTATCCTTCAACTTTAGCAACATACTTTACATATTCCAGATAACAAGCTCCCCAAAGTTAGATCGCTTATCACAGATGGTGTACTGGTCATTGCGACACATTATGGCTGGACTCAAGAACCATCCATTTGGATGTCACTGCCATTCGGATTAGGTGGATTGACATTAAATGGGATACCAGTCACACTCTTTTCCAGCTGCCCAGCACCAAATGTAAACTCAGTCGGAGCAATGCCAAGGGGAGTTCGGGCAAAAATTGATGTGGCTGCTGCATTGCCAAAGGCAGGAAGAGGAGGCGAGTCATTAATCTTTGGGAAGCCAAAGCTAAGTTGAGAAGGCACTGCAGGTGGGAACACTGATAGCAGAGAACTGCCACTATCATTGGATCCATATAGCTTTCGCTCAAACTCCTGCAATTGCTGGTAGACACCTATATTGTGAAAGTATGCATGTCAGAGTTATGTTTATAATACAATTATTGGAGATGACTGAAACCTACATTCACCAATCTTCATCACCAAATTGATATTTTCCTTCTGCGGGCTGGGTTCCTTTTTTTCTGGAGGGAGTTATGAAATCTATGTTCTAGTTTTTCCTTCTCCCTTCTTTAAGCACCCCACAAAAAATAAAATAAAATTTAACTGCCTACATGAACTACATGTAAGTTAAAAGCACTCAACCCAATATGGAGGCTAAAGTCAGTTCAATGATCATCATTTTACATTAATAATGGCTTAGACTTATTACCAGTGAAAACAAATAAGTAAAGAGAATTAAAGATTCTTCGAAGGCAGAGCAGTATGGTTAAAATTTCAGAATCCTTTTGAGCAATTATTATAACTAGAACAGAGAAATCAAGCTCATTATTGAACGTTGAATGTTATAATGGTGAAATTGGAAGAAGTATTGTGGCACCAAATAAACAGACAAGTTCAGATACTTCAAGAAAATATGCATGGATATGTATGTGCTTGGTTAAGGGAGGAAAAAATTGACTGACTGGATACAGCTGGAGTATTTGGCGGGAAAAACATTGGGAGTCAACAACTGCTTTCACACAGGATGAGAAATACAATATAATGCAATAATGAAGTTTTAATGATATAAATCATGTAGTTTTCAATCATTCTAAGTTGGTAACAAGGGTTAGACAGGATTTTGAATATAACTTTCACGCTTAAGTGTTTCCATGCAGTGTCAGCCCCCAAAAGGGGCTGTCACCAAGTTTTAATAATTTCTAAGCATCTAATCCAGCAACCATCAGCTTACATTATATCATATGATCTAATATTATATTTACTGAATTTTATTCAAGTTATTTGTAGTTTAACACAATCTTTAGCAGCAGTAAATACTGCTCATCCCTACACACTCAAGTGGAATGTCAGCCCTGAGGTAAGAAGCTAATTTTGTGTTATTCAGTAATGATGTGTGTTCCACTCAAATCTAATGGCTGCTATCATTTGGGCTCGCTATTTTAGGTCTGTATGTCAGGTGATATAGACTGATGACTATCTTCCAGTAATTAAATCCTCATTCTGCAGGATAAATCCTTGCATTTATTAATACTATCTATGCAATTTAACAACTACTTCAACCAGAATCAAGTATGGAATTCCAAGACAAACTTACTTTCAGATAATTCAACAGAAGGTCTCCGTTCTTTAACCCACTGGTAACTCTGTGCAAGTCTCCATCCTTTAGACTTCATAAGGTATGCGATCACAATGGCTGGAGACCTGCCAGAGAAATTGTAACTTTCAAGATCTAAAACAAAATTATAGTTAAAGCCTTTGATGTCATAGTTGCATTCACTTCCAGTGCTGAAGCATTAAAAAAATCATTATACTATTTCTTTTATATTTGTTAAAGTTGGTACTGTAATAATTCAAACTGAATAATGCAAAAATAACATGCCCATGCCCATAAAGATTAGACTTACCTATTCTTTCCTGACATGCAATGGACCAGAACACGAGCCTTGTCCTTCTCACATTGCTCTGCAAAACAATTATAGATTTAAATGTATCAGCAACTATACAGGCCAATTTGTGAATGCAAACTGCAACGACAGCAAATACTGCAATCTCATCAGTCCAACAATGAACCTATCCAACAAGTGATATAACATTAGTCAAGATAATAGAGGAGGATATGATTAATAACTTAGAAACTATGTTAATTGCATAACTTATAGCTTCATACCTTTCTAGAAATTTTCAGATATGCCTTTCCCAAGAGGGAGGGGGGGGGGGGGGAACAACCCATGAATAAAAACTGAATATCAAACTTGACCATAGAAAAATCATAACTTGCAAAATCATATATTTTTCTGAACAGAACATAAAATCAGGCCCCTGCCTCATGAGGGAACTGAAACCACTTGGTTTTAACATGTGAAAGTGTTTGCATTAAACTGATTTGGCACCATCAACATGCTAAATTGGAGCAATGTTGGATGGTCAGGTACATGGCTTAAATGCCACTGATAAAGGGCTCAGGTTCTCCCAAACTTCAATAAAGCATACTTATTAACATCATGTCTGCTTTGTACATGAGGCAAGGGTCTTACATTTCATCTGTTTATAGTTATACATTGTTAATAATGATTATATCAAAGTAATTTACATTTTACAATAAAAACTCTCATCTGAATTTTCAATGCAGATTATGAACTTTTGTTTATGGTGTATGCCCTGATTATTTTCTCTGCATATCAATTGGAAATAATCTCTGTTTACTTTAAACCACTGCCATACCTTTGACTGGAAGTTCATTATGTAAATTCTCAAATTGGAATACAATAGTGTGCATACATTGTTAACAAAAGATACTTCATGCAGATTTGGTCACTCATTAGTCTGGAGAGAGGAAAGTTGTGAAATGTTAGCTCGAGAAAGTTCTCTTTTTTAGATAATAATGGGTTGGGAAAGTTTTAGATTCAGAAAGGATCCTAAATGCTAAGAAACTGCTGACGATCTCAGCTGATGGGGTTGAAAATAATGATAAGGCTATCAGAGATTTAACATGATAAATAGAAGAAGGGGATTCTCCAAGGATCAAACTGCAAACAAGCTGCTTCAACAATTTATTAAGATCTTTTGCGAGATAAAACTCAATGGAATAAAAACATAGTCAAATTGGGCTAGAAAAGGAGACTGTAAATCAGGTCACAAATAAAAGTAAATTGAGGCATCTGCTTCACACCAAAGAATTGGACTGCATTGGTGTTCCCAAATAAAAAACATTACTATAATGGAAAAATTGCTATCATTCTTTCTTAAGAAAGAACAGTTTTATCATAAAATGATCATAAGCAAGTATGGCTTCCTTAAACTGGGTGATATACTGAGAAGATTGGAGGCAGTTGTGAACAGAAAAGCTAATGAAAATCCACTTATCAAGTGAGGGAAAAAAAAAGGTAGGGGAATGACATGCTTGGCAAATGCCATGAAAGAAAAACATGCTGAAAGTCATTCTATCTGCCCCCCTCTCTGTTTAAATCTCTCTAATTGGCACAGCTTTGGATGCCCACTGCCTTTGAGCTCTAGTATTTTCTGACTTGGGCATTGCCTACTCTTTTTTAGTAGTAGCCTTGAACTGATAGAACAAAGATCCAAATAAACACCACCTTTTGAAAGACCTTTAAATTGATTGCACTTGATGCATGCATTCAGTAAAGGAAGTGTAAAACTTAACAAAATATGGTTGGCAAGAAAATATTAACTTACATTATTAAAATCTTCAAAGCTAACTACATTTATAAATCTGTAGCCAGCTATAAGTTAAATAACTCACCAAGTGAAGCAATAATGTTCAATCATCTTAACAAAGTAAACAAGACAGAAATGTTATGATGGACAATGAAGTACACACCTAGAAACTGAATTGCTTCATCAAATGGCAGAGCTTTGTCATCTGGGAGGCAGTGATATGTAAATGAGTTTTTGTACAGATTTTGACAAGCTGGCACTGTCTGCATAGGTAGAAAAATATAACACATGAATGTCATCTTTGAAATTTTTCAAAACAGATAAATTTGCTATTACATTTTTCCTATTGAATGACAATCCAACTATAGACACTGTAGAAAGGAATTTAACAGAGCCAAGTAGGGAACAACTGTAATTTAACCCTCTCTAAAAGCTAGCATAACCAATTTAACTTTATTCATTGCTGAGATGGATGCACGAATGGAAACATAAAGAAAGTTGGGAGAACACTGATTGACCAGAAGATGACAGAAACATGATTGAGGTAGTTTAGACACAAGAGGAGAACGCCTCTAAATGCTCGAAAGGGTGAATTTATTAAAGGAAAGTCTGTTTAAAAGAGGTAGAGGAAAAACAAGGATAATGCAGGAGAAATCATACAAAGCGATCTCATCTTATGTGGTTTTATGGAATATATGATCTTTTATAGACCAAAATGGCACCCTTTGATCCATGTGGCCAACTCACCTAATGGGATAAGGCTCAGTCGTTGTTCTACTGCACCTGTAAGTCTACATCATGACCTGTTGGAAAAGATTACGAGTTCTTAAGGCAGAACATAAGGTTCTTCAAAGAACACATGACGCCTAATAATGAGTCTTTAAAAGGAATGAAGATCAGTAGCCCCTACAAGTGCAATGGATTTGATGATTTGGGATAATAACATTATTACCAAAAAGTATGAAGTCAAGTGCATTAACTGCCCCAGACAAGAAAAAATTGTTCCCTGTAACCTTCCCCTACTATCTACTCTTTCCTTATCGTCAGACAGTTTTCACACGCCTTGAGGTTGTGCCCGTTTGAGCGCCACTCATCCCACAACCTTAGGAAGCTAAGTTATCACCAATTTTGAACCAGCTCAATCATAAATGTTTACCAACGCCGTTTAAACCGATTGCTCATTAGTCATTACAATTTACATACACTAATTTAGTTAGCACGAAACAAGATAGACGTTAACTTTATTCTTCTCCATAAACATCAATAACATCATCATACTTGTCTAAAACATCACATGTTACAATCAGAATAAGTAAATGAAACCAAATTGATCCCTAACTTATTCAGTATACTAAGCATCAAGTATCAATCGATCTTACAGCAATAACCAAGAGACTTACATTGAGGATTCGAGAAATGCCCTGAGTCTTGAGCAGCTCGGACCGTGATGCGTTATCGTAGCTACCCAAGTATAGAAATTCGGGCAAAATCACAGAAGAAAAGGCACTAACTTGGATCGGTGATTTCTCCGATGCAACCGGCATACGGTGGCCGCAAATCGAACAGACTTCCCCTTCTTCATATTTGTGATAGTGGCCACACACCGCACAAGGATTTTCCCTCTCTCTCTTCCTCATAATCTAATACAACGATTCAATCTAATCCAGGCCCAGAAGAGAAAAACGAATCTAAATCAAATCAGGTACACCCCCCGATCGAGAAACAACAAATAAAGCTCGGTCGATGAAGATTCAAGGCAAAATATCCATAAAAATCAGAGCTTTAACCATCTAACAACAAAAGGTTGCAAAGTGAAACTGACACAGAAGCTTCCCAACAAAGAAGTTTCCCTGTTTCTTCTACGAGATTGGGTCAGTGGGAGCAGTCTAAACTGGATTTATCAAACTCCCCAAAGGCCTAAGGTGGTGGATGTAGAGACAGGCCAGATTAGGTGTGTATGTATTTAACTGCTAATATATAGCTGGTTTCGTGGCATGTTTTGAGATTTGGCTGATAGATAGTCACGTGAGAGGGAACAGGCCAGCTTTTCGTTTTCTTTGTAGATCTCGTAGATTAAGATTTTGCCAAACTACCCTTGGTTTCGGCTTTGTGACAGCCACATCATCATTAATGAATCATAGTTTGCGTCTGTCGAAAACTGCAGTTCCCTCTGTCCCTCTGTTTCTGCCCCTTTTTTTCTTTTTTGTTTAGCCGGTAGAGGATAAGGCCGGCTTTTGGGCTGGGTCCATCCGGATGTATGTCATCTGATTGCCGGTATGATTGATTATATGTTGAGTAAATTATTGAACTAATTGATCTCATCCGGAGGTGGTTTGGTTCAACACGTTAGAAATGAAAAGGGGAACAGAGTCAAATAAGAGAAAACAAACATTTATTGGTTTTAAGGGCAAATTAAATTCATCTTTTCTATAATTGATTCAATTACTCTAGATAATTCTCATTTTTTACTCTCTTTAAAGTATTTTTTTAAAATATAGTGATGTTAACTTTTAGTCACAATTTTTTTTCTAATATCATTTTTCATGATTAAAGTACTATTTTTTATATTTTTACGTACAGTAAAAAATTTATATATAAAAAAGAAAAAGTATTTTTATTATTTAAAGAAATAACACATTTGTACATAAAATGTAAGAAAATAATTTTCTTATGAGGAATACTATTTAAAAAGAGATTATAATTTAAAATCTAATGTTATTACATTTTATAATAATGAAAATATTTTAGAGGTAGATATATATTTTAAAAAAATAAAGAGTATTAAATATAATTAAATCAAATTTTAAAAAATTTAATATAAAGGCCAATCTACAATGCCTATCATATCTTCTAGGGAACTCGCCCCAATTGTTTGAACAAATAAAAAAATGACAAATAAATAATTAAAATAAATGAGCAATGGCTTCTCCCCTTTACACCAGTTTGCTCACGAATTTCTAAAATTTATAATTTTACCTAATACTTTGCCAATTTTACCAACTGGCTTGACGTTTAAAATCGGTTCAATGCAAAATTTGCCTACGATGCAAAGTCAAGGAAGCAAATATTTATGGAGGAATAATATTTAAAAAATTTATGAAATAATTAAACATTAAGATACATATGATATTTTAAAAAATTATTAAATACAACTTAAATTGTATGTAATTTTTATATTAAGAAAAATATAATATATTTTTATCAATAAAACATTACATACTAAGTTACAAAAAAAATAAATATATCATACAAATAAATTTAAAAGCAAGTTCAAACCCAATCGATAGAATTATGTATAAAGAGTATATGTTATGCATATTTATTAGCATGTGATTTATGTGATATTATTAGTTTATTAAAAAAAACCAATGATTTATTATGAGAGGGAGATAATGAAATTTTATTTTATTTATTTAATATAGCATCAATAATTAAAATTAAAACTCACATGAGAATTTTAATTAATCAGGTAATATTTTAAATGAATTTTAATTGTAATCTATTAAAGAAAATATAGTAGTCATTATTAAATTATAATTAGTTTTTAAATAATTTATATATTCTATCTAATTGATACGTAATGTATAAATGTTGGTAAATATAAGATGATATGAATGAGATTCTTACATAGTAGAATATTAGAAATACATAACGGAATTTTTATGATCTAATATTTGCTTTTACTGATTATATTAACAATCACTTCAGAAAGTAATCTTATTTACAGCCAAAATCTCCTTTTATGTGCAGAGAGAAAAGAGAAAGAGTTTTCATAAGATTCTGAGGAATATTTTGTTAACCAATCTTAAACTTTTTTTTTTGTCTATTTATAGGCATTTCTTGGGTTAGGATATGAATCAGGTTATAGATTCATTTTAGACGATCCAAATCTATGATCCAACATCTCTCACTCGCACATAATGAGATCCATACTTTATCAGCATTTCATAAGAGAACATCATCTCTTAAACTCTGTAACAAATCATACAAGAAAATAGGTCACGTGACTAGCATACTTTGAGAGCTCTTTGCTATACATTTGTTAAAAATATATAGCTTCTCGGTAAATAATAAATTTTAAGTAAACTTTAAGTATGTAGTATCCTAAATCATTTTATCACATTCAAATTTTTCAAATGATCTCATTCATATGCATTAGATATTGTATTCACAATTCTAGACACACTATAATCGATATATTGGTGAATACAAACATAATGTGATATATTTAATGATCTTCCTCTTTTCTCAAATCTCTTGATTTTAATTTAATTTACTTTTCCAGTAATGCTCCACTAGATTGAATCTCTCAGTCCTTTGGTAACATTCTAAAATAGTATTCATTAAATTTAAATCTCAAGAAATAAAATAAAGTCATAAGGGTACAAGTATTAAGACTTTATTCCCTCAAAGGTCTCACACATCAAAGCTAAGATCTAAACTTTGATTAGCTTTATTAGTCACAATTTGCACATGTGGTATGAAACACGTGTTACAGTATTCTTTCCTTTTTTATAGAGCATATGTCTTTATATAATATATTAATTCCATACAGATAATGGTTTAGACATACTCAATGTCTAATCTGAGTTTACTAATCTACTCTTTCTCATTTTCATTAGAACTCATATTTGGCAATTTAGATAGATGAAATGAATTCATTAATTTACTTACGGTCTTACATATAATCTCATCTTGTTAGTTAACAAGATGACATTCATATTTTTTTAAGCTTGCCTTTTGATTATTACTTAGATAAGAAGGTTAAAAATTATCTAATCTCTTATCAATTACAAAAATTGACGAGAGGTGATTACCCATATGAGTAAGCTAATCTTTTATCTGTCTGACATACTTTTCAATAACTTAAGAATGTTTCAAGAAGCATTATTACATTTATATATGTAGGCTTGTAATAAACCTATTTATTATTCAAATATTAATATTCTATGAATATTGTTAAAAATAAAAAATATGATAATTGTATCAACATCTACGCAATCCTTGGAATTTTACATGTTTTATGAATACATCCCAAGGAATAGGCTTAGTCATGGAATTTGCTACCATCTCATGCATAAAAATGTATTTTATGTTCACTTCTTTATGTCCAATCATATCTCTCACAAAGCTGTATTTTGTGTCTATATGCTTAGTTTTACAATGATATTTAGGGTCCTTTGTGTATGCTATTATTGCTTGGTTATCATAATTTATTAATATTGGATTAGCAATGTTAGCATTTACACCCAAATGATCCAAAAACCTTTTAAGTCACATTACTTCTTGTACTGCTGTTGAAAATGCTACAAATTTAACTTTCATTATGGATAAGGCTATGTATGATTCCTTCTTACTACTCCAAGATATGACATTATTATTTAGTAAGAAGATGTACCCAGAGGTAGACTTCCTTTCACCTAAGTCTCCTACCCAATCAACATTATTGTAACCTTTCAATTGCAAATCATTTTCTTCATAATACAATAAATAGTCGCAGTACTTTTTAAATACCTTAGTATCCTCTTAACTACTTTCTAATGTGTTGGGCCTAGAATGGATTGATATCGACTTACCATGCCAATAGTAAAATAAATATATGGTCTTGTGCATATCATTACGTACATCAGACATCCAACTACACTTGCATAAGAAATTTTTCTCATATATGTTTCTTCTTGTGGAGTCTTAGGACACATCCTTTGGCTTAAACTTTCACCTTTAGCAATAGGAGTGTTTATGAGTTTACAATGTTACATTTGAAATCATTCAAGAATTTTATTGATATAATGCTCTTGTGATAAAGATAATAATTTCTTTGAATAATTTCTTGAAATCTTAACTCCAAAAATATATGTAATTCACCGACATCTTTCATTTCAAAATTAAATGATAACCATCTTTCAATTTTGTTGACATACTCCTTACTATTTCTAGCTATAAGTATATCGTCAACATATAATGATAAAATTATAAACTTATCTTTGGACCTTTTTGTATATATATAATAGTTTTCATCAATCATGATAAAATCATTTGACATAATTACATTATAAAAGTGAATATACCATTATCTTGAAAACTGCTTCAAACCATATATAGACTTCAAAAGTCTACAAACTTTATTTTCTTAGCCTTCTTTGATAAAACCTACAGGCTATTATATGTAGATTTCTTCTTCTAAATCTCTATTGAGAAATGTAATCTTTACATCTATTTGATGTAATTCAAGGTCCATACTAGTAACTATAGCCAACATCAAACAAATTGAGGTGAATTTGATAATAGGTGAAAATGTTTCCTCATAATTTATTTCTTCCTATTGTGTGTAGCCTTTTGCTACTAGTCTAGTATTGTATTTTTCAATAATGCCATCAACTTTATGCTTAATTTTAAGAACTCATTTATTCCTAATGGCCTTACATGTGTTTGGAAGATCAACAAGTTCCTAAACTTGATTTGATCGCATAGACTCAATCTTTTCTTCCATTACTTTTGTCCAATCTTCTTTATTATGGCTAGAGAGAGCCTCTGTGATATTTTTTAGCTCATCTTCATCTTGTGTAATGGCTACAAAAGCTTTACTACCGTCAATGTCTAAACGACAATGAGGAATGTCTTTTCTTCCACTACGTCGCAATTGAGGCTCTAAAGAAACATATTTCTCAAGGATCCTCAAATTACTTCCATTCGAACTAGGATCATTAATCATTTAAATATTCCCATTTGAATTACTCCTATGTTGATTAATATTACTATCATCTACATTCAAAATTGAAAATATATTTCCTAAAATTTTTTCATTGAAAGGAAGTGAGTTTTGAGTGCTTGAATCCATGGTCTCATATCAAGATAAGTTTTTATTTATATCGCCCTCTTTAGGAAAATCATTCTCTAAGAATGTGACATCTTGTGATTCAAATTCTGTGAGACTTCCACTATCATGTTCACCAATAAATACATAGCCTTTTGAATGTTCTGAGTATTTAATAAAGATACATTTCTTTCCTCAAGTACCTAATTTACCATATGGGTGTGAGGTATCCAGAACATAGGCTGCACATCCCTAAGGTTGTAAAATACTTTGGTCAAGTTTTCACTTTGTTCATAACTCATATGGTGTAACTCCCTTACTTATTAATACATTAATCCTCATTAAATAGGTAATTGTTACACAATTAGGTCTTTCTGAAGTCAATTTATGATTCTGTGCAATAGAATATTACAGAATTTGAGTTTCAAAAATTTTCTGCTGATTTCCAGAATTATTAGACCAACTTCAAAAATATGAAAAACTACTTTGTAGAACTCAAAAAATCATTAAATTGTATCCTATGAACCTTTCACGTGTTAAATACATTATTTAAAAATTTGACATAATTTATACATCATTAGGCCTTTCAAAACTCACAGCAAAGTGTTTTTGTTCCAGTGCTGTCCAGAATTCACAACTGTAAAAGTAAACTCTTATTTCAGGGGGTAAATCAACTCCGAATAAGCTCAAATTTGTTATGGGACTTTATTAACATGTTATATACTTTCCATAAAATTTTCAGATAAAAAATCATCCATTTACTGCTTCTGATCTCTGAGATACAATTAGTGCTCTGCACTGTGATGGTAACAGGGGAGACCAAAACGTGTAATAAATTCACATAGTAAATAAACTTATTTTAGGCTGAATTTTTTACAGAGTTCATTGAGTATGTAAGGTTCATACCTGAATTTTATCATAATTTTTAGAGCATTAAAACTCCACCAAAAGTCCCTGCAAACATACTCAACCTGCTGCCTACGAGTTCACTGTTCATTTGGTCATTTACTATTCATTTGGTCATTTCCAATTTCACATATATTGCATACTAAATTTCCTTCTACTCCAAACTAGCTCACAATACCTCAAATTCATGTATTTCATACAATATAGGCAAGGGTCATATAATTATACAAAAAGTTCAACTTACAAAAACATATATTCATCACATACTAACATCACAAATTCTAGGAATATTACAATACAACTTCAAAACATCATTCTCATCTATCATGAAAGCCTTTAGAAGTATCACCTGGAATGGTTAGTAACAATATAGAAACATAAGAAACAAAGTTTCCCAGTAACTAGCTATTACCATAAAAATATATCAAGCCATTCCAGATCCTTAAGTAAATAAAACATACATTTCAAAATCAATTAATCATTTATCATCTCATTCCATACCATTGTAAGAAATGTGCATCACACATAGCAATCATTAAGCCCATTCAAGGACTCATAAAGATATCAAGATGGCCATCATAGATAGTCATACCTAGGCCTCATATACAGCAATTTCACTATCTTCCCGGGGAACTCGGGCCATAGGCCTTACACACAGCAATCTCACTGTCTTCTCAAGGTACTCGGGCCATAGGTATCATATACAACAATTTTATGCACATCAATTTCATACACATTCCATACAATGGCATAAAATACAAAAAACACATAAATGAAAAACAGAGCTTAAGGATAAAGCTAACTACCTTTTAAAAACTTCCAATAGAGATGATTCTTTGACCCTCACTTAAAAACTTCTTTACAATTCCTCTTGCCTTTCCAACTTGTCACTTCTTAGTCTACATAAATACACATTATAGTTCTTATTAGAACATCATCATTTTTCTTAAACTTCATGCATTCTTCATTTCCTCCACATACACCAAACCATGAAGGAAGTGACTTAAATTTTAATGTACATTCCAATACCTCCTAAATTTTATTGTAATACATTATTCCAATCTTCCAAAAACATAATTTAAATGGCTAAATCTCCTTCCCTCCTTCTTTTCCATATTCACGGTGTTAACTTCTCAAAAGGGAAGTTTCACACACACTTACATAATTCAAAATTTCATCTTCCATAGGCTTCATAATTCATAAGAATCATTCTAATTTCATCAATTTAGCCAAATTTCAAACAAATCATGCCAAATCCATACATGCACCATTATGCCTTTAGAACCCTAGTGTGTACATCATGATTTCTTGTTGTTTTTACACCAAACCAAAGCCATAGATCAACATAACAACATCCAAAACATCATTAAACATGCTCAAATTATTCAAAACTCCATGGTCAACCTCCTTTGACCACACCAACATTAAAATTTTAAGAAATTAAAAAGAGTACATTAAAGAGCTTTTAAAGGATAACATTTTTACCTCTTGGAGCAACTTGAGAATTCTCACTTTGTGCTCTCCAAACTTAATCAAACTTGAGGTTTCTTCAATCTAAACACACCAATAGATAGAGCTTGATGAGAGGAGCAACTTTATCTTCTACACCTAAGCCTAATTCTCACTATTTTTAGGTGAAAAAACTAAATGAAGTTTTCTCTCTCTTCCTTCTCTCTCTTGCACATTTTTTGGTGTTTTCATGGAGGTAAGCTACGGCTATGGAGAAGAAAGGAGAAGGAGAAAGAGTTTTCATGAAGTTTCAAGGGTATTTTGGTCATTTTTAGAATTTTCAAGGGCATTTTGATCCTTTTTTACCAATTAGTAAGGCTATTCTTACCATTTTCTTTTTATAATGATACTTGTTATGTGTCTATTGGTCACACTTTATGGAATTACATACTACACCCCTAATTCTTGATTATTCATATTAGATCCTAAATTTTTGGTTATTCACACTTTAATCCACACCCGATTTTGTACTTCTGCAATTTAGTCTGTAGGGTTTCTATATGTTTAAAATTCCTTACACTATCAAACTTAGACAACTTCCATTTCTAGGGTTTTCTATCCTCCTCTGATCATCTATACTATTTAGAAAAATTAATTCCTTTCCTATTATCCCTTTTTCTTTAAAATTTCGGTTACACTTACACTTAACTCCTTTCAACTTAAGATTCACCTACCAAGCTAATTCAAACGTACTCTTCATTTCTACGGCCTTAGAATTTAAAGATTCAAATGATAAAATTAAAAATTCAGGACATTACATATGGCGTAGTGGGAACTAATTTGCTAGGCACAAAATTAAGGATAATTGTGGCAGTTAAAAGTACATTACCCTAGTAAGTGATAGACAAATTCACTTATGTCATCATAGCCCTAACCATTTCAACACCATTACACCATTTTGTTGAGGAGTATGTGGATTTGTCAACTGATGTTAAATCTCTTTTTTATCACATAATTGTCTAAACTGATCAAACAAATATTCATGACCACAATTAGTTCATAATGCTTTTATTTTTCTATCTAATTAATTTTTAACTAAGCTTATATAGCTTTAGAAGTAACTTAATGCTTCAGATTTATGTGTTATCGAATAGATGATACCATATTGTGTGAAGTTATCTATAAATGTGATGAAATAGAAAGCTTCATGCCTAACTCTCACTTTCATTGGACCACATATGTCAAAATAGACTAATTGTAAAGGGAAGTCAGCTCTGGTTCCTCTTCTAAATGATTTTCTAGTACTTTTGCCACCTAAGCAATGCTTTTAAGTAGATAAATCTACTTTATCATAATTAAGCAATAACCTTTCTTTACCTAACCTATCCATTCTGTGTTGACTAATATGGTCAAGTTAAGCATGCCAAATATTTGTATCAATTTCAGAATTATATGATAATGTAAACATGGAATAACTAAGATTATATTTATAATAATCAATATCCATGACAATAAATTATTTCTTATGTAACTAGATCCATAATGAATTATTCCTAAAGATAATCCAATACTATCATCAGCAAGATACAACTTAAAACTAGGTTTTAACAAAACCAACACAAAGATTAAATTTTAGCAAATCTAAGGTACATATAAAATATCATGCAAAAGTAGAGCTCGGCCACCTTGTAAGACTAATTTGCATATGCCTATTCCTTGAATTGCAACTCATACATTGTTTCCCATATAGATCCATTTTGTTCCATGTGGTGTTCATTGAAATTCTATAAAGATGTCTCGATCCTTTGCTACATGATTTATTGCCCCTAAGTCTACCATTCATAAAAGATGAGAATTTGTTAGAAAAATAAAACTAGCTACACAAAGTTCACTAACTTAAGTGTAGCTTAATGCCTTCTTAGGTTTAAGGTAGTCACAGGAAAAATGTTATTTCTTATTGTAATTGAAGCACTTTACCTTGGCCACATTCTTCTTCTTGAAAGGATGTTTTTCTTTTCCATGTTGGTTATTTGTTGATTTCTTACTAAAATGAGCCACCTTCTTTCTTGCATCCTAGGACCCACCTTTATGTTTGCGCTTTTGCCCAAAAACTTTTCCTAAGTTGGATGAAGCTATATACACATCTATATTAAGCTTAGTAGCGTTAAGCCTTTCTTCTTCTAGTTCAAGGTGGTGCATAATAACATGCATTATTCAAATGTTTTCATTATGGGTTAAATACATCTTCATATGCTTCTAGGAATGAGGCAACGAACAAATTACAACTTGGACTTATTGCTCATCAATTAACACATGACCTACATCCTTTAATTCACAAACTATATTTGACATTTCTCATAAATATTTTTTCATTGAATATTTAGGTTTCTTTTTGTAAGTATCAAATTTGATTGTGAAAGATTTTAGTTTGATCACAGATATTCCATTAGACTTGTTTTTTAAAACAAACCACATGCCCTTGGCTAAGTTGTAATTCTTGAATTCTTGTATGATATCATTTTCTATGCTGCTCAGTAACGTGATGCGAGCGAGAGAATTTTTTTTTCAAGACTTCATAAACCTCTTAGTCTTGCCTATGTTAAGCTGTGTTTCCTACCTTAGGCTTTTCTAAGATAATATTAAATACTTCTAGAGCCTCTTGCTTTTCTAGCACATATTGGATTTTCATGCTCCAAATTTTATAATTGTTACCATTTAGTTTCTCACCTTTATTAAGTACAAGGATAATGTTTTTGAAAGCAGTAACCACCATTTTTTGTAGAAACATGAATTTTCATGTATAGATAGGATTGAATGTAATTAATGTCTAGCTATACATTTATATTTACTTCGACTCTAATTAATTATGTTAAGACTAGTTCATATGTAAGGTTTAGAGTCAAAAGGTCACTACGTTTCCAATTATTATCTAAATTCCTAATGTGAGACTAATACTAAAATAATTAATTAAGCAAAGTATATTAAATAGAACAATTTATAGATATGTAATTTCAAAAAAAAATTACTCAAATTGAAACATATTTCAATAATATAATACATAAATATTAAAAAAAAATTGCACAAAATATCAAATATCAAACATCTATCTAAAATTTGTAGTTGTTACAATGGTTTCAAATGTTTCATTCTATATGGAAAAAAAAGCTAACGAACCTATCATATGGCTCTTAGGGAAACTCGATTTCGATACTAGATTTCCTATCTACCTATAAGGCTTGTAAAAGTTTAGGTCACGTTTATGATTTTTACACTTTAAATAGTTTAATACAAATCTATGGACAATATTATTATATTATTTGGGTCCCTTTGTTCTTTCTAATAGAAAATCTAATATATTGCTTTGGTAATTTATAGGTAAGGCATTTCATAAGATCTTTAATTTCTTTGAATCCTGATTCATCTTCAAAACAGTAGCCTATATCAAGTTTTGAACTTTTTCATAAAATTTGATGATATGATTTACAAGATATATAAAATTATCTTTATAAACTTCTAAATTAACTTAGAGATTTTTAAGTTTGATAGTCAACCTATTAACTTCTTATCTTTATGCAGGAGTTTGTATGACTCTTGGTATACATATAAGTCTCACCATATTTCTTTAATATATATAGAAAAAAGAACTCAATTAGATCTTCAAAATAATAATTTTTTATAAAAAATTGTGCTTAAAAAAGTCCATTAAATTTTTTTAAAAAAATTTTACATCATGTAAATAGTGTATTAAAAAATTCTCACAATGATTATAAAAAGAAATCATTCAAGGTGTGAGAAAAGAAGAGGGAAAAAATAAATAAAATTATGCTGCCCCAAAATGGTATATTAATATTATAAACATAACACAAAATTTGGTTCGAGTGGTTTGACATGAGATTTATTACCTGGTTGTTCAGGGTTCAAATCTTGCCTAATGCAATTTTTTTTATTGTATCAATATAGTATATCATAAATTTTTAGGCGGGTTATAACATCATAAGGACTAGGTTAGTCTGAAGCAATAGTTCTATAATCTAGGTTGTGGGTTCAAATCCCACAAATGGTTTTTTTTAAAAAAAAATTAACTATTTTTCCATAATTTTTTATTTGTTATAAACTATCTTTACACAGTTTTTGGTTATAAATGGTTTTTAACAGTTTTTAAAATTTTTTTAACTATTTTTCCATAGTTTTTTATTTGTTATAAATTACCTTTACATAGTTTTTTTGTTATAAATGGTTATCAACTGTTCTTGATAGTAAATGGTTTTCACTTTTTTTTTTTACTTTTAATTCTCTAAAATTGATAATTGGATGCACTTGAGTTTTAAGCCAGAAACAAACTTTGGCTTTTAAATCTAAAGTACTTATGACTATGATTCAGGGGATTTCACATGGCCAAATGTGTATTACATTTGCAAAACCTCTCTGTATGACCTTCCTTTACTGCATCCTTTTTCCATATGGAGACAAACAAGTGGTTATCTTCACAATGCAAAAGGAAATTACCATCTTTTCTTCTTATGCTATGCCACCTTTTTTTGTTCTATTCCATTCAAATTTAAAAAAACATATATGTTGGATCATGAAGGATGCAACAATTCCGAATCTTACAACAAAAAGAATTTGTGGGTTTTGAATAGAAAGGTGTCACTATTCACAATGCACTATAATTGATTTGCAAATAGTGATCATAGAATAAATATGGTATTATCATAGAGGCAAAGAATGGCTATTATTATCATGTATATGGTATCATCAATTGGGAGGAAGTTTTTTCACAGTGCTATAGTGCCATTGCACATATAATCATATGATATTGCCATCAATAAAATAAAACAAAACATTGCCACTAATAAATAATAGAATATTAGAAGAAATCCATATCATATTACATCAAACTGTTGGTGTATGCCCTAAGGTCAATCATAGGATGATTGTATAAGCATACAATGTATTATATTTTCATTATTTATATGAGGCACTTTCAAATTATTATTTCTCTGCATTAAATAAATGAATATAGTAATTTATCCTTAGAGTAATTATTTCTTAAACAATACTCTTAAATGTCCCTAGTCAAGTATCATTGTGAAAAGGATAACAAGATGCATAGAAACTAGTATATTGGTTGATTGATATGAGATATCAAGTCAACATATAGGTATATGTTAGAGAACAATTGTACTGGACTGACCCGCCATGAGATTGCTATATGGATCATCTTATGAGTGTCATAAGTAACTCTCATAGTGACAGTGACGCATATGATCTTTTAACTTGAAGTCACCATGGTTTCCAACATAGTTAGTTATATGCTTTAACACTGTCTAACGTTAACTTTAATGGGTTGACTTTGAAGACAGTGATTGAGTATACTACTAATTATATAGAGGAATATAAGTGATGTAGATGAGATTTTATCCCTGCTTCTAAAAGAGCGATATCTATAGGCCCCTTGATTGAGTTTGACTATGAAATGCATGGCCATGCTCAAATGAGTCAACATGTGATGTTGATCTCATTTGCTTCTTTTTTATCAACTCATGAATCAAGAAACATAGAGATCGAATTATAAAGAGGGTGACACTTTTCATGCCTTGAGTTCAATCTAGATATCTAGGATAAAAGGGGACTTGATTACATAGTCATTGAAAGGTTATGTCAGATCATTGACATTCTCATTACTTGGGTAGCAATGATGCATTGCTAAATGCCGCTTATTATTTATGATTCTAAAATATGATTTTAGGATTATTGCCAACGTAATGGGAACCTATTGGGTCACATACAAAGAACGAATCAAAATTGGAATTAGAGTAATATAATTAGAAATTTTAGTTGGACTATAATTTCTAATTAATGAAAGAATCAATTAGATTGGGCCTTTTGTTAATGTTATATTGTTTAGGGGCCAATTATTAATTAAGTCATAATATTATAACTAATTAATAATCAGCCCATAATACTCACCTCTCATTAAGGTTTTAATGGGTGTCTATATATATAAGATTCTATTCATGCTCAGATTAATCAACAGATAATCTGGGAGGCATTTTTGAGAGAAAGTAAAATAGGAGACTTTAAACACCCTAATTTGCTAGTACAAACTTGAGAGGAGAGAGATTCCATATAACCTATCTTTTGGCTGGACTTTTAAGATTGTTCTATGTGGATACCATAGAGGTGCAGCCACATCAAACATTGCACTTGTGATCTGATTATTCTAGTTTCAATTCTGATTCGTGATTTGGAGTATGGATTGGATTGGATTGGAGAACTGGACAGAAGCAGATCGGATTTACTGTGTAGCGGACAATAGATTATTTGCCGAAAGGTATAAACCTTAATCCCTAATCTATGGAGTCCTAAATTCGCATGGATCCTTGGTGGAAATCATGCAAAAATTTTAATTCCGCTGTGTATGTATGATACGCGATTTCCAGCACAAACAAATTACAATAAAAAATGGGCAATTGCAATAAGAATATAATCTCCTAAAAAATCATCATTTTCATAAATGCTAAGAACATGCATATATATTTGGGAAAGACTAGAAAAAATAAATGATCAGGCTCAATACTAATGTTAGTAAATATAAGAGGATATGAATTAGATTCATACGTACTAGAATATCAAAAGTATGCAACGAAAATTTTAGGATCTAATATTTACTTTTACTGGTTGTATTAGCAATTACTTTGGAAAGGTAACCTTGTTCACAGCCTAGGTCTCCTTTTGTATGGAAAGAGAAAAGAGAGAGAGAGAGTTTCCACAAGATTCTATGGAATATTTTGTTAATCAACCCTAAATTTCTTTTTTTTATCTATTTATAGACATTTCTTGAGTCGGGGTATAGATTGAGTTATGAACCCATTTTGAGTGACTCAAATCCATGATCCAACAATAAATCATTTATACATACAAATAATTTTTTTTGTAACCATAAAAGTGATTAAATGATTAAATATATATACAAGGTCCTAGCATCAAACTCATAAAATATGGAGGAAGATAACCTATATATTTTGTCTAAATGATCATTCACAAATCATTTACACACAACATAAATAATTAATTTTTTATAATTGTAGGAGTGATTAAACTACTAGACATGTATGTAAAATCTTGGAATGAAACTTAAGAAAGCAAGATAAAGTTTTTAAGTAATATTATATGCCACTTGAACTCAATATTCTCCACACAAGTAATTAAAATTTTATATACGTGTAAGATGCACCTATATACGGTCTACAAATTAAAAAATATTAAATATAAGTAAATAACACCACTAGTAATTTAGTCTAAGTATTCATATACTCCATATATAAACTTGAGAAAAATACAAAATATCTCCTACAACTTTGAGATGCATTTAACTCCCAATAGCTTTGAAACCTCACATCAAACCCTTAGATTATTCAAAATTTAAAATTAATATTCATTATTTACTTAATTAGTCTTTTTATTAAATTATATAATTTGTTTATAAATTTTTAAGTAAGAATCATAATATTATTATTTTCAAGTATTTAATTATATTTTTATTAAATATAATTTAATTATTATTAACTACATAACATAGAAGTGCAAAAAAAATTGCATTATAAACCATAATATAACAACATTGTGATTCTTGATTAAAAATTTTATAATTCAAAAAAATTATTTATTAAGTGAATAATAAATATTAATTTTAAATTTTTTATAATTTAAAGATGTGATTTTTAAAATGTTTGAAATTATAATATAAAATATATTATAAAATATAATTAATCACAGTAATCCATAAAGATATAATTTTAAAAAATATAAAAATTATAAATCATATTTATTCTTTTAGTAATGATATGAGTGGTTAAACATAAAATAAATTATATTTAGTTCTAATAACAAATCAAGTTTATCATATTACAATAAAAGTTATAAGCTAATTTTAGGTTATTT
Organism: Sindora glabra; assembly: GCA_020226215.1. Classification (NCBI taxonomy): domain Eukaryota; kingdom Viridiplantae; phylum Streptophyta; class Magnoliopsida; order Fabales; family Fabaceae; genus Sindora; species Sindora glabra. The sequence continues at coordinate 18,672,423 of CM035230.1, read as the reverse complement.
TTATTTTAAAAAAATAAAATAAGAACTATTAAATATTAATATTAATTTTTATATCATTTGATGATAGAGTAGAGTAAACTACTAAATCAAAACTTAAAAATTTTGGTTAATATCAAATTAGTATTGAAAGTTTTTCTTACATCAATTTGGTATTGATTTCGAAAATTTTACCTCAAATTAGTACCAAAAAAAGCTTTTTACATCAAATTAGTGCTAAAAAATATTGCAAAAAATCACATTAATTAGTATTGAAATTTGATAGTTTTCTCTTTAATATATATAAAAACTTTGTATTTAATAAGATGTCCCATTAGCAAAAATAATTATAAAAATAGCTTCACTCTATTTTTTTAATTTTTAATTGTTTATTATATCACTCACAATATTATTTTACCATATTATTTAAATTACGTAGGTTAGGAACAAATTACACAAACCAAAATAAAGACTAGAACTCAAATAACAGGCAATTGAACAATTTGTGTCAAAGTGAAATTGAAAATGGCAAATCAATTTTGGAATCCTCCTTGGGTATCAGGTGTTTGTAACCCGCCATTCACGCATATTGCTCCTATTTTTTTATTGAATCCGACGGTTAATGTATATCCACCAAAACCGGGCGAGTTGCCCTGGTTTTGTACGGGAGCATTGTTGTCGACGCCCTAATATAATTTATCCTTTCTTTAAGTATTTGAAATTTGAAAATACTGCCAGAGCTTAATTAAATATATTCAAACTAAAAATTAGATTTTTCTTTTCTTTTTATAGTTAAGAATATATATGTAGGATGAATATATCAGGGGGCAAATAATATTAATTTTCCTTGTAGTTTAATGCAATTACGTTTACACTTTTTTTATTTTTAAAAATATATATTAACTTCCCTTTTTTTTTATATATACTTATCTCTCATCCCCTCTATTTTTAACATATATACAATTCTCTTGCTTTAAAAAAAGGAATGTGATTATATATTTTTAAAAATAAAATAAGTCTGAATATAATTAATTAAATTTTAATAGATATTTTTGTAATAATTAAATATAATATATATTATATCATTTAAAAATCTGGCCATAAAAAGTTTTAAATTTTAATTAAGGATAATTTTAAAATTATATAAAACTTTAATATTTTATAAAAAATCCAAATTATTATTAACATTTAAAATAAAAAATTATTCAAATGTTATAAATTATTATTTAATGGATATAACATTTAAAATTTCCATGTTTAATTTCAATTTCAATACTTAATATTTTAAGTAATATCAAATACACCTTCAATTTTTTTTCTCAGCCAACATGTCACAACCAAATAAAAAATAGAAATTAAAATAAAATTATCTATTGACTATAGAAATCCTTATAATAGAAAGTGGCTAAATTGCTATACACACACACACGTAAAAAAATTTAGGGATCAAACTTTAGATATAGATAAAGACATAAAATCTTTAAGGGATATCAGATATTACTTAAGTTAAAAGCTTTCAATTGTATGAAAGGAGAAGTTGAAGACAAAAATACAAGATAATATTTAGGAGAAAAAATATGATTTTCTTTTTTATTTTAAGAAAAAGCTACAATATACATAGTAACAAGGAAAAAATTATACTAGAAAATGAAGAAAGTATGAAATATTGAGATTTTGACTCAAATTTTATTTTAATAAAATAGGATAATTTCTTATTTATGTCTCCATCTTATTTAAGTTTGAATTTTAATAAAATAAGATTGTAATCAAATTAGATAAATCCTATTATTTAATATTATGGCAAAGTTAAACTTATCATTTGTGATTCTGTTGAAAATTTATTAATTAGACTTTTAGTAGAACTAATTTTAAGAGTTAATAGAATTATTTTGGGTTAATTAGAGTAAGGAAAACAATTTAGAAGTATTCCATTAATGTTTTTGGTAGAGATCCAATATTAGAAAGTATCAAACATGCCCAGCAAGGAACTAGTTTTGTTTAAAACTCCTAAATAACCAAAAATGTTAACGGTGAGTGGATTTGAAGGCAAGCCCAATTTAGGAGGTGGACTTCCCCTTGCTTAAGAAAAGGAGCACAGTTAGGTCATACAAATGAGCCTAAAAATCATGGCCACTCCCATGTATGGCTTAAGTGTAAATTTTAGCTCAATTTAAAGATAAAATGATCAATTTTATTAAAAGGTTAAAGCTAATTATTTGGAAGAATTTTTTCTCCACTCTTGAAAGGCAAACTAAGATTGGTTAAGATTTGTAATAGTAAAATTGACTTGTTGACTAAAAAAGTATGCATACTAGTAAGTAGATATTAGGATTATAGCTTCTAAATCTTTATAGAATTTATATAAAGGTAACAAATGGATGAATTAAGATGGATATATATTACATTAAAAGTGGATAAATTATTATTAATCCATTTATCCATTTATAATCTAATATAAAATTTTAAATGAGTTATGAATGACTCATGATCCTTGGATATATAGTTAGTCTAACTCATCCATTTACCCATAACATTATTATTATTTTATATTTTATCATTTTTATTAACATTATTTTTCACCACTATTTTATATTTATTACTATTATTTCAAAACAAACTTATGTTATCAAAATTTTTATTCTTCATTAATTTCTTAAAATTATTTAAAATCAATTGTACTTGATTAAATATTTTAATATTAATATGCATTAAATAAAACTTATTTAATTTAAATATATATTACAATAAAATTAAAATTCAAAATTATAAATTATATAAATTTTTTACAATGATAAATTATACTTTTAAAATTGCATATATATATCAATAATCAAATTTCAATTTGCAAAGTATCACTTAAAAAATAAAAACTAATATTACTGGTGTGTTAATATTTGCAAAGTATACCCAAGGATCTAACATATAGATATACGGTACATTACATATAGCACTTTGAGATTTTTTTAAGTTTTAATAACAAAAATAGTAAATTATATGAATTTTAGTGCAAATAATTGGACTTGATTTTACCTTTTTATAAAAGAAATTGATATCTTTATTATATAAAAATGTTATAATATTTCCTTTCAAATAATTAATTTTAAAAATATTTAAATTATATTAAAATTTTAAAGATATTTTATTATAATATTTTCTTTATTTTATAATATTAGTTTATACAATACATAAGTCTACCTCTTATAAATATAAATGAATAAATGGTTATCTATAGATTGATCTAATATGACCTTTATTTTAATAAGTCAATATTGACCTGACCCATATTTACCCTAACGTTGAAATGGATGGATATGGATGAATCAAAATAAAAATGAATATAGATGGATAAATGAAAATTGATATTAGTTTATATAATGCACAAGTCTACCTCCTATAAATATAAATAAATAAATGGTTATCTATAGATTGATGTAATATGATCCTTATTTTAATGGGTTAATATTAACTTGACCACATTTACTTTAACATTAAAATGGATGGATATGAATGAGTTAAAATAAAAATGGATATAGATGGATAAATAGAAATGGATAAGGATTGTCAGGTCTAAATTTATAAAAAAAAAATTAGAAAAAAATGAATTTTTGAAAGAAAAGTTTAGAAGTGAAAATTTGAGACCAGTACTATATTTTTTTAATGCAGTATCATATAGGATTTTACATAATTTAAGCAAAATATCTATTTTGAGAATAGTTTTAAAATTGGGAGATTTTTCTTATTTTTTTGAAACCAAAATTTGAAAAATTGGATGTGTGAAAATATATTGTCTTTGGAGAAGCCAATACAACTTTAAATATGTTTTAAATGAATTTCACAATTTTAAAAATTTTCTTAGAATTTTTCTCGATTTAGTCATTCCAAAAGATCATTTTATATAAAATTAAAGTGTTTACAACCTAGTACATATCTTGACTACCGAGTAGCATGAAGATAAATTGTCTTCGACTCCAATTTCCCCACATGCCCATGCATACTTAAAGTGTAAAAGAAAGATGGTAAAATTTTCAAAGTATCATCTATTGTACTCTAAAAAGTACCTAATGCATGCATCTATTCGATTTCCTCCCGTGGCTAAAAAGAAGACAAGAGTCCTTCCTTTTTCATTTTTCAATCACTAGCCATCCTCAATGCAAAGTCTTCTCCCTCACAATCATTCCAAATCTTAGCCCACAAGTACTAATAGTAACTCCTATATTGACCACTTAACTACCTTTCTTTTTATATAATTGTAAAAGCTCTTCACAAGCTAAAACTCCATTCTAACTTATCTTTACCTCTCTCATTTACACACCACCCTATCCCAAAATACCAAATTAACTTCATTTCCATACTTAGCAACCCATAAACAACCAAAAACTCATACATAACCAAAAACTTAAGGATTACTATCCATTTCAAGGAAAAAGCATTAAATCTTCCTTTTTTTTAGTAAGAAGCTTAAGGTTTCTTCTTCCTTCACCACCCATAAGGTATTTTTCTTCATACTCTCAGTATTTCCATTCATATTTCTAAAATACAAGGTAAAAGCAAGGCTTTCACTTATTTTGCTTCAAAAATCATGTTTTGCTAAGGAAAGTTTATTTCATGATTTTTTTGGCATTTTCAATCAAGGAAATATACAACTTATAAGTTGCCTCTTACCCCTCTTCTTTTAAGTTTTTGTTAAGAAAAATATGGATAGAAAGGTTTATTTGAATGATTGTAGGCCATAGGAATTTTATAAGCATATCTAGTAAGCTTTTTGCATATAAACATGTTGGAGTATTATCAAGTGCTAGGAAATTTTGAGAAATTCTAGAATATTATTAGAAATTATCCTAAGAATTTACATGCTTAGTATCTTCATAAGAATAACATAATTAGCCTTTAATAAATCTTAGAGGATATGCTAAGATTTTTAAATGTTTAATTAGAAATATGTTAGCTTGGTATGATTATGCTTAAATTTAGCACATATGTGTTTTATGGTTTAGGATATGCATGGAAAAAATGTTCTTTTTAGGAGTACATGATTTTAGGTAACTTAGTGTAACTAAGAAGAAAATTATTTTGAAGAAAAATAAGTAGGAGACCATGCATGGGTAGTATGGCCTACCTTAGAACTTTTCTCCATAAGATACTCATAGGTGCCTTTGGAAAAAGATGGATAATATATTGTAAATTTTCTACGAAAAGCCATAATTAAATTGGCATTCTGAAATAGGAAAGGTGTCCAAGCAACACTTTAATAATGCAATGGTGCCCGATATTACCTTAAAGATTTTATTCCCCATCATATTTGGGGTTTAAACTTAAGATCACACATATGTGCATTAAGTGGATTATGCGTCATGTCTAGGGTTCAAACCTAAGATCATGTATGTGTAAGTTAAGTGGATTACTGCTTCTATCATTACCAAAAAAAAAAAAAAGAAATAGTAAAGGTGTTTTAAATAAAAAAAAATTAGCTATTTTTACTTGAAATTAAATCCATGGATCCATTTTACGAATTTGGACCTTTGTAATAAATTAATGAATTTTAAACTATTTAGGCTCTTGACCTTGTTTTATTTATAGACTAGTAGGCTTTGAACTTTTATTAGACCATGGACTTTTGGAATATGACATTTTTGGACTTGAACTAATTTTGGACAATAAAATATTAATCATGGTATGAATGGTATTTTAATTATACCATGTATATCTGATATTTGAGGCCTTGTGTATGGCCAAATTTATTTTCTTCACTTAGTGAGGGATGATATAGTATTATGCTTAATAGGATATGTTATACCAATTATGAGTTGTGGGGGAGATATCTATGGCTCGACACACTATTTAAAAAAGGCATGATTAGTAGTTGAAGGAATAAGGATGTTGGAAGGTAGGATAAAGATGGAAAAGGGTCATAAAAAGGTAATTCACATACTATCTATCATTCATTTGAAAAAATAAGTCATTTTAGTAATGCATCAAAGTTTTTTTATAAGAGTTTTTATTTCTATGAACTTGTAAATATATGTAACACCTTAAAAATTCATCTATGGTAATTAGGCATAAATCATGATATATTAAAGGTTATAACCTAAAATGATAAGTATATAAGGATAAAAAGGAGAATGACGCAAAAAATGAGTTGATTTTGAATTATAAGAAGTTTAGAAAATTTAGTTATGAAGAGTTGTATAGGTATTAAATTATCGAGAATTGGAAGGATTAAGAAATAAAGACTATTTAAAAGAGATCTTATGGAAATTATAAGAAGTAGAAATTAAAAATATGAGAACCCAAAATTTGGATAATGAAGTGTATGATTACATTTAAATAAAAATTAGGTCAAGTGACAATTAGGAAAGAATTCGAGATTTAATATGTTTTACAAAATTTTTAGGCATCCAACAGTATTTTGACCATAACTTGCAATAGAAAGGCCCAATTGACAAATTATCAAAAGATTCAGATAGCCAATGTCTAGATTAATTTCTAGCCAATTAACACCATTTTTTTCTTTAAATTAGGGAAATCTTGGGTGTCATAGCACTAACCTACCTCTAGTATTTTGACTATAATTATTTCTAGAGATGTCCAATTGATGCAAAATTAATGCCATTAGTTAAAAAGACATGTAAGGATATTTTGTCTCATATTAAAATTCAATGTCAACTGTGAGATATGGAATTTCTCCTAAAAGTAATGTGACTTAGGATAAAGAGAAGGGTATTTGATATGCAAAGTGGAAATACCTATAAGAAATGATTTAGTTAAGTAGAAAAATGTATGAGAATGCGTCTGAATCATAGCTTGACAAATTTAATATATGCTACTGAAAATATGTGAGTTTTAGGACCTTTTAAGTATCATAAGAAAGTCCATAAGAATATGTAAAGCCTAAGTGACTATTAGTAGCATGAATTGTGTAAAAAAAATAAGTTTAGAAAAAAGGACAAAAGCAAACCATTTAGTCCTCATATGAAGAAGCCAAGATAGGTCCTTTCCTTTTCAATTGGAACCCATTCTAATATTCAACCAAATTAAAACTTTAAAAATACACTCATCATAACCCTAAGAGCCTACTTGACTAAAACACTGTGGAGATAATTTTAAAATTTATTTAAAATCTTTAAAATAAGATAATTAAGGAGCCAATAGGGATGATAGTTGAGATCTCTAGCCAATGCTTAAATTTTGATGTCATTTACAATTTTTCACTGCAAGATAAATTAATGACTAATAAAGAAAAGATAGAAAATAACAAGCCAATGAGAAGATTTTCACTTAATGAATGATAAGAGTAGTTTTTAGAGTTTCTTTTAAACCTTTTTCTCATATTATCAACCAAAAGCCAATGAAAGGATGACAAGGGATTCTAAGCTAATAAAGGAAGAGTGAGTTAGATAAGAGTATGATCAATGCTAATAAGGTAAAAATTTCTAGATAAAATAAGAATTCCTCTTTTTCTCATGATGCATAACTATTCCTTATTCAAGCACCTAAAAGGTTTTATTCACCCTTCTCTTATTTTTCCACAAGCACTGAAACCCCTTTCCCCTATTCTTACTCATTTAAAGTTCCATTTTCTTTATACTATCGCCATGGAGTCACCACCTAGGACCAAGGCAAGAAGAATATTTACAAAGGAGAATAAGGAATCATTTAGTCTTAGAAGATGCGAAGTTAACGAGCAAGTAAGGAGGAAAACAAGGATAAGAGCACTTCTAATTCCATTAACCTTTAAGTGAGTATTCTCCTTACATTTTTAGGTTAGGATTTTACCATAACACTCACTAAGAGAAAAGATATATTAGAAGTTATGTGAAAAACTTGAATAAAACTATCTAAAGACTTGGAAAAACATACATGTAAGATGAATAGGATGTTGTAATAAAATAATAGAATGTATAAATGATCTTTCTTTTTAATTGGACAATATTTGCATGATTTTTATGATAAATGGAATAATGAAAATCATCTTGCATGTGGTTAAGTAGTATAACCACTCTATGAAAGGAAGAGAGGACATGATGATTTAATGTGATTTCCTTTTGAATGACCACATAATGAGAATAGTATCTCATAATAAAATTCTACAATGTGTAATTTGATCATATGGCTTTACCATGACTTAAAATGAAAGAATTTGTCTTTAAGAACTCTAAAGGGTTTGGTCACCATGGAAAAGTGGGGTATGGGAAAAAGTTATTTAATGCTTAAAAACTCATATAACTATACTAATGTGTAAATAATAGTTTAGGATTGTGAAATACTTGAATTAAATAAGAAGATATTTTGGGGTGGCTTTAGGGGAGGGTTTGTTACCCTCACCTAAGTTTTGACCTTGGTGGTTTAAAAATCATTCTAAATATGCCAAGATAACCCTCATAATGACTGATTAAGAATTAAATGAATTAATTTAAAAGAAAAGAAAGAAAATTTAAGGAAAACAAGTAAGTATGGTTTGGTAGGCCTATGTAGCAACGAGTTTAATAGGGCTATTTACTAAATCAAAAACCGACTATAGAATACATATGCTAAGCTTAAATCACCCGGTAGTCAGTTATTATTTTTTTCAGCCGATCAGGTGGGTTACCACAGGTTAGAATGGGTTAGGTGGATTTTCTTAGGTTAAAGCCTAATTTTATGTTAGGCCTCAACAATGATTGTATAGATTAAAATAGACATTACTTAAAATTTGAGCCTATTCTAATTGTCCATAATAGAATTGACATTACTTAAAATTATATAATTATATATAAACCTAATTTTGTAAATAAACTAACTTAGAAATTAGGCCTAACTAGCAATGATAACTAGAGACACATCATAGTTTATTTAAATCTAAAATTTGTCATTTTTAGTAACTTGTATAATTAACTCATAATGGCATAATTTACCTAGCCAATTAACCACTTCAAAATCATAAGACTAACATTTAAATTTGTAAATTTGATTCATGTGATATGTTCAACACATTCAACCTTGCGTATTTGCAACATTAATTTACGATTGGCAACACTTACAAGTTGCATTAGACCAAACAAGATCACAACTTGTTCATCATAGTTACAAAAGTCCAGAATTCCCTAATTTTTTGTTGGTTCAGTCATGAATAATCTACTTAACTTCTATATCATCAACAAAAAACACATGTATATGCCTTCTTTCCTTTTTGAAAGGTAGAAATGACATACACTATAATAACACATTACAAAAGATGTACAAATATAGCAATTTCTGAATTACATACAAATAATTGTAGATTCTTTATATCCAAAAGAAAGGAATCTCTCATAATAACTGTACTCAAAAGAAAACATGTGTTATCTTCAGTGTGCCTATACAAAAAGCAAAAAAATGATAGCAATAAATTTTATAATTTGTATACTTCAATTTATATTACCTGTTAAAAATGAAACAAAGAGTTTAAACAAACAAAAATATATAAAAATATAGAATTGAAAACTTATCATAATAGGAAAAATAAAATGATAGATTAATTAAAGAATAATAGAACATTATACCACTAGATTGAGGACCTAATCAACAGCCATAGGCTACTAAACATTATCTTGTAAAACTTTGCTTGCTTGCTACTCAATTTCTGCAAAAAGAATAAGGAAATATGTATGAAATAAAAGAATAAGTTAACTAAATGTCACATAAATAAAAATTTAAAAGAAAAATTAAGTGAGTTCATAACTTGAAACAATATTCTTACAGTCATCAATAAATTCAGTCCTTTCTAAATCAAAGTTAAACAAGGTTGGTTTTAACTAATTTTGGGAACAAATAAGTGCTTCTACTGCTTTTGCTAAAAGAGAAGATCTAAATGGATCTAATACACATCCACTAATAGAAAAAATAGACTCAGAAGCAACATTGAAATTGGAATGACTAGAACATCCTTTGCTAAGAAAGAAAGAACACAAAACTTTAAGGAATTGGACTTCCACTACTCAAGAACATTAAATATGTCATCAACATCAATACAAGGTTCAGCTAGATATCTTTCTACTTCATTCCTAGCTTCAATAGAGTCTTTCTCCTTCAAGTGAGATTTGAAAGTTGTACTTCTTGCTTTGTGAGCATGCTTTTCCTCTTGACAATCACTTTTGACTCGTTGTCTTGATGATTGATCCTCTTCATTACCTACTGTTATTAGCTTATATATTATACAATACCATTCATAATAATCTTGCAATACTCTTTTCACCTTAGAGCACAAGTCAGCAGTAAGTATTAGGATCATATATATCATTAAATGACCACTTTAAGTAGGTAACCTTATATCTTGGGTCAAGAATGTTTACAATATACAAAAGTGGGTTAAACTTGCCAATATTTCCCTAATATTTATCAAACTTACTCTTCATGTCAACTGCCATGGATCTTAATAGAAAATCATTACTCTTATCCATTTTTAGTAACTCACTTTAAATTAAAGAAAGTTATGGAAATGCTTCATTTGAGGTCACATATGATGAACCAGATAACTCCAAAATGCAATCATAAAATATTTTCAAAATTTAGTAAAAACCCTAGCATTACTCCAATCACTAGGAAGTGAAAGGCCATTAATTTTCTCATCAAAGTAACTTATGTAGTTGAATCATCCTCTTCAAGCATCTCAAAGGCTAGTTGAAACTTTGGGTAGCTTCTAACATCAATAGGTGGAATTCCATCTAGTTAGAACATCTAAACATACAAGGCTTTAAGAAGAAATCTTACATTACTTAATGCATTGTTTAAACTTAGCCATTCTAGAGGAAGAAGACCTAACATACTTATTGCATTTCGAATTGCACTAATGGATGATTGCAACTCTTTTAAATCCTTATTAACAATTAAGTTTACAATATGAGCACAATATCTAACATGCATATTTTTCCCACCTAATACAAAAGCATTTATAGTCTTAATCCTTTTTCTTTAGAAGGCAAAAGCAACATCATTTGAACTTGCATTATCCACTCTTAGAGAGAAGACACTCTCAATCCCCTATTCATGCAAGCATATTTCAATTTGTTTCCTAATAGTTTCCCTTTTATGATTAGGTATTAAGCAGAAATTCAAGATTCTTTTCTAAAGCTTCCATTCATTGTTAACAAAATGTGTAGTTAGTGCCATGTAATTTAAGTTTAGGTAGATGTCCAACAATTAGTAGTAAGAGACACTCTAGTGCAATCAGACTTAAGAAAGTCTTTTAATTTGGATTTTTCATCATGATAAAGTTGGTAACAATCTCTTGCCATAGTCCAACGTGAAGGTAAATGAAACTGTGGTTGCAACTTAGAACAAAAGTGTTTAAATCCCCAACCTTCTACCAACCTAAAAGGCTATTTATCTAGAATTATAAATACAACTAAAGCCTTTCTACTAGCTGCTACATCACATACTTATAGTGCATGTACCATATTAGAACCACCCCCTTTTTAGCTAAAAACTAATGATTGATTAAGAAGGATTAAACATTAAAGAATATGGAAACGTGGGACATACTTTAAGATGATCATTGAGATTAGAAGTCCCGTGGATCTTAGGATCACAATAATAATGCTTACCACAGTAGTTGCATGCTGCCATTCGTTTAGTTTTCTCAGATCCAAGCATTATGATGAAGTGCTCCCAAGCTATAGCAGATTGCCAAACTCCATTTGTAGGGGTAGTTTTTATGGCTTGCGTGAGTTTGACTTATTAGCTGTTATTTTTCATTTTCCTTTTTCCTTTAATTTTTGGCCTTGTTGAATTTTCTGGAAGCTCAAGTGGAGGTGGTACTATATTAGATGGTGTGGTATTTGGTAGAATTGTTGTAGAATTTCCTAAGTTTATTATTACAGTAGGCTCAGCTAGGTGTTCTATTGGTGATATTGTGTCCATTTATAAAAAGTAGTTAGTAGTGTTATCAACCACATCGTATTTCTATCTAGTTTTCAAAAATAAACACTACAGGCATCCCTCACAGAGGCTGTTAAAATAAAAGAAAACTTGCAATCTAGCATTGCCTTACTCTCACTAATATTTACAACTTCTCTATTAGTCTCAAACTAAAGGGAAAACATGTATAAATTATGGTATTATACCCTAAGAACAAAGGAAAAAATGAGAATGCACTAGAAAATACATACAAACAATACAAACAACTAAATATCATAAAAAATTCTTAGGCAGGAATGTTTAAGCTTTCTTTGAAGAATTAAAACTAAAACCTATTAAGCACTTATATCAATGCAAATTCTACAACATATCACTTTCTAATTATTTAAAATTTATCAATAAGAATCCATAAAATGTAAATCTAAGTTTTACTTTAAAAAATTAAAGCTTTTACTCAATAAAAAATGTGATGTTAACATAATCAAATATAGAAAAAAAGTAAGAAAAAAAGAGTGAAATATAATAAAAATACCAGCAAAATATTTACAACATACCTTGTAGCCTTAGTCAGAATCAAAGTTCACAAAGAATTAACTACAAAAAATAACCTAAAATTTATAAAAATTAATAAATTATAAATCTAAAAATCTAGAATACCAGTAAAATATTTACAACATACCTTGTCGCCTTAGTCAAAATTAAAGTTCACAAATAATTATTGCAAAAAATAACCTAAAATTTATAAAAATTAATAAATTATAAATCTAAAAAATCTAGAAACTTAAATATAGCAAATAAAATCTTTAATCTAAAATTATAGAATTAGAGAATGTTTTGCTTAAAATCTTTAATATTGCAAATTATATAATTATAGATTCAAGTTTTAATAATGAAAAATAAAATCTTTAAACTAAAAATATATAAAGTTTAACATAAAAAAATATTTAATTTTGGAGAAAATCCTAGTTTTAATTTTCTAGCGCTTTAAATTAAAACATTCATTTACTACTACTAATAGTAATAAAATATTAAAAAGTTGTAAAATTTTTATTGGATCACATCTTCTTTAGACTATATTCTTATCATTTATATTAACAAATAATATCCCAACATAACAAAAATAAATAAATAAATAATATAGTCATGATTTATTTTGCTCAAATTTAAGCCAAATTCTTTAATCCCTGATCTTTATTCAATTACACATATAATCATTTTACGCTAAATATTCAATTATTTAATTTTCATTATTCATATCTATTTCTATTCGAATCTTTTCATTTTAGATGTTTTCTTGGAGATTAGTGTCAAGTAACTTCACTAATCGAATTTAGGGAGAAATTTTCTTAAATGGTGAAATTTAAAAACCAAACACATATAATGTACTTGAATAAAAACATGATCAAATATATAAAAATTATTTAAATGAAATAATAAATGTAATGCCATAGGTCATAAAATGAAATATAATATAAGAGAATGATTATTTTTAAAGCATAAGAGAACTTACAACTAAATCCACAATGAGAATAGATAAGTATCTTCTCCATTAGTGAATGCCTTTTCCAAACCCTAGTAATTAAGCAATTGGATTAGAAAATCAGTTAGCCAGCTTCATTTTCTTAAAGGAAAATCAACTTATACTAAGGCAAAACTTTCAAAAGTTTAGTGAGAAGACTTTTACAAAAAATCACAAAAATGCATACTTTTACAGAAACTAGCCAAAAAGAGTACTGTGGATTTTGAATTAGAAAATAACCAAGTAAACTACTTTTTTTTCTTTTTAATCAACAAAGTTGTAAAAACACAAAAACAAAGTAAACAAAAAAGTAGTAAAGAAGTTAAGTGAGAAGATCTAACCAGAGGAGGAACAAAGATAAAACATCAAAGAAAGAGGTGAATATGAGGGCACATTTAATGAATTACAAACAAACATAAAGAAGAAAGCAAGAGATTAAGTGACAATTGCTTTTATTCTATAAACATTGCAACTTTAACATGTTATCAACAAAATAGTCTAAATAAAGGATGATTTACGGAGAAGAAAAAAGAAAATAAAGAATGAAATATAAAAATATATAGAATATTACCACCTACTTATAATAGATAAACAAAGACAACAGTAGCACTGGAGACATCCAAATTTAACATTCATAGAGCCAGAGCCAAAGATTTGAATTAGAGACTAAAATAATTTTCAAAGAACAAATATTAAAAGAGATTTGAACTGGAGATTTATATGGAGAGAAAAACAAAGATTTAAGACAAATAAAACTAGAAATAGAGATACAGAGCTAGAGCGGAGCTACATAAGAGTGCTACCAAGTGTCGTTTAGTCTGATTTGTCTCAAATGCTTGAAATGAAACCCTAATTCCAGAACTTTCTAAAGAGTGAATATATACATAGGTTTTAGCTATATTAAACGGCACCGTATATATGATAAATTGAATGTTGAACAAGTAATCGGGCGGGTTTGGGCTTATGCGAGTTATATCCTGCACACCCAAGCCCAACTGCCTAAAACTGAAAAAACCCAATATTTCACCCGTTTTCATTTGTGACCCAACTCATGACCAACCATGCCCTCTGTTCATTGCAATTTCGAGTGGGTTTCCATGAACTTGACCCATTCTGCTCAACCCTATAGTTCGGTCACCTAATAAAAGGGTGTTGGAAGATTTATTTTTTATTAATAAATTAAAGTAAAGATATTAATGCAAGAATAAAAATGTATGTATGTATAGAATAAATAAATAGAAAAAATTGGAAAAAGAGTGTATGTACATATGGAGTTATTTATGAGTACATACATTACTATTTTTGTTAATATAAAATATTATATACATACGTGATTGATAAAGTAATATATACATACATTATTATTTTTATTAATATGAAGATATTATTTATGTATGTAATTGGGTTATAAATAATATATATTCATGTATATGATCGTTTTTATGAAAATATTATTTATGTACATAATTGGTTTATAAATATTATACATTCATGTATGTGACTATTTTTATAAAAATATTATTTACATACATGATTGGTTTATAATTATTATATAGATAAATGTATGTGACTATTTTTATTAAAATATTATTTACGCATGTGATTAGTTTATAAATAATATATATTCACATACATGACTATTTTTTATGAAAACATTATTTACACACATAATTGGTTTATAAATAGTACATGTTCATGTATGTGACTATTTTTATGAAAAAATTGTATATGTAAATGATTGGGTTATACATAATATATATGTGGGCATAATTTTTTTATGAAATTAATATATAAATACACATATATGACTATTTTTATTAAGGAAAAGATGAGGACAAATAAGAGTATGTGATTGTAGATGATGATGATGGTGATAATAAGGTAGAAAAAATCTATATATGAAATCGTGAATATTAATACTAAAATGAAAATAAATGTACATATGTAGTTGAAAAATATAAAAATGAGAATGAGGACAAGTGTACATATGAGATTGTTAATATTAGTATAAAGAGACAAATAATATAAACACATGGCTATTAAAAAAAAGAAGTTATTACATGTATGTGAGTGTGGATATTAATACAAAGATGAAAAATAAATGTGTGTATGTGACTATCAATATTTATATAAGGGTGACAATGTAGAGACATACATAGTTGTGAATATGATTACATGAATATATATGTATACATATATATGATAAATAACAAATAAAGTAGCATGTAAGTAAAACAAAGTAAAATGGTATGTGCTAAGTACTTTTTTATATAAATGCTCACATATGAAAAAACATTTTTAATAAGGATGAAAATTAAGATAAGTATACATTTGGAAATATGATGAAAAAAATAAAAACTTGATTATTTATGATATCTTGTATGAATCATACATGGATTATGAATGATAATACCTTGTGATGATCATGATAAATTATGTATGAATGTGATAAAAGTGTAGACATGCATGCCAATAGCATAGATGCATTAAGGATTTCCATATCCTATTAGACATTGCAATAAGGATGAGTATGTGAATAAGATGTAATATCATGAATTATGATAAATGTTCACATATGAATTTTGTATTCTATATACATATATACTTGTGGAAAATGAAATGTGATATAATATGATAGCCAATTATGGCGAAAATTATAATGTGTTATAAGCATGCTCTATAAACACATAAAAAATGATTATTAGCAATAGGAGGTTGGCAATGTGCTTATAAGGATAGATATTTTATTGTTAGCAATAGGAGGTTAACAATGTGGTTATCAGAATAAAAAGTATGATATCACACTTTGTTAGATTATTGTGAACATTATAAATATGAGAAATTTGGTTGTTAACAATATGATTATAAGGATGCAATGTATGGCACCACATTGTAATGTCCATATTGCATGCTTCATTGCATATTATATGCTTATAAATCATACATGACCATATTTATATCCTATATTCTTGTGAATTGATATCATCACTGTAAGCTACATATTTATGAGTTATATTATGGCCTACTACTCATTCTTTTATTATTGTTAAATAACTTAATGCTCATGTGAGTTTAATATATGATACTTGAAAATTAGTATAAGACACATACAAAAGGTTAAAACCTAATGACTAGTTTGAGATTCATCAACTAAAATAGAAACATAAATGCCACATGTAATGACAAAAAGTAATGTAACAAAAGTGCAAATAAAGGCTAAAAAGAAATGTAAGTTGTAAAGCAACATTAAAGATAACAATATTTCAATTCACAAGTATAATAATTAAACTTAGGCAGAGAAAATCCTTCCATGGAGGGAGTGAGTGATGTGGAGAAGATAATAAAAGACTAATATAACAAAATGTTTGAGACTCATGCAAATGATCAGTACATAATTAATGAGACAATAATAAAAGATCTAAAAAAAAGAGAACTTTAACTAAATAAAATCCTAAGATAGTTTGCATAGAGTCTCACTCACTAAAATCTTCATGATTTACTCTATTGTGTTTAATATTTTTTAGGTACGTGTTATAGTGGTTGGATGATGCTTGTGCATGGCAAGATACTTAGCTATAGTAAAGGATCATTTGACAATTATTGAATTTATAGAAAAATGTAACTAAGTTAGAGACAAGTACAAAAAAAAATTTAACATTTAATTTTTAGATCGTGGTGTTATAATACACATCTATACTTATTTTTACTAACTAAAACCCCTTTGAATAAAGGGTTAGTAGCTTCTTACTAGGTTTATACTCACTGCTATTTTGTGTATTTCTTTTTCAAATACCTCTTCTAAAAAATGGACCTAACAATGGACCTTCCTATATTCTAATTGATTGTTCGTGGAAAGTTTTCTACACTTAATTTGTGATTTACCACCTTAATTACACTTTACCTTGATAATAGATCAATTTAGCCTAAAAATACATGCAAAGTACTTACATGATTCCTTTAGGTTAGCTCCCGTTAATCTTCCATCTGGATCATATTACAATGCATAATTTAAATATTAAAGATCTAAAGGAATCAACTAAATTCTTCTATACATCAAAGCATCCCTTTATTTAACTAGTAAAGGTAAGTTTGTATTTGATTGAACTCTTGCAATAC